>VMKM01000291.1:0-424639 GCA_008360985.2 Macquaria ambigua
TACTCCAAGAGCGCATCGACGACTCACCCAGGAGGTCACAAAGGAACCAAAAACAACATCTAAAGAACTGCAGGCCTCACTTGCCTCAGTTAAGGTCAGTGTCCATGATTCAACAATAAGAAAGAGACTGGGCAAAAATGGCATCCATGGGAGAGTTCCAAGGCGAAAACCACTGCTGACCAAAAAGACCACAAAGGCTCGTCTCACATTTGCCAAAAAACATCTTGATGATCCCCAAGACTTTTGGGAAAATATTCTGTGGACTGATGAGGCAAAGGTTGAACTGTTTGGAAGGTCTGCGTCCTGTTACATCTGGCGTAAAACTAACACAGCATTTCATAAAAAGAACATCATACCAACAGTAAAACATGGTGGTGGTAGTGTGATGGTCTGGGGCTGCTTTGCTGCTTCAGGACCTGGACGACTTGCTGTAATTGATGGAACCATGAATTCTGCTCTCTACCAGAAGATCCTGAAGGAGAATGTCCGGCCATCAGTTCGAGACCTCAAGCTCAAGCGCACGGGTTATGCAGCAGGACAATGATCCGAAACACACCAGCAAGTCCACCTCTGAATGGCTTAAAAAAAACAAAATGAAGGTTTTGGAGTGGCCTAGTCAAAGTCCGGACTTAAATCCAATTGAGATGCTGTGGCATGACCTTAAACAGGCCGTTCATGCTCAAACCCTCCAATGTGGCTGAATTAAAACAATTCTGCAAAGAAGAGTGGGCCAAAATTCCTCCACAGCGATTTAAAAGACTCATTGCCAATTATCGCAAACGCTTGATTGCAGTTGTTGCCGCCAAGGGTGGCACGACCAGTTATCAGGTCTAGGGGGCAATTACTTTTTCACATAGGGCCAGGTAGGTTTGGATAGCTTTTTTCCCTTAATAAAATGAAATCGTCATTTAAAAACTGCATTTTGTATTTACTCGGGTTATCTTTGTCTAATATTAAAATTTGTTTGATGATCTGAAACATTTAAGTGTGACAAATATGCAAAAATATAAGAAATCAGGAAGGGGACAAATACTTTTTCACAGCACTGTAACTCATTTTAATTGAACTTTTTAAATGTTTTAGCAATCGTACGCCACCTGGAACCCAAAGACCGAAACCCTGCTGAATGGGGATGCCATTAAGAAGTTGCATTCTTAACGGTCTAATGACGGCACTCCATAAAAAGTCCATGAATTAAGGAGCCGGCATCATTCATGGTGGATGACATTTTTACTTGGGTTGAGGAAAGGAGGAATAAGGAAAAAAGACAAGAAAGTGATTGAAAGACACTGATCAGTGTTTGGTGTGTTGCAGCACATCAATAATCACTGACCAGAGCACAGTGTGTCTTCATGTCTCGGAGAGGGAAGACCAAAGAAACTAATAGATTTAACGAGAATGATTTGTTGGCACATATAACATCAATGCAAACATTCAAAAGCTGCAGGCAACACTGAATGAGGGAGTGTTTATTGAACGCTTGCTGTAATCAAAATATCCCCATCAATGATATAACATCCCCCATGTTCTGAATTGACTCCCTATTAACAGTATAAGTGCAACATTTATCTGTGTTTTTTTCTCTATAACAAATATTGGCTTTCTGAATGTCATGGCAAAATGCCACCCAGTCAATGAAAGTGCATACAACACTGATATTGGTTCATGGATAACTATTAAGTCATTGTATGTGGTCCGACTGTGAGATGGGCAATATTTTCATTTAATTTCTTTAAATGATTTTCTGATTTGGTGGAAAATATAGACCGAGGGAAAATGTCAGACTGCTCCGATATCTGACTGAGGAACTGCCCTAGTAGCATCACTACAGTATATCCTCAAACGACTCGGAGATGCTGAGGATTATTACAAGGGCATAGAGGCACAAACTGAAACATGGTGGCAACTATTGCTTTAATATTACACAACATAGGAGGGAACCCTGAACTCAGAGATGGACCGTGTGGGGTTGACATTTAAAAACTGTCCTGAGGGAGGACCCATTGCCTCTCGCAGAGGGGGGGCCTTGGAGACATCCTTGGCTGCTTTAATGATCCTTATTCATCTTTACCTACTCACCCACCATGTCACAGACCGGCACACATTTTACCACAGTGGACCTGACATCAGTGATACATTATAATCTTTATGTACCCTACATAGCATAGCACATAAATTATAGAACACAAGTTTCATGCGAGTTGTAAATGGTGATATAGAGTTGTATTCCATTGTATTCTGCTACACAGACCATCTACATTTGCAGTTTTGCCAAACACACTCTCTCACACACATATTTTCTCTTCACATGAGTGGGATACAAGTTTTACTTCACTGGCTTTGAGAGCAGGAAGATAAGTGGAGATGTGCAGCACTTTATTTCCATGTCAGGATCCTCTTTTTCCACTTGATTGGCCTTTCATCACACAGTATGTGGTGCAGACAATGAGGCAACAGGAAGTGGAAGCGAGGAGTGGAATGCATTGGAAAGGAGGTGAAGCACAGACATGAGATGAGGGGAGGGATGAGGCTTGACTGCTGATAATCTTTGATGAAGCATCTCACGAGACACAAAAGGATGGCTCAAACCGAAACCCTGCCCCATACTCAGCCCTACAGACAGCATGCTTGACATATTCAGACAGTGTTCATTCATGCACAATATGACAATAAAACGGAGTGTATCAAAAGTCTGAGGTGCCAACAGCCGACGCGTGCACGAGGAGAGGAGAGAGAAAAAGCTGGAAAACAGCTCATCGCTAACTGCCTGTCTCATCTATTTCCCTTTATTTGTTGGATGAGCCAAATCAGAAAAAATCTCCCTTTCTCTGTCTTCTCCTTCTTCCTGTCTCTTCAGCTATTCTACCTTGTCAGTATGTTGAGGCTGTATAAAACTTCGGTTTAGCAATTCTAAATCCTTACATTCAGGTAATCTGCTCCGATACCTCCATGTGGCAGAAAAATGGCAATGTTACAAGCTGTTCTCCGCCTACGTGCCTCCGTGTGTCCAACTTTCTGTGTCAACAGTGTGAGGAGAAAAATCTAAATGCAGAAAGTTTGGGGGAGTGGGGGTGGCGGCTTATTATGACTCCCACTGGAGGATGTTCAAAAGAGCTGTGTTCTGACACCCGATGTGCTGGGTTTGTTGCTTTCTGTTTTAATCTAGCCTAAAGATATATGTTTATCAAAGTGAATTTTCAGTGTCTGTTTTCAAGGCTTTGCCCAAGCTTTCAAATCTCCCAGAATTCAAAGGAGCAGGCCAGAACATGAAATGATGAGCACATCACCAGCTCAAACTCACCGAGATGCAGCACCACAGCACAACAGCAAATCACTACAAAAATGTGATGACTCTATGTCTGTATATTGATATGAAAGCCAATGTGCAAGTGTGGGGGAGGGAAAACACTGCTGTCAGTGCCAGCAAAATGCTTTCTTGTGTAGCTGCAAGATTTTTCCTTTAATACTCAAGTTCATATCTACTAATGTTCCACACAACAGGTGGTTGTGTTCCCCTTGAAAAGGCTGCATGCAGACGGTGAAGGTTTTATACAATACTTTACAGTAAGGTAATGGCCTTAAAATTAAGATATATTTTACAGCAATTGGCAACACAATCAACTTAAAGCTGCATTCATCGTTTTGTTTTGTTTTTTGGCCACTTGGGGGGCAGCAGAATGAGCTGAGAACACAACATGTGACATTTCCCCCTTCAAAAACGTGTTAGGAATAGCAAACAGTACAGAGCAACATTAGCATTTTATTTTTTAATTGTGTTTCTGGCCACCTGACAAAATTCCAATATACTCACCTCTTAGCCCTGTTTTAATCTCCACTAACTCCTAAAAAGTCTCTATCTGTGTGTTTGGTGCAGGACAGGTAGTGTACAGTGGGGTTATCCGAGCTTTTTTGCTTAAACACAGCTGCCTGCTGCGACTGGAAACGTGGTCAATGAGCGAAGAGTTGCGGCTGATGCAAAACAATAAGTTGAAGGAAGTGAAAAGTAGTAGAGCTGAGGGGATACTCTTCTGTGGGTTCATTACAACAAGTGACACCTTACACAATACAAGGAGTCATTTAATTCATTGTTAATATCAAAATATTGATTAGTGTAACTTTAAGTTTTCCAATTTTCAAACTGCATCGCACATTTTACGAAGCCACCATTATCCTACAAATACACTTGTTAAGATTAAAACCCCTGACCAAAAAGAGCAATATTATTCCTGACTGTTTGCTGTAGGAGTTACTGTTGGAAGGTTTGGGACGCCTCAGGATGCCCAAAGAAGTGGTGGAGGACACGCCTAGGGAGAATTACATCTGCACTGCTTTGTTTGCTGCTACTGTGACCCCAACTCTGGAGCATACGTAGATAGATTAGCAACCTTAAGCCACACACAACATGTGCAGGTACCTTGGACAGCTCCAGAGTGGAGGGAAGTCACACGGTAGGGAAGAGGTGTCAAACTCATTTTAGTTCATGGGCCACATACAGCCCAATTTGATCTCAAGTGGGCCGGACCAGTAAAACCACTGCATAATAACCTATAAATAATAACACCTCCAAATGTTTCCCTTTCTTTTATGTAAAGTAGATTCTGAAAATGTTCACAATTAATGAACCATCCATTTACAAAACAGATGAACAGCCTGAGATGTCTTAAGAAAAAGATTTCAACAATATGTCTCAGTTTTTCCACATTATATGTGCATTGCAATTTCAAAAGTCACAGTGGGCCTACAAAGGCACAAAACGTTTTCTTGCAAAACCCGTCACTCTGTCCACTTTTCTCCTTTTTGACAAAGACATTTTCCACCGGCGGTTCCTGCATGAACAGTAGCCTACGCTTGACTGTGTTGTGTCACGTAGCGTGTATGTAAGCACGTGGGATCTATAATAGCACATCCAGCATAGGGCTTGCTACCCGCATACAGGAGAAGTTAACCTTCAGGGCTTTCTGCCAGAAAGGCTTTGTGCCTGCTGCTTTTATTAGGACAGCGCAGTAGGAATAGCAGTGCATTTTTTCTTTTGAAAAATTGGAATAAATGACTTCTCTGCTATTTTCACACTTTCCAAAGTCATCTAGTGGGCCGGATTGGACCCTTTGGCTGACCGGTTCTGTCTTGATACCCCTGCTGTAGGGGGTTTGTAGCTTACAGGGACACCTAACATACATTTCCTATGTGTGCAAATGTGCACCTAACCCTTTCTCCTGTGCAACTATGTCTTGTGTGTATGTGTCATACAAGTGTGGTTCACTGGTGAGTTCTTTATCTTTGTTTCCTTTAGCCCTATTCCTACGGTTAAAGGCTTTTCTCTCTCAGCCCCCCACTATGTCATTAGCAGCACAGCCCCACATGTCATTTTCAGATCTCTGTAGAGGCTTTTAAGTCTTTGAATTAACTAGTTCCATTTGTAGCACAACGCTGATCCCTGCATCCTCATTTGTCTATCACAATTAACAAGACTGTGTTTGTAGTCAGTGGTTCTCAACATACTGTATGTGGCAATTGAACTTGCCACTGTGTCGTTTTTGTACTATACTTAGTGACACTTTTATGATTTGTACAATCCAAACTTTGATTACAGCTCTGTAAAAGTACACACTATAATTTAACACTTGAGATACATAGCGACTTTTGCAACTTGAGTCTTTTTTATTGAATTTATTTGAATATGTTTATTCTCATTTCTGTTGAGATTTCTTTTGAAGAAATAAACAATATTTTCTTTCAAAAAGTTTTATTTTATGGCTTGGCCCAGATAATCAGCCAAATCTTTTCACCAGTGGTTGAACAATACCACTGTATACATTACACGCTATTTGTAGAGTTCCCAGGTGGTTCCCGGCTTTGTTTGATTAATTATCATTTCTTGATTTTGTACTTACCATCTGTAATGAGATTCATGTCTCTTCTGAAATTTGGAGTTCAAAAGACACGAGACAAAACGTTAGGGTGAAGGGATGCAAGAGTAGTATGTGGAAAAGTCTTGAGGTTTTGTCCTTGACACACAACATGTTTCTTATCTACAGAGTGTATATTGAGAGAATAAATCTGCATTTGTTTGTGATTAATCTATGGAGATCCTGTTTGTGTTTATTGATTCATTTACTCATTCATTCTTTTGTTGCCGTCTTGATTTTTAGTTGTTTTTTGCATTTTTTTTCTAGAAGAGATCCCTAAATGGTGTGTGATTAGTTGATTAGTTTCTGTAGGTGGCGTTTTGTTTATTTAGCCATGGTTGCTAATACTGTTCATGCGTACTACCAGTTTTTCCACCGTTTATTCATGCAGACGTCTATAAACAGGAAATTAAAAAAAAGAAAAATCACATTTTTGGGTTCAGAAGACTTTGCAATAAAGGATGATTACCACAAAGCAGTAGAATAGGAAATGCCAAATGTTTCCATTAACTAGTGAAAGGCTGAATCACCACTGTTATCAATTTGCAATAAAGCATAGTACAGTGAACATGACATGAATATAGAATAATTCATTTTAATGTACATTTCCTGTTTATGAATGTCATTTTTCCACAACATTGGATATGCAGTTTTAAAGGTTTGTTGTGACTATGGCCAGGTTGACTGTGGTTTTGCTGAGATTGTTCACCCCCACTTTTCCTTACAGCATGACGTCACAGAGAACACGTTGGCGTCAACACGTCAATAATGTTGTTAATAATTTACTGCTCATAGCAGATACACAACGAGAGAAAGCCACTAGGAAATGTGGTTTTAAATGTTTCAGTCTTTACTCCAGTCAAGCCAGTCTGCCAACTAAAACCAGATTAGTGCACGGTATTAGAACAGCAGGTAATTGCATAAGATATATTACATTCAATGGAAGTTTGTTGAAAAATATGCCTGAAATTACAACCATTATAGGACATTTATTAAATATTTGGTCATTACTGGTTCAAATAATTAACTTTTCAAAGAAAGTCTAAGATTTCACAGTCTTCTACTCTAATCTTTTTGTCGATGCCACATTGTGGCAGAGTGACAAGGGGTGGACAGAAATACATAAAAAAAAGCTGTATAATATTATGGAATCCAATACATTATTTTGACAATTTTGCTGTAGCTTGTAAGGAGGTGCCAATTCAACTGTATGGTCATTTCTGAAGCTGCAGACCGATGGCATCATATCATAAGGTGTGGGACTTTGGAGTGAAGTCTTTAAAATAACAAGCCTGTGTTAGAGCAGGTGACAGCAATACGTCTGGTGGCTCGGGTTGAAACTAACGATTGTTTGCATTATCGATTACTATTAATATCTATTACTCGATTAATTATTTAGTTTAGAAAATGTACAATTTCCCACAGAGTCTTTCTATTGCTTGTTTTTTCTGGCCAACAGTCCAAAACCCATTCAAAATGTTTAACAAACAAAACAAAAAGAAAAGCAGTAAATCCTCACATTCGCGAAACTGAAAGCACAACGTTTGGGCCATTTTTGCTTGATGATTTAAGATTATTTGATTTACAGAATGATTGATTGTCAATTGGCTAATCAATGAATAAAAGTATTGTTTCACCTCTAGTTTCTGCAGAGAAAAAGGACACTGTATGCAAGATAAAGTCATTTTCTACAGTAGTAAATACTGTTAAAATAGTGTAGGCAAAGAAAAAGAGCTAAGGGCCACTAACGCTGAGTGGTATGGGAACCTCTTACTGTGTTGCTCCAGCCACTTGACCCGCGGCTCCACAGACAAGCAGGTCAGTAAGGAGCTGCCATAGCAACAGGGAACCACCTCTTCCTCGTGAAGCCCTCGGGGCCGAGACACAAACAGACGAGGAAGGGGTGTACTTTGAAAGAGGAGAGAGAGCATGGCAGGGAAATTTTAATGAGAAAGTTTTAATTGCCACATTTGTTTGAGAATTTTAGACTACTAATGAAAGAGAATAGACCAAAAAAAAAAAAAAAAAAGCTGCATTTGCATGCACACTCAGGGGAAGAGGAGCAGAGAATAGGGAGGAAGAAAAAAGGCAGAGCCTGTTAGAAAGGCCATGAGGAAGAAAAAGGAGCAGGATTGAAGAGCAGACAGCAGGAGTCGAAGGGAGGAATGGTTGTCATGCGTAGGAGCCGCTCCTCATGGGAAATGATAACGAAGCGAGATGCTATCTAATTATATCCTGCTTACCAAATCGATTTGAGCCAAAAAAACAACAGCAAGTGCAACAGGCGAGAAATCTATTCCCAGCACTGTGCGGAGCGTAAAGGAATCACACAGCAAAATTGAAATCATCAATGACCGTCAGCGAAAGTGGATGGTAGTGTGGCCACTGGCAGCCCAGTGGTGATCAGAGTCTTATCCACACATCTGCTAGACACCAATCTTGTGCAAAAACCTGGAAGCACTCCCAGTCCCCCGGACTGAGAGTTTGAGTGTAGTAGCAAAACAAAACCACAGCTAATCCATTATCTCGCAGCAAGTTTCTCAGCAATCTACTTTCTTTGGAAGCCTATAGAACAAAAAAAAGAAATAAGTTACTTGATTTTTTTATACTGTGGAATGTGTGAAACCATCCTTTAAGATATCTAAAGTCCAGAAAAATAGTCAGTAACTATGCTCTTCTGACAACAAAGCATCCACAAACAGAAACAACATCCATCCTTTCTTTTCTAGAAATATAGTGTTAATTAGCAGCAGTGAGCCCCATCCACCTGACAGGTAGTAAGTATTAAAATATACAATGCTGGGCTGCATGAGGATACATGTGCTTCAGAAAATCCCCAAGATGTTCCGTGTAGGTTAATAGAGTTAGTTCCATGTGCCAACATGTAACATGTATCAAACATGAAGTGCAGTCTCTCCCCTAAGCTTTGCCAAGAAGCCACTGCGGGCTGCCGCAGCTGCCTGTGTACTGGCTTTGACATTTTATTCATTTTCTTGGTAGCTTGTAAATGTGTCTTTTATAGCTATGGCACGTGAAGCCTGTGTCTCATGGTGCAAAAGCATATGAAACGGAAAGGTAGAGCCAGGCAGTTGTAGCTTTTAGACAGCGTCAGATATTCCCTTTGCCTTTTTTACAGATTGGTTCAGATTGCAAAACAGATGTACATTTCTGTATAACAATGGAAAGTTGTAGTGAATTATTGTGAAATTTAATTTTGTTTTAGTCATTCATCTGTATAAGAGAAATAAAAAAAAAAAAAGTCTTGAATATTGAATGTTCAGTGACCGTGTATCAACAGCAACATATGGGGAATATTTTTCCTGAAGAACATGTTTAAGACTGACAGACTGACTTGACTGAAAAACACAAGTACTGAAAACACTGAATCAACTACAGTATCATCATCGTCATCAACAATCATCAATAGAGATTTGAGATAAGTCACTTTGGCCTGATACGTCTTGATATTTTTCCACATTTTAGACTTCCTTTGCTTCCAGCAATGCATCTTGGGTGACAGTCCTACAACCAACAAATGTACCAGATTAAGGTGTTAATACACCCAAGAAGCATTTTATATCCAATAAACTTGCTCCAAAGACATTCAGAGATACAGCACACTTGAGCGTAGTATGAGTAGAACACATCTCTAGGCCAGATGTTGTAGCTGCTCTTTGTAAAGGCTAGTAAAGACTTGCAGCAATGCCCCTGGGTCAAATCCAGCATGTGTAAAGTCTAGCTGTAAATGCACCCAAGATGCATTGAAGATTCACTAAACCAGCTCCAGAGGGCCAGATGTAGTAACTGCTGCCTTCAGTTCCCAGAGACTGTGGAGTCATCAGTCTGCGTTCCAAGATGTGTTTGTTTCACCAAGAAACTTTCTGTCTGCCCACTAAAATGTCATTGAGCAGTAATTAGGACCACATTAAAACATGTTAGTATTCATAGAGGAGGGGGCGGTGGTAAGAGAAAGACCAGCGAGAGACAAGGAAGACAAGTATAGATTGAGGAAAATGGAGAAAAGACACTCCATTTGAGCGATGAAGCGGGAGGGAGATGGAGAGTGAGGAGGTGATAGATGGAGGGAAAAGAAGAGCCGGCGCTGATAGCAGACTGCTGATGATGAAAAGCTGTGTTCGGTGCGCGAGTGTGGACCCGTTAATGAAAGGGAAACGGCAGCATGCGTTCCCATCGTTAGCCCTCATTAGCCCCCTCCCTGGGGGGGTCTGTTATGAACACACTGAGGAGGCGGCTGGATGGAGGAAGACGCACAACAGACGGAAAGAAGAAGGCGTGGAATGAAAGGAAAACAAAAGGGGAGGGTGGGGGTGGGAGGTTATTTGAGCTTTGTTGTTGTGAATGTGTGTATGTAAAGATAATCCGAGTCTCTTAATCTTAGTCCCACATGCATCAGTGTGCACAAATATGTGGCTGCTTTTGATTTCAGAATATATGCATAAACTATATGTCTCCCAGCACAAAGAAATGATATATATCTATATGTATGACACATCCTGGTACAGTAGTGTGACTAATTATCTGCTGAAACACTGTATTAGTTGCATGATTACCAAGCTCCTCTATAGCTAATTACATAGCCTGCTCTTGCCTGACCTCTGCCAGCATGATGCATTACTCTACTTCTCCATCTCCCACTCCTTCGTCCCCCACCATCTTCCCCCCCCTTCTTTTTTCTTCTTTTCAAAAGTTCACTTCAACTCCCTTTGAAAAGTGTGACCTTTTTATACCTTACCTTAACTACCCATGAAATACGGCCATCAAACATATAAAGCAACATTTTACCCCCGAAGTCAAAATCAGCATAACCCAGTACCCCAGTTAATTAAATGAACTGTGTAATGCGCGGAACATTTGCTACCTGTTTGGTTGCTGTCTCATAAGCTTATTTAAAGCCAGATCTACTGCACAAATAGGCTACAAGATTTTAAGCCCGCCTGTGGTATGCATACCCAAAAGGTATTAGAGGGTATTTCCAATTTGCACTAAATAAGAAGCTTTGTTCTTCTAATTCTCATAACGCTTAAAATGCAATGCCAGCAATGGATGCAAATCCAATGTTTTATTTATTTGTAGCTGAGTGGAACTTAGACTGAGTCACTGTCGTATCCTCAGACCCGAAGTCCGGACCCAGACGCCATCCTATCTGGACCTGGACCTATAACCGATAAATAGAGAATTATTAAATTTTGACAGAGTGCTTCTATTTTAACCGATGCAGCTTTTCCAGCCTTCACGGCACTGGTTTAGTGGCCTGGGAAACTCACAGACCAGTTGGATGCGTTGTAAATCATCTCACGTGATGCTACTCAGCCAATCAAATCTGTGCATTCCGATGAGCATTGCGACTCAAGTCAGTGAGTGAGTGACACACACACACACACACACACACACACACACACACACACACACACACACACACGGAAGAGACGAGACGAGAGACAACACTAGAGTAACAGTAAAATAAGAGAGTCAGAGAAAAGTAATTTCAAGCTAGAGCTCACCTCTCTGACTGAAAAGTGGGAGAGTGGGATACAAGAGGGAAACAAAGAGAAAAAGGAGGTGTTAAAGCTGTTCTCTTGTTAAGTTGTGTTGAGATGGTTTATTATAAAATTGGTTGAGACTGTTAAGTTGTGAAATGGAGTTAACAAAACTACACTTTTTATTTCATTTTTCTAAAATGAAGACCTTTATTTTAAGATGCACGTTTCAAAAGCTCATGTCATGTATTTTATTTTTAAATGCAGCCCTTATTTTACTTGAAATGAGAATGAATGAATATTTATATATAATTCATCCAGTTCAATGTAAAAAACTGACAATAAATATTGTTGAAATATTATTGAATTGTACTTTCTTTATTTGATTTGACAGTCAGTTGTTGACCACATACAGACGGCCAAGCAAAGCATCCACCAAGGATGTGTCCAAATAGTAAAGCTGGCCTCCTCTTTTGTTCACCCATCCTTCAAACCGATTTGATGTGTTTCACAAGGTTCAACTGCTCATTTCCTGCCCAGGATCAGATGGATGGCTGTCACCTTATGAAACTTCAGACTGGAGGAGAAAAAAGAAACTAAGAAACATAAAAAAAAATAAAAAAAACACACACAAGACTGATGTGTCTGCTGGAAGAGTTGATGTAAAGATTATCCCAATCTCCCTTCACTGATATATACACTGGCCCATACTTACAGCCCTAATGGTTGCCTAATGTGATTTAGTTCAGATCAAAGTGCTACGTAGGCTAAACGTGAGGTGAATTGCCCTTAGGTATTGGTAATGGCTGTTTGACCTGAACCCTTCTGTGAGAAGAAAAAGGACCGCCACGATAAGTGGGCACTTCTGGACCTGGCATGTCGCCAGTGCACAGTGAGATACTTACCTGGCAAAGTTCATTGTACAAGCATATTGTCACTTCACATACAGGACAAGTAACACACTGTAGCAATATATTACAATAAACCATGATCATCTTCTACAGTATATCATGTATGGACACTTTTCCACCATTTCCAGTTTATATTGGAGCCGTTAATTGCTGTGCGATTACAGATTCACTACAATAAACTCATTGTGAATAAGGCAAAAGAAACACTTGTATGTTGATTGATTGGGTCATTGCAATATTTCAGCATTTTTAACAGCTGTTCTCCTACCTGTGTACAGTCACACAACTCCATCTACCTTGCAAGTGTACTAAATGTTTTGTTTTGAAAATCATGTGGCCATTTTGCATTAGTGGTCCAAGTGGGATTTGCAGGTCACCTGACACAGTGTGGCCTAGCCTTTTCGCCCTCACACAGAACATCCATCAAAAAAAGAACAGCTTTAAAAACTAAGGAAAAAAGTGCGTTATATATATATATCATAAAATTACTCTGTCTGATCCTTGTCAATATACAGTATTTTACTTAAACATATTACTACAGGTGGAGCACAGCGTTAGTTCAGGCAGAGCTCTTCAGGTTGCGCTTGCGTTAGTCGACTGGCATCATTCATGCTTCGCAATCACTGGCTCATTCATCAGCAGTGTGGCTACCAGCTGATGAGTCATGTCAAATCATATTAATGCCGATGACACTATCACTTTGCTGATACACCTCTACCAATGCTGTTTGCTGCTGCAGCTCCCTCCACCATCCCAACCTCCTCGACATGTGCTAAATTCTTGTTATTATTGATTTAACTAAGATTTCATGTCAATGTATGTTGTTTATTGAGGGGGATTTGTTCTCTCATCAGAATCCTTGCTTCTGCTCAGATTCTTTAAGAACTACTTAAGCTTTTCTGTCAAATGTAAGTGTATAACCATTTAGTATAAAGAAAACTGTTTATTTGATGTATGAGGGTCTTCCCTAACAGTTGTTTAAATCCTTGTGACCATCTGAAGAATGAGCCATCTCCGTGTTCCATCTGCAGCCTCTAATTGATGGGTGTGCTGGATGTTTTCAAATTGCTGGCCAATTATGGCTGCCTAATCCAATGTGGAAAAATCTCGTGAATCCAGCACAAGGCTCTGACAAACAAGTACAAAAACACCAGTGGTTTTCCCTGCACCAAACCTGTAGACTTCAGCACTCCAAGTTATATAGTGCAGATCATCAGGAGTGTGGGAGCTGAACTGAACGCTGTCAGGACAGTCCGTTCCCATCAATCCTCTGTGTCTTCGTACAAGGCCACAATGCTGGTTGCTAAAACCTCATCAACTGAACAGGTTTTACCCAAAATATGGTGTGACGGAGCATATAAATATATAAATATTTGAAACTAGGAAGGGGGGTGACATTTTTAGGGGGTAAAAAGCAAAACTATTACAAGCCCACCAGGCCAGGCCTACTTGCACAGTAGGCCTGGCAACCAGCAGACACACAGCAATATTAGAATAGGCTTAGCATTTATATTTGAGGCACTGCTTGGGATTCCACCTTGGAAACATAAGATCAGTTTCCACTTACTGGCAGCCTGTCTGGTGTCTCCTCTGTTTTGGAAATGTCAGCACATTGTGGTGGTGATGGCTCTAATTTTAAGGGGGGTGAGCTGATTTGATTGGGCCTGGTTGATGCCAGCCCCTAACACACCCACAGACAAGTCAACCTCTTCTAAAGTAAGGTGCCCCGGTGGCACATCTGGTCACATTATTAACAAAAAGCTGCCTGAGTCTGCACCTTGACTCACAAAAAAAAGGGCCCAAAACTGTTTAATAAGATCACTCCTTCCAGCCATTGAATCATGACTGCCTTCTCTTGGGTGCTAATGAAATTGGTAGCCATTTAGAGGCCAGTTTATGTGATCAGCCATTTTTGTAGTCTACTTCACAGGCTGCACACAGATAAAGAAAGGGCTCGTCTTTTATTTAGCACTCCTCCTTCGACTCCTTCAACTCATTCTGCCAATCTTTCTCTTCCTCAAAGCTCTTTTCCCTTCAAAAGCTTAGTGGCTTTGGCTGCAGCCACAGCTCTTTGTGATCGTATCACGTAAAAGGAGGAGAGATTTTCATCTTCTAGTTTTCAGGTATAACAGTCTCAGGTATAACAAGGTAGGAAGTGAAGGAGGGAAGTATAGAGGGCCACAGACAGACAGGTAGTGATAGAAAAAAGGGAAAGGCAAATGAGATGTGGATTCTGAGAGGAGTCGAATGGGATGAAGTGGAAAAAGGAGACAGTTTCCCGAGGATGGGTCCAAAATTGACTTGGTGTGTGGGCTACAGTTACTTGAGGAATGCAATTAGCATGTGGTGTGGTGTGGTGTATGTGAACAAGGTTATGGAAGAGAGAAAAGAAGACAAAAGCGAGTGAGAGAGATAAATGGAAAATCCCTGCAGGTACGTAAAGCCACCAGGGAGCATTGCCTGGAGAAGAGAGGATAAAAAGAAGAAGGTGATTGACATTCACTTTAATCCACAACTCACCACATGTCATCCAATTTTTACACCTGAAACACAAAAAAGAGCTATAGAGTACCAGGCAGACAATGAAAGTGGACAGCAGGGAGCAGAGAAAGAAAAAGGCAAAGAAAGAGAGAGGGAGAATAACAGAGAGAGACTTAATTCCTCAGACTGAATGACATACAGAGAGAATTTGCAGGAGCCTAGAGAAACTTGAGACTATTTGGGATTTGAAGCAGTGCGCAGGAGATGAGAGATGTGTGAAAAATAGCATGAACTGAGGAAAAACAAAAAGTTGCAAACAGGAGGTGGGAAATACGTCACAGAGGAGCAGGATGCACAAAAAAAGAACAGCAAACTAGTAGTTACAGTGCCGCTAAAGGCCAGCGCAGCCCATTGTGCACAGCAATTATCCGCTGCTAATGATGCTAACGCTATCTGAGCAACTCCATTGTGTTTAATTTAAGACATCAGAGAGGAAATAGGAGGCGTCGTGCTGATGCTGTAGATAAACCACCAAGGCAAACAAAGGAGTGGGACTGAAGCATATGAATGGTTCATCTCAAATAGTGGAAGAGCAATATTCCAGGTTAAAACTGAGGGTTTACGCAACTCAACCTTCACAGATCTACATCAGTGATTGATAGCATATGTGCTGCAAATTGCAGTTCTCCAGGGTTCTGAGTTCACTTAATGTTTAGCCAAACAACATGCTCATAAATACCATACAAGCAGTCAACTTCATGCTATAGTAAACAGGGCACTATCACTAATGGTAGCCTAGTTTTGCTCATTAATGTTTTACCTTAACTTTTACCTATACAGTTCCACGTATGGCTTCACCATCTATTTTTCATACCGTATGATGTTCTCTCTCCAATGCTCTTTGCTTTTATATATAGTCAGAAAAACTATTTAAAAGCTGAAGCTGTAAGAAGTGGGTACCTGTAAACTTGCCCAGACTCTTTGTTGAGGGAGAAAAAGGTAAGCAGTGTATACTGTAGGCCTAAGTAAGATTTAGATTTTTGATTTCTTTTTTTTAATTTTTATTTTCTTTCTTATGAAAGCTTTGAATCTCTTCCGACGTAGGTGAGAACCAACCTTGAACGATTCTTGCATTTCTCCCGGCTGAATGGGCTGGGTTCAGTTTACAACGCAAACACCTCTCGCTCTGTGTCTCACTCCTTCAGTTGTGACCCTTGTTGCAGAAGCTTTCTCTCTAATTAAAAAGAGGACAGAAGCTGCCAAGCAACTGTGGTGAAACTGCAGAACACTGAGCTTTCCAAGCACACACACACGTATACAAACTCACACAAGACATGCAACAGATTGCACACTGACAACCTCAAACACATCTATTTCCAGGAGATGTTGTTCCTGACAAATGACTTCATCCGACCTGTCTGCATACCCTATATGCACTCTATCCCCTATGGAGAAGACTGATAAGATTTGAATTCCATCAATGCTTCCTCCTTGCCTCAGGCAGTGAAGCCATAGTGAATTTTGTGCCGTTTTATCTCGTTAGCAAGCTAGCTGTATCTGCAACCTGTACGAAACAAGCCAGACATGTACTGTACAGTAGCTATAGACTAAAGATATGCAAAGGGGATGCAGAGGTTCAACTAAGATGCTTCAAAGCTACACCATATTGCACTCATATATCAATTCAATTATTAATTCAAAAATGCACACATCTACTCACTTAATGGCCAATCAATGTCTTCAGAAAACCAAACAATAAATCTAAGATATTACGTTAATGCATGCATCTCCTCAGACAAAGACTGAAGAATGACTTTTGTGCGTTGAAGATGACTGGAAATGACTAGAAAAGTGTGTAAAAAACATTTTCAACTCAAGATCCATTTAGTTCTGGAGCTTTTGATCATTTCACATGACCTTCATCAGCAGATGGAGTTTGCTCAGTTTCCGTTTTTTTCCTGAACACTTCTCCAATCTCTATATTAGCTTAAAAGTCATAGCACATCATGTGATATGATAAAAAGCTGCGGAACAACTACTCAGTGTAACAGTGAGGTAGGATAGATTTCAACTGCTTTTTTTCCAAGGTCAATAATGAACTTTAAACCTCAACAATATGCGTTTCATAGGTATATTACTATGCCCCCAGAAAATCAAGGTCCATAATGTTGGTCGATTTAAGTTTATCACAGATGTATGGTATGAGTGTCAGCTGATAACTAAAGAGAGATTGCAGTATTGATACAGTAAGTTTGAGGTTATAGAAACAAGTGTTCCACAGTTTGTCCACCAGAGAGCGCTGATTAAGTCAATTTTTTTTGCATATGTTGGTCACAATTCTTCAATAACCAAATTTAAAAGGATCCTTATCAAAAATACTTGAAAATACTTTAATTTTTTCCCCAAATCAATAACAGTGTTGACCAGAAAAATCCAGTATTGACCAGAAAAATCCAGTATTGGTTGAGCTGTACTGGGTATATTACTTATGTTACTGATTAAGTATTGCAATACAATGTTGGCTGTATAACATTCAATAAAGTAATGTACTATTTAAAAAATCTCATACAGTCACTGTTTTTTTTCTGACTGCAGTATCAAACTTACACACTTGGCCTTTGTGAAGCTTATGCTGCAAGATAGTTCAAGGTCAGTTTGACTCGTGTCAGGCTGGTGTGAAAAAGGGCAGTTTAGAGACAGATTCAATAGCTTTATTTATATTGATAGAGTTGAAAAGCATCAACACAAGTGATGCCACAAATATATCAGACAACATGTAAAGCATAATTTAAGTTAAAAAGGGAAAAAGTGTCTCAAGACTTTAGCAGCTGGCGAGTCTGAAGATACGGATGATTATGATAATGCGTTGAGCACCCATCAGTGAGGAGAAGTACTGACATCTGATTAAAGACTGGCCTGGATTCGGGCTGAATTATTTAGACGAACATAGTGACGGAGGGAGAGAGAGCGAGAGACAGTGATACAGAGAAAGAGAGAGGGAGAGAAAGTGAGTGAGAGAGAAAGAAAAGGGGAAAGATAGTTCAGCCACACCAAGGGACAATAACCACATAACTACCCCACATTCATGTGTGGGGGTGTGTGGTAATTCGCACATGTAAACCCACTCGTTATCCTATTCATTCCCAGCTTGTTAAACTAAGCAAGCACAATTCCTGGGCACTGATGTTCCTGAATCAAACAAACAAATGGTCTCACTTCCTCAATATCGGCCTGTCGTGTCAACAGTGCCGATGGCTAAGAGATTAAAGGACCCTCCAGACAGCCATTTTTCCACACTGACTATTTTGGGGGACAAACTAATCCCTATAAATCTTATCAAGGCTATGTGAGAAACCCAACCATATGTGGAGGAGATTAGTGTGGAGTTTTGGCCTTTTCTCGATTTTCTCACTTCAGATAACAGGGGTGTCGGACACACACATGTCCGCGCGCACACAAACACACAATCAATTTCCACATTTACCATTGTTTTCTTTGAGACTTTGAAGGGTGATAACAAAATCCTTATCAACCCTAAGCATTTGAACTGGGCCTTTTGAGACTGGAACACATTCCCATGCACACAAACACGCTCACACATTTACTGACACTTACACACTGCGCTACTTAGCTTAGCTCCTCATCTAGCCCGCTCCCCATATGCCGCACCGCAAGGTTGCTGTGGTTTGGTTGCTCTGCTTTCTCAATTGTGTCATCCCTCATTACCTCCAAATGCCAATAAAAACAAAGAATCCAATCTACGGACGTCCTTTTGAAGTTTAGAAATGTAAAACTGAGCCTTGATACAAAGAGACAAAAGACAAGCAAATGAATGAAAAGTGAGGGAAAATCACCAGAAAGTCAGACGAGTGGAGAGAAAGAAAGAGGAAGCTGGGGGAGAGATGTATAGACTGAGCAATGGACGGTTTGAAAATGAGACAAAAAGGAGGGAGCTGAGAAGTAGATTATGGGTGTTCTGATTTGATTTCTATGGCAGATATAATGATGGTTAGTTTTCTATTCATCTTCCTGGCTCAGTGGGAGCACAGTAGGCAAATCGGGTTTTAGGATCTGGCCAGTGGGCAATGAGGAGGGCTATTAAAGGATCATTACCATCTCCTGCCATTACGGAGCTGTTGCTCCGGAGGAATTACCTCGGTAATGAGACCAACCTGAAACTGAGTGCTTGAGGCAAGCCTGACGCACATTACATGGGAACACTGTGACACACACACAACCCCACACACACATATTTAGAGGCACCCACAGTTTGGATTGATAGTGCTTGCTGTTAGTTTCCCACCTATTCATGACTGCACATCAGTTTGAGCGCATGTGCACGCACATAGACACCCACATTTATAACAAAGCACACCAACTCATACTGGGGAAGATGTGTAAGAGTCCAATTAATCCTTTTGACAGTAACTTGTTTGTCTGCTTGACATTACCGGGATGCCACTTGTTTTCGTTCAGTTCATTGCCCCCTCTTACTGCTGTGTGTGTGTGTCCAAGCATTTGCTCTCTTTCACACGTTGAAATGCTCTGACACCGTGACTCCCGTGTGCACTCTGGAGCTGGTGAGCTATGAGCAGTCATTAACCTGAAATGCTATCTTAGAGACGCATACACTCTCTGACAGCAGCAAAACCTTTTTTTTCCCCCTGTTGTTCCATTGTGTAATGGAAGGTGAGGGGGAAACAATTCAAGTAGTTGACATCATGCTATCTCAGGAAGAAAAAACTTGCAGTGTATTCATTTTGACTTAAGGGTTTTATTTTGATGTTAAAAGAGAAGTTTGTGACAGTATTTTAAATTAAAATAAATGAAAATGGCTGCACACTTATTTAAGTTCTTATTTTAAAGTGACATTCCAACCAAAATCCAAAGTCTTTTGTGTATAAAAATAACCAGCCCCTTCAGGTCTGCAAGGTGCTCGTTATTGTAAGGAATAGCAGCAATGTTGGTTATAATGGATTCCAATGACGTCACGTTTTCACAGCAGGAAAATAAAGAAACCACCCAAATCATCCTTACGGCATAATACAGTCCCTCGCTGTCCATCTGTAAGCTCAGTATGTTCTAACCAATCATTGTCCAGTGGACCTTCAGGGCTAAAAAAAGGGCCAATACCATGATTTCAAAGGAATGAATTTAAGTATATGTTGGTAAAAATATGAGTGTTTGGAGCATACTAAAATAGATTGACAGCAGAGAAGTTGTACTTTATTTCTGCTGTTAAGATTAAGACAGCCACCACTGGAATCCAATACATTTTTACCACAGCTGCTTTATGTAAGACAAAAGTACAGACTTTTTACAGCATCTTTTCAAGCCTAGAGGGCGAGTTGTGTTTGATGTTTTAAAGACAAACTCTGGGTGGAGTATCACTTTAATCACACGATAGTCACTGTACCCTAATCATGCCAGTATATAAGAAATTAATAACAACAAGTTGGTGATATAGGAGGAAGTTGAGAAGTCTCTGTTAACTTTAACTTTAGAGGCACTGGGTTTGATATGCAAGCAGTTCTGCAAGTACAAATAATGTGTTTGTAACCATAAAGATAGCTGCTGGAACCTGAGCTCCTGTAACGATCAACTTAACATATACAAGATTGTGCACACACGCACACACACACTAATACTCACAGTACCTTTCCAAGGGCAGAGCCCATTCCAGCTTTACGACGGACCTAAAGACACGCTGTGGGCAGCGAGGGCTTTGGCCAAAAAGACTTTATAGCATCATAAACACAGTTATACCCCATCTCACCAACATAAATACATGCTGGAGAGTTACCAAGGGACAGCTTGAAGTCACGCCGGCTCTCAGAGGAGGGAGATGGCATTCCCATGAGGAAATCAAGAGAAAAGGCTTGATGGCGCTGTACTGATTTAAGGCTACAGCAATGAAATGACTCACAAAACAGTACCATTCACATGAAAATGTTCATGTGTGTTTCATATGATGCCTGCCTTTTTAAGTTTTATCACTGATCAGATTTAAGTGTTGCATAATTAATGCCTATTATCTTGGCTTTGGCTTTCATTTTTTTTAAACTTCCATATTCATTCCTGAGTGGCACTATATCTGCCCCTCACTGCAACTGTGTCACATATGCACTGAGTAATCTGAATATAATTTTACTGCCATATGACATACAAAAGGTCAAAACATGCAACAACTATGGATGAGTAGCGCCTGTGTGGACAAGCTGTGGTTTTCTTGTTCAATTAGTGCAGCCCAGTACTACTGTTCTGATTAAAGAGCCTCCTTGTGATAACAGGGTGTTGAGCAGAAGTGAGAGAGTGTCAGGTTAAGGACTGAGAGGTAAAGTAAAGGTCAGTGCGTTTGCCTCAGGGAGACAGCAGTCTGTGGTTTTAAAGAGTCAATCTGCATGTGAAAGAGTAGCAGTTTAAAAGGATATGAACCCAACAAAACCCTACCAGAATCACATGCAAGAGCATGAACACGTGTCCACACAGTGCACTATTAGGATTAGGGCAGCAACTAAGGCTTATTGTCATTATTATCATTATCATTGATCAGTCTGTAAAATGTCATATTGTTTAAAACAATTGTCCGTGACAACTTACCTGATCTCAAAGTAATGTCTTCAAACAGCCAATTTTGTGTAACCATCCAGATATTCATTTTGCAATGACAAAATGCAGCCAGGGGCGCTGCTCATGTGGAGACGTGTGGCTTGTGGGAGCAAACAAGCTGTTGTTTTATGTTGTTTTTCAACTCTGTATTTGTATTTTTAGATTTATGTGTGTAAATTAATTAATTTGCTTGCTTGCCTCCAGTTGCCCCTTGAGGGACAAATAAAGTATTTTGAATTGAAAAAAATCAATCAAAAGGCAGCAAGTCGTTACATTTGAGAAGCTTTAAGCAGTGACTGTTTGGAATATTTGCCTAATAAATGGCTTTAAATTAATCAATTCATCAATTATCAAAATTGTTTTAATTTAAATTTTCTGTTTTCTGACTGATCAGCTAATCATTTCACCACCAATTAGGATGGACATTAATGAGATGTCTGACTACAGTTACATACTTGCAGTGCAGGTTTCTGCCATTGGACCCGTTTAAGTTCATGTGCAAAAAAAAAAAAATAAATAAATAAATAAAAAGGGAAGCAGTGCCTAATGAACAATCTACAGTCTGACCTGGATTTGGCTTCTTTTACATAAGCAATACTCATTTTCTCTCTCTCTCACTGCCTCTGTCTGTCTGCCTCACTCTCCCTTCCTGAGACACACTAACACTAAGGCAGAGATTTATACACACAATGGAAAAGAGGGATTGGAGTGTGAGCGCAGGGTGGAGGGAGGTTCCATTGCTTCTCAGAAGCAGACTGAGACAGAGATCACCAGTCTGTCAGTGTGAAACCAGCCATTCAGTCTGAGAGGCGTCAAGCATGATAATCCCAAAGGAGGACAGAGGTGTGTGTGTGTGTGTGTGTGTGTGTGTGTGTGTGTGTGTGTGTGTGTGTGTGTGTGTGTGTGTGTGTGTGTGTAAAACGGTGTGTGTGCGATCTAGTCCGCAGACGGGTTTATACGATTATGTGAGAATATGTTCATGTGGTGTGTTGGGAAAATTATATCCGCATGTGAGACATGCGGGTCAAAGCCTGAGTATAATTTGTTTGGCGTGTGTGTGCGTGTGCGTGTGCATGTGCGTGTGTGTGTGTGTGTGTTGGTCTGCATGCATGAATCTGGCAGATAGCGGTTCGTAAGCAGTGTGTGAAAATCTGTAAATAGGGTGATGAGGTTGCAAAGGTAGAGAATGTACCGTGCCATATGCCATAACACAATGTGCTTTGCGGTAGACGCTGCTCCACACTGAACAGCAGAGCAGGGTAGAGAGCAAAAACCTCACAACATCAGCCTAATCCACCAACACTTTCCCCAACTTTTCAAGAAATAATATTTTAAGTTTCTAAGCCCCTCTCCTCTGCAATGCACTAGCGGTACGGATCTAGAGAGGGAAATTGGATTTCTGTAGTGCTTATGAATTCAAGTGAACATGACCAGCTTATACATCTCCAAAAGCCCTCAAGAGTATGGCTGACGGGCGCTCTCTATGGCGGGACATAAAAGTCACCTGGCATGTTTGGAATAGGATATGTCCTTGTGGATATCTCCTCTCTCGCTCGTTATCTCTCTCTCGTGCCCCACAAGAGTGGAGCAGGTACATTGTGTTGCTCAAACACGAGAAAGCACCGCGGAGCATGGAGATGTGCATTGTTTGCTCTCTCTTTCTCTGCGTGCCTTCCAGCCATGCAGATAGTGATGATGGCAGGCAAAGCAAAAGGTTGTTTGTGACATAGGCGCTGATCCACACCACCGCCGCAGCCATCCCATCCTCCCCCTCTCTTTAAGCCCTGTGGCTCCTCTACTCACCTTTCTCCCCCTTTTTTTTTTACCTTCTGTCTGTCTAAGCTGCTGTTGTGTTTAGTGCATAGCAGATGTTTGGCTTGTATCCGATGACTACGGAATACTAACATAGTATTAGTTCTGTGGATACATTTGAAAATAATATGGTTTTTGCCACAGTTTCACTCTGTGCAAATGGGTGTTATAATGGCTTTCTCCACTTAAAAAGTTAAAGATTTGTGCCCTCTAACTGTTATTAGCTTAATTTTTATGGAAATTGAAGCACTATTATCTTAAAGCCTGTAAATATGCAGGCCTTTCCCCTTCATCTGATGAAACTGAATCAAACATTTGCAAGCACACCTACTTGCAAACATTTGATCTAACCCGTTCTTGGTTTTCACATATGATTTGCTTTGATGGGAAATGCAGTACAAGATAAGGAAGCCTTTTTAGACTATAGGGATGCTCTTCACTTGCTAGACTGTCGACTTAGGGAAAGTGGGAACAGTGCCATCTAGTGAGATGTATGTATATGCATTGTGTTAAAAGGGTCTCAGCCCTTTTTTTAATCTGCTTGAAAAGGAACCAGAGAGTGTTCAAATAAATACATACCTAAAAGTATTTTCCCCATTCTTGAATCCTTTACAGATACTCAAAGAGCAGATAAAGTGAAGAAAAGCACTCTCAGTCATTTGAACACAGCCACAATGAGCTAGTAAATGCAGCTTAGCAACAGCTGCCCTGGAGCCAAACATCCCAGTGAGACTTGATACAGACATAATGTTGACAATGTGTGTATCTTGGTAATCTAATTCCTCTACTGACCCAGACTGCCCACTCTTCTACCTTATTAATACCCCAGCAGGTAGTTCATCCTTTAGGTCACTTCCCCCTAATCTAATGCGCTTCCGATAACTTCGTCTTGACCCCTGACCCCTGACTGATTGCTTAAACTATCAGGCACCCTTTTGGGAAAGGTGTTCTCATCAATAAACCTGACAGGCAGAAAATCAGCTAGAAGACAGAGGAGGGTTGGGAATTTTTGTAAGGCGTATCTGAACCTGAAACCAACCAATAAATTATTTCAATGATCAAAAATAATCATTTAAACACAGTTTGCTCTTGGATTAGTAAAAAAAAAAATACAAGACAGACTAGTTGAAGAGGTTCCCTGTAAGGCAAACAATGTTCACAATGAGTAGTGTGAGGAGGGATGAGAGAAGAGAGTGATGAGGGTGTGATCCAGGGTCAAGGATGGATATTTGTGGTGTGCCAGCCCGGGTGTGGATAATGGGTAGTGAGAAGTCAAGAACCATTTAACTTGCTCTCCCATTTGCCCAATTTAAGACCTCCATTTAGATTTTGTCTTATGGGGCTACTTAAAATAATTCTCCCGTAATTGAAATGGACCGCATCAAATTGAAAACCCATTACAACCTTTAAGAAATGATATCTCCAAAATACAAATGTACCACCTAAAGAGGGATGTGATACCTTGTTTAACTGAAAATAATGTGCTGGTGGAAAAAAAGACAAAGAGCTGTGGTTAGCCCTCCTTTCCTAGTGATAAGATTTCTTGGAGTAGACAAGATGTGACGGCCATGATTACTCCATACTGAAAAAAACATACAAACTAAAAAAGTCCATCTGAAATGATCCCCACAAGATTCAGACATCCACAAAAAAAGATGATTATCAGTGAGATAAGCTACGATGAATAGCATCTCTATCATGACTCCAGTGAGAGGCAGATATCGCAAAAGCTTCACATGTGACTTTTAGATAAGATGTGTATCTCAAGCAATATCAAATAAAATAAAAAAATTACCCTTTTATGGATTTTCCTCTTTCACACTGTTTGCATTTAGCGTAAACCCAAAACTGAACGATTAAATGAACCAAATCCTTTTGAATTGAGAGGAAATATCATATCAGCGCTTAAAGGCTACAGCACTTCAACTGTGAAGTGCATTCCATAACGTTTCTCTCACACATCGAGAGGAAGGCGGTTCACAGGGTCGACTCTCTTGAATACTCAAAGAGAGACGGAAGATCTTGGTTTCACATAAAGCGCGCTGCGGAGACAACCATCGCAAAGGATTACTGACAGGAAGCGATAAAACAAGTGTATTATTCACTCCGTGTGTGTGTGTGTGTGTGTGTGTGTGTGTGTGTGTGTGTGTGTGTGTGTGTGTGTGTGTGTGTGTGTGTGTGTGTGTGTGTGTGTGTGTGTGTGCGCCGAGTGTGCGCCTAATACAACCAAACTGACCTCTACTCACCAGTCTAATGTCCAAGTCAAGCTGGCAGCAGTGATATGAGTAATGCCCACTATCACAGAGAGACAGGGAGTGGAACAATTGGCTTGTCAAATAAGAGCAACTTCACAACTGCTCAAAGAAGATCAATTATGGTCAGTGTTTGGATCAAAGCACTGACACAAGTGTGGCTGTGTGGCACATGGCAGCCAGAGCCATGCTTGCCCGATCATGTAAAAGTACTCTAATAGTCATGGTTTTGGTGGTTTTATATGCTCTCGACCACCACTGATTGCATGACAAATTATGAAATGGTATGATGTGCCTATTATACTTGCTGTACAGGCAGCTGTGCTACTTAACCATCTGCTGAATAACAATTACACCTGAGCTCAGGCTGATGTGGCAGGAAATGGAGGGAGGGGGACATCCTATAATAATATGATGTAGGTAAATTAAGAGGTGAGATGAACACACACATTTTGAAGGAGCAGTTCTCTGTGGTACAATGGTAATGAGTTATAGCCCTCGACCCCCACAAGCTATCCTCTTGCCCTAGGAGATGAGGCTGGCACCGTAGTGCGACAATATTACAGGCAGGGGATGTGATTACTAGATCTTAATCGGCTGTAATTCACCCGTCATCCCTGTCCTTAATATGCGGCTGCTGTGCTCCGGTGAACCCAGACACCGAATGACACCGGCTCCTCCGCTGACAACGTTTGATCCAGCTTATGGACGTTGATGTTTCTTAATCATCGAGACAATGGAGTGGGGAGCGAAACGAGCTAATGGGGAAAATACTAGCCGGACAGGTTAATTTGGGGTTCATTGAATTACTGTGCGAATTAGCGGGGTGTCATAAATTACAACCAGCCAGTAATGAAGAAATGGACATTTTGAGAAAAAGGAAGCTTTCTGCAGCAACAGCAGAATATACACCTCCTCCCAGATAATTAAATAGAAGCACAGCCCACCAATTAGAAAGCCTTTCATAGAGCCAGGCAGGGGGGGGGGGCGAGGTCATATACCAAGATGAAAGAGATGGTAAATGGAGGACAATAGTAGGGCAAATTTTATTGGGGGAAATTTGAAACAAGGCAGAGGCAAGGAAAAGTGATAGCGATAAGCTAAAGGATGCAGAGAGAAGTGTGTGTGTTTTTGGGGAGGGGGGGGTGAGCAGGGGTGACACAAATTTCACTGCACCCCATTTCTCTCTGACATCCCTCAGCCCATCTCCTGAGCCCATCCATCTTGGATGACAATAGTGTCCTGATTTGCATACCAAAAACGCTTTCCGATATGCGCCTTCCAAGTCGTTCCGAGAGATTAGAAAATATTGACAATTATTGACAAAACCCAAAGGCGTGGGCAACATTCCATCTGGAATATTGCATCAACCATTTTATTCTCTTATTTGCTCCTTTCTTCCTTCTTATGAGGGCACATTATTGACTTGAATATCTGATTGCTGCCGCTGAGGCTTATGAGCAGAGTTGGGGAGGTGCGCAGCGTTGGCTTGTTATGGAAGTGGTTGTTGCTTTGGATGGGAGGTTTTGTTGTTATTGCTTGTTTGTGCACATTTCCCAATGACACAGACTTTAATTAAGATAATCATCACTGTGGCACCCCGCATGGCTTTACAGTGGGGCCTATGCAGATTAAGGCCCGGTCTATGAAAACCCCGTGTGATCAGTTATTCTGCTTACAGGCAAACCTTGTGATTACACTGATAAATACATGACATAAAAGAGAGGACAGGGATGGGATAGAGTGTGGTAGAATTAAAGGGCTGTGGAACAATTGCTGAGATATTAAGGAGCATCATCAGTCCAGAAGTCATGTGGAGAGGCTAGGGAAATGAATGTCATTAATTGAATAAGACAGACACCATAAGGGACGTCAGTTATTAAAAATCCTAAAATATTACAAGCAACAAAAGTTGGCGTCAGCACATGGAACACATTGGGTGAATACCTTGTTTGTTAATAAGAAAAACAACAAGGAAAAACAAATATTCAATACAGTAAAATGTTTTAAAGAGGTCATCCCTGCAGATGAGGTTATGTCTATGAATAGAAATGGTTCAGAGCGGAATCATAAATTTCCTTATGTCCTTCTCCATGGCTTTAAAGTCACTGTGGGCTCTCTGCGAGGGCAAAGATCTTGTTTAGAGGTAGAGAATCTCCTTAGTGCTACAGCAGAACAATCTCCGGTCCCCAGGTAATTAAGTTTCTTGTGTCCTGGCTATTTGTTGTTGCTTAATGAGAGCTTTCTGCACCCCTCTTGTGTCCTGTACTGTAATTAATAGACAATGGGAAGAAGAGGAGGTGGAGGAAGAAGAGCAGGAAGAAGGCAAAGTGGAAATTCAACCTGTCTGGTGACCTGCTGGTTGCCCTCAGAAGCTCTCCCTCCCTCCCTTCTCTTCTCTCTCTCCCACTGTCTTTGTATTCCTCTCTTAGCTTGCTGCTCTTTTTTCCAGTGGGCTGTTTGACAAGCTGCCAGTTCTAATGCCCTCAGTGCAATGTCCCTTGTCAACTCCCATAAACTCCTATATCTATCAGAGCTTCCTCTTCACAAAAAAAGAAGCTTCCATTATCAAAGTGATTAAAAATGATCTTTAATTCTGGGGACAGCCAAGGGTATAGTGAGTTTAGACAATGGGCCAATGGCAATAAAGTTCCACATGTGCATATCTTTATTATATTCTTTTCTTGTAACCTGTCTCTGCTTCTAGTCTTGTCTTTTTTTTCTGTCAGTGCTCCCTGTATATCTCTCTCTTTCCGTCTCTTCCTCCACATCGATGAGAACTGTTAAGTGTTGCTACAGTAGTGTACAGGAATCAATTGATCACTCTGACCTTGACATCAAAATGTATATGCTGTTGTTAGATAACGGCTTATATAGGAATCCACTCCATAGCATGGATTTGGCAGCAGTGGCTTTTAAAATGTCCAGAACATCTAAATCTGATATGATAAGCTTACATTTACATATGTAATTACCGGATGTATAGACTCATAAATCAATTGTACGTCGTCAATAGTCAGGAAACTAATTAAGACATCAAATTACATTTAATAAAATTTTATTATAATACGCTCTCTTCGGTTATTGCATTCAAATGAGTGCAGAAAAGATGCGATGTCGTCATCTCTGAAACCTCCAACCAAGGTGAGATAAAATAGCAGGGGAAATAAATGTGATATAGTGCAGTGAATAAAAGTTGTGGTGATGGTGAAATACCTTAAGAGCATAACTCTGCCATGCATCAAAAGTACACGCTGTAGAACCTGCTAATTTAATCACCTAAGTTGTGTTGGGGATTTTGGATGGCTGAGGAGGTAGTTAGTCTCTGTGCCAGTGGAGGCCACCTCAGTGTCACCCGGCTCCTCTCACTCACTTCCTCGCTTCCTGAGCAGACACACTGCCAGGCCTTTCACAAGCACTGCCTCAATTACATTTCCAAGGTGGCTGTGGTAAGGCGTGCGAAGAGGAAAAGGAGACACGGCGGTAAAGCGAGTGAACGGGGGTAAGTGCAAGTCCCAGAAATAAAAAGAGAGGAATGGGTTTTGGATAAGAGTTTTGGACAGCAGAGTGAAATGCAGGGAAGCTAAATATGCCAGGACAAGCTTAATTAGGACTATTACATGGTGGCCATATGGGGTTCACAGGGTCGTCACTTAGTCACAGCAACAGCATGATTAATGAAAACCCACAAAGTGATGATTGCTAATGTTTAATGCCTGGAAAGAAGGGAGGGAGGGACTGTTAACAGTATATCTGACACAAACAAGAAGTGGCAAGGTGCAGCTCGAGTGCGAGGCAAAGCAAAAAAAAAAAACAAAAAAAAAAAATCACTATTTTCAGATGGTTCTTGAAATGGGAAATTGATCAGCCGGGATAAATGCATGCGGTAGAGGACTTTTGAGACAAGAGATGGAGGGATGCGGGAAGAGGAGATGGAGCACGGAGTGTTGTTGTTTACTTTCAGGGTGTGTTGGAGAGATGAGAGTGCAGGACAGGATGGGGACGGGACGTGATGGATTCTCCTAAAGAGCAGCACTGGACATCAGACAGAAAATGTGATGAGGCACAAAGGCCTCCCAGCGCATATCAAACAGATGATTTCAGCCTGAATGATGTTGACTTGGCATTATCGACTATAGTGAGACTGAATGATAATGCCAGCAGCTGAAGAGGAGGACAGGTTAAGAAGAAGTACTTGGACAAATCTATGACTGCGTATCTAATGCATACCAAATTCTCTGTTCTGCATTGTGTTCTACTTTCTAGTTTCACACTCACTTGGCTTGCATCACTCCGTCTCGCTGTCTGTTTATCTCACCTGTTTGAGTGAGTGCCAACCTCAGGTGGTACACAGAATTTGTTTTGCATCAGGATTCTCTGAAGTACTGCAACTAAGCTCCCACTTTGACTTCCTGTTCGTCCCCATGTCACATATCAAAGCTTCACCAAATTATTTTCATTTCAATTCAATTTCATTTCAATTATAATCATGCCCTTAAATGATATCAACTGAATGCTTATAGTAACCAAAGGCAAGAATAAGGCAAAAGATATCCAAGGTTTCCCAGGGATTAATAGGATAGTATTATTTCCAAGAAAACGAAATATATAATATTCAAACAAACACAATAATTTAAAACATACTGGCCTGTGTCTCCACTGCACATGCAAACCTATGTTACTGCCCTACCAGACTGAGCTGAAAACACTGGCTGAACTTATTGCCAATCCCTGCAGTAGAGACAGCCACTGGTTTCAGCTCATGACAGTATTATGTGGATGACAGTTTGGAGAGGAAAAAAAAAAAAAAAACTGTGACAAGTTCATCTTTAAGTCATTTATCAAGGGGAAAAAAAGACATCGGCTGCTTCCAACTTCTCAAATGTGTGGATTAGCTGATTTTCTCAGTTTCATACAGCATCATTTTAAAGTGGGTGTCTTGGGTTTGTGACTGTTGGCCAGTCAAACCAAGCAATTTGAAGATGTTACCATGGCCTCTGGGGACCTGCAATGGCCAATTTCTGGAATTTTTCTGGCCAAAACAATAAATCTAAAAGCTACTGTAAGATATCCTTCTACCAATTTGAAGCAGCAAAATTATAAGCACATGACGTCTACTTGAGGGCTATTAGAAAGCAGCATCAATTAAATGAGTAAGGCTTGCACTGACTCCAAAACACAAATGTATTTAAAATGGGCAACATTTTAATCTTAGTTGGATCTTTGTCAAGTTGAAAATGTCTAAAAATGGTTACTACACCCATTTACAGTAGCAATGGGCTGATAAGCTGAACGCCCAGGGACAGCATTGAGATGGTTATCACCCTGCGTGGGTTTGATGATGAATCACCCCTGTTACCATAGAGCCTCTTGGTATAAACGGAGCCTGTAAAAGGGACATGATAGTTTTATCATTTATTTAGATAGTTTGATGTGCGCACCAGACTGGGGAGCACAACATCATGTCCCCTTAGGGGCTCCATACATATATTTGTTTGGTGTCCCATTTTAAACATTTTGGACCTGACAAAGATCCCGCTGGAATCAAAACATTGTCTGTTTGAATGGTGATTTGTGGTTTCGAGTCAGTGTGTAGACGTTAATGGAGCGACACCTGCGAGTTCAGGCAGTCATCTTGAGCTGCACTACAGACGTGACATCCCTCACTCTCCACAACCACCTACAAAAACACACCCTCCCAATTTGGTGGGTTATTTAAACTGCAACATGTCCCATCTCTCCCTCTGCCTATCAATACCACTGCTGCCCTACATCAGCATACGTACGTACGTATGCTGATGCCAAACTCTGATTTGTTCTGCTGCTGTAATAAACATTTCAAACGTGAGTTGTCTGACTGAACTTATTTCATTGATGCTGTTTCCCAGTAGCATTGCACCTCCATGTGATGTACACATAACTATGCTCCATCAAATGGTAGTTTCTTACATAAAAACTCGACTGGCAAGTCTCAGATGTTGTAGCTTGACATATGGCACGTCTTTAAGCAGTAAGGTTAACATTAGGGTTTGGAGTCGGTGTGCTTCATCAAACCTACCCACTTTGGGTCATCATCCAAGTTTTCTTATTGTTTGTTTTCTGGGTTTGGTTTTACAACATAGTGAATGTTCAGGATCATGTGGAGGAGAGTGGATGGAATACTCCCATTTTTATGTTGTCCCACTTTATGATTTAGGCTGTCCAAAAAAGTTTATTTTTACATAAAAATCTGACCAAGTCCATCTTAAATCTTTAAAGATGACTTGCTACAAATTGACGAGCCACAACTCCTAACAGCCCGCACTAGTGAACCATGTTGCAGTGTTTATGGAAAAAGATAATCCCTCTTTGCTGTGGTTTTAAACCCCACCCACGAGACACAGGCATATTATGAAGCTGATGGTTTCTGTTTGTGCCTCCAGGCTGCTCGTGTCTGGGTAAGTGAACTTCCATGTCTCCTGTCAATGTTCCTGCTCCCTGAAACACAAGAAGAGCAAACTGATTTGGCACACAAAATAAACAGCAAACTGACAGGGCTGCAAAACAGAATGACACGAGAGCAGCAAGAAAGTGACATAAAAACGTACAGGCGAGGAGGACAGAGAGTAATAGGGCATGGCACACTCAGGGAGAGAAGAAGAGGAGCAGAAAAATGAGGAAATGAAGGACGGCTGAGATAGAGAAGAGAGTCATCACGCTGCAAGAGAATTACAGGGTCTGGGCATAAGTAAAAGGTATAAAGAGAGAGGGAGAGTAGGAGTGAGAGAGAGAGATGGAGAGAGAATGGCCATATAACACTGCAGCCTGTCACAAAGCTGCTGTAGCATTCTCAGCGTAACAATAGCAGCAGATTGAGTTGGACAGGGTTCACAGGCCTGAATACTAGCCAGCCAGACAAAGCTATTGAGTGGCTCGCCTGTGTTATCTGGCCGGCTGAATACTCCCCTTCTGCAGAGGTGAGCAGGCTCAGGTTACAGCTCTCACTGATGGGCTGTAGTCCATCACACTTCCCCTCTGTTGAGCAGCAACCCCGGGCAGAGCTCCGCGATGATGCACCGAGGCTACACTGAGATCCAAGGACTCCAGAGGAGGAAAGAAAAGTGCTTTTCGCAGGCCGACACAGATAGCCGTGAGAAACTGGCTGCACAGTTTCATGGGAAATTTTTATAGGAATTTCCTTCAGAAATCAGCTGTTTAGTCATGTCATTAAACATCATTCATGGCTCGATACGACAACAATAGCTGCGGCTTAATGTATTGTTAGCTTGTTTTGTTTTGTCTGATATACGGATTTGTCCTCAGCTGCATTGTCATTGACCCATGCATTTTCTAATTATCCGATTCACAAAGGACATCATAACAGCTAACTGCAGTACATGATCCCCATTATTTCTCCATGAGATGTCATGTTTATAATTGGAAGTATTATCTCATTGATCACAGCTGCTATTGTTACCATCATAATTACCACTACAGTGTCATTTAGATGGTAATGTGGGCATTTCTTACCAAACGTCAAGCTATTCATCATATTCATGGCATCCTATGGGATTGGCTATTGTTCTTGAAGATAAACAAGACTTGATGAGATTTTTGATAAGGGACTTATTGTACTTGCAGCATGATGTCTGCACTGTAGCGGAACATTTTGGAATAAGGATTTACACCAGGTTGACCTTTTGTCCAAGGCTCTCCTTGTTTCTGGCCCTGCCTCTACCTTCCAAGTGACTCTTGTCATGGAGAAGGTCTTATAAATATGGATGCCTTCTTCTCAAGGCCATGATGCAATTTCAGAAATAGGAGGGAATTTTTATTTAGTTTTTTTTTTTTAGGGGGTAGAAATGTTCAGTTAGGTTGCAAAAACTGGACCTACAGCCTTTGCCAAGTATGCTTCTTGATATTTTCTTATTTTATATGATGACTGTTATTTATTTATTTCTGCCACAGCTTGTGTCACTGCATTGCAGAGAAATCTGATAGGAGTGAATAAAAAGAGAATGAAAGATCTTTACTTTCTATACTGCAACTCATTTCATATGAACTCTGGAGTAAAAAAATCCATGAACACTCTTAAAGTGACGCTGTTTTGATATACAGAGCACTTTCTACTTAACACACAGGATATTATGCCTATTCTGTGGCTATAAAATCACTATGAACCTTGTTGTGCAAATATCTGTCCTAAGGAACGTTTAATGCCTTGTAAAGATTTTCATTTAGCCATTGTAATGGCCGAGCTGTACAGGAAGTGTAAAGGTCAAGAGGGACATGCCAGAATACACAATTACCGCAGACGACCTGGGACACAACAGCTTCATTCCACTTTACTGGAGTACACTCTGCCCTTATGTGCCCCAAGTCTCTTAGTGCACTGCCTAAATGTCAGTATCAAAGGCTAATGCTTCAAAATTAACCTGATCTGAACATATTTTAAAAGCATACATACCAACGAACCATAAACCCTTATAGGAAACTATTTTTTTCCTTAGAAGAACCCACAGTCTTATAACAAAAATGTCATATTTGATTTATGGTGTTAACATGATCACATGCAAAGAGATTGGGACAACCTGGACTTGTCCCAAGGACATGTTCTGAACACCAAGATCCTTTCATCGTGTTACCTTGCATCAACTCTGTCTTCTTTTTTGGCAATACACTGCCCTAGTTAAGATAGCAGGTGTTTGGCACTAAGTGGTGTGATTCTGTGATCAAATCTTTGACAAGAAACATGTCCTCGTCTCCCACACATGTCTTTTACGCAAGACTGGTGTCACTACATTGCCCGTCTCTTCCCTTCCCCCAATTCATTTCCAGCTTTCACTCACTCACGGCATTTTGCACAGAGCTCGTCAAGAGGAACAGATGTCATTATCAACAGAGATAAAGAATCATCACTTTGACAGCTTTACAAACAGCTATGTCACCCCGAGTGTGGAAGACAAATGACAGGATGTTGTCTCGTGATGATCTGAACTGTAATTTTTGTGAATGCGCAAGCACATATAGCCGACTTTTACTGCGCAGTCGTTATTTTCAGAAAGTTGCCTATAACCAGCGTTAGCGATACCCTTCATGCAGTTGGAAGCACGTCCTTGGCAGCGATACCCACTGGGAGACAAAGGGAGAGAGCAAGAATGAGAGAGGCAGACAGAAAATGAAGAATAGAGAGAGAGACAGAGCGGCATGCCGGGTGAAGGAGGTAGAGGCTGCTTTATTATCTGAAGCTTGCAACAACATGTGAGCCGCTGGATATATTCAGCAAGACAATGAAAATAAAATGCATGATACACCTGTACATAAAAATAAATAAAAAACACACTAACAGGATTGAACAAGCCTCAATAATAAATTATACAAGTCTTCATGTATCTCCCAGCAATACATAGTTACACATTAATGAACCACAATGAGGTTAGATTTGAAGATTACCTGCTTCAGTTTACTGTTTATTTGCAGTAACACATATATAAATAATATCTCCACCACTCCCAATTATATCTTTTTTGTAATTAGAGAGAAAATGAAAGTTGAACTTGTTAGATACTGCTATGCTATGAAGGTCAGAAAAATAGGCTTTCAGTGTTTTAATCATATCATTAAAGTAATGTGTTTGCAAAATGTATATTGCACACATTATATGTTATGTTATGTTATATAGGTTGCTACATAAAATGAAGAACATTTTATTTACTCAGCCAGATGTGGTTTTGGTTTAGTCAACCTTATAAGACAAACTGTCAAAGCATCCCCTGGATATAAGGTCTCTATAATTGAATTTTTTGTATATATTATGAGCCATAGAGCTGTAAAGCAGCATCTTTTATAACTATACTAAGTCTGCAGCCGTGCTAGTAGCTCTGTGAGGCTGTACTTAGCATTTAGCTTAAAGGATCGCTGTGCCTAACATCAGCATGCTAACATGTGCACAACAACAATGCTAGCATGCTGATGTTTCGCAGGTATGGAGTTTACCATGTTCATCATTTTAGTTCAGTGTGTTAGCATGCTAACATTTGCTATGTAGCACTAACTATAAAGTACAGCTGAGGCTGATGGGAATGTCATTAACTTGTTTGGTTTATGACCAAATACCAATAAAGTATTTAACAAATTGACATTTTGGCCTGATTATGGTACTAGAGAAAAAACTATGGGATCACCAAAGTGATTACAGTTCATCCTGAAGGGGACATGAATGTGTGTACCAAGTTTCATGGCAATCCACCCAAGATATTTCACTCAAAACCATAAATGTAAACCTCATGATGGTGATAGAGGAAAATTCATCAAGTCATTAGGATTCATCATCTGGGCACCAGATTTCATGGCTACATACAAAGCAAGTGGCTATAAATGACATGTATATCTAACAGGTAACCATGGAATCATACTGAAAGGTACAGCACAATAGAATCACTAAGACTTGTAAATTATTATTTTCTCAAATTTATCAGTAAGTCTTAATTTGTTAAACTTAAAGAGTAGATTGTTGGAACTTGCATGTGCAGTGTTGCATGGTTGTCAGATCAGCTTTATTTTGTAACTCCTGTAAACCAGTTTTTACATCAAACATGTGACCATGAGTAAAAGAAAATCCTTACATGTGATATCCTATCATATATGGATAATAGCATGAATGGAATATTTATTGCCAACATTGCTGAAATCAAGCAGACTACTCTCCTTCTCTTCTTTTTTGCACATTAATGTACTTTCCAATCATTTTTGGATGTCTGGCCCACATAATTATATTGTGTATGTGTGTATTTGTATGCGTGTATGGAATCATATTAGGAACTAGGTGATTGCTTATATCCTCAAAATTGCTTTTCTGACACCACATGAAAAAAATCACCTAAATCATTTTCAAAGATGGTAGGAAAAACGAGGCTGGTGTGACAAATACCAAGGCAAACTGAACATCTGAACAAGAATTAATACGCATTTAATCTTAATCAGTTAGACGATTGACACTTTATAATGAGTGGGAAATATCCGATTGTGCTAACCTAAGTGACATTTACTCATTGAGTCAAATGTTATTAGCATAATGTTTCGTAACCTAAGGAATGTTACTGCGATATGTTATTTTTGTGAAATGTAGATTTAAAATCTCGGACCATCTATTAGCAAGCTAACTTTAGTTTTGTCAGTTCATTTAACAACAGTTATACCTGGCAGTTACTGGGTGTAAATATTTAGTAACAACCAATCTATGTAAGGACTAATTTGTGGAGGTGCAACCTCATGTGTAAAACTCCACTTAGTAGAACTTTAGTTAGATCTCCTGACTGCACTCAACGAGGCCAGAATGGTAATGTCAAACTGTACAGTACAACATGTTCATTCTGCTGTAGTCTTACAAATGTAACTTGTATTTTCATGCCAAATCCCTGCTTTCCCCCCTCTTCTCCCACACCCACTCTTTTCGCTCTGACATGGTGTAATAAAGTTCTGATTAGGGATCATGTTATTTCATTACAGTGAAATCAGTGCAAGCCAAGGGAGGATGGAGGTTGGAGGTTTTTGCAAATGCATTTCCTGGTAACCCAATCATTCCCACTCCTACGCGTCTAAAATTCATATGTTTCGACAGTTCCAAGAGTTGTGCGTTTTCCATTTCATTGGACAACTGAACATCAACAGCAAATGTGCACATGTTGATAAAAACAGCAAAATTGTGACTATAATGCTTCCACCCAGGCTTATATGAGCAAAAAGGGACTGGATCTACTGGCTGATTCTACTGAGGTTCAGTGGCAGTTGTGGCCAGTTGATAATTTAGAAGGGCCAATTACAGTAAATTAGCCCTGAAACTGAGGGCGCTCATTTTAAAAGTGGTCAGGCGTGGGAAACATTTGGAGGGAGCCAAGTGACACAAGTCCTCTGACACATTAAGCATACAGTTGGACATGTAGCTTGCTGGTATCGGTGTACAGATGTATATTCACATTTAAAAGACACATACAGATATTCTATATGGCTTACATTTGTCTTTTGTCTAACATAACACAAAAACATTTAAAAAATATAGAAGTATAGTACAGAATTGTCAAGGTTATTTGGATACAAAGTACAGAAAAGTGCAAAACAACAAACCACACAAGCTTCAAAAAGTTTACATTTACATTCCAAGAGGTGCAGTACAGTATAGTGCGTGGATTAAATAAATGACATGCATGCCTCTCTTACAGTATATGGTTGGAATGCAAAATGTACGGTATTCTTTAAAACATATTACTCATTATACAGCACAGGTTAAATGTAAGGCAAGGATGAAATTCTTACAACTAACTCCCAGATTGCACAGTATGCTCTAAATCCCTCCAAAAATACTCTGTAAAATGCCAATTTTGCTAGAAAGAAAAGCATTTGAGTCACCCTGTTAGAATTGAAAGCCTACACCCTTTCATGATAGTGTACCTTGTGTAAATGGTGTGCTTGAGTTTTGGGTCTTGTGCGTTTGTGTAGTCTGTCCTCTTCCAGGTTCCATCATGGAGAGGAGGTTGTGTGGCTCAGGTCCTATCTGTTTGCTCGACGTCCTCCCGGATCCATTCTTCATATATATGTTACAACAGATGCGTGCTGGGTCTGGCTAAATGCTACAATGTTCATAGTGGATCCTCCAGGTGACTTCTGTGTTCACTTAGGGACTCTTTCTGTTTTGGTTGTGCAATGGTTGACCCACTTCCCTTGTGCCGTAAATCGAGCCTTCATTTCCCCAGCAGATTGTACCCGGTGGCAGACAGAATTGCACTGTAAAAGCGAGGCTTATAGGGAACCAATCTAAAAGCTGATGGTGTCATTATTCTATAGCCATTACATTGTTCAATCAACATTTACTCCACAATGATAAGGTAAAGCAAAAAACGTGTCTATTGCTATTTTAATGTTGTTGATATTGAAGCTATTTAAATCTAACCAGATAATTACATTTTACAGAGTATTTTTGGAAGGGTTTAGAGCAGCCTCTCTTTTTTCTCTTCTTTGTTCCAATTATGGGTAGAGTTACAGAAAACTTTCCAAAGTCTCAAACTTAAGAATTGTCAATGTTTGATCAATATGAGATCAATGAAACGATTAACAGCATCTTGTTATCAAAACTATATGAATCAAGGAATTATGGGCAATGCAGTGTTTAGTCATGGCATTAGTAAAGGTAATGCCTTTTGTCTGGTGCCTTGATGCTCTATTGCCTTGTTGAGTGTTATAAGAATGCTACATGGAGTATCGATTAATATGTACCTTTCAGTTGTACAATATTTTTTTATTATGTTGAAAAAAAAAATGCACTTTTCTCATGTAGAGGCTAATAAGGTTGCTGCAGGTCTACAGTGAGAGGCTCAAGCATTATGTATTTGTAATGCGTTTGTCTGCTGGCAAGAAAGCTGGAAGGAGCAATGTGTTTCCCTTGTTTGTCTTTTCTTCACTGATCCACGCTAAAAAAAAAAAAAAAAATCACCTGTGTGGGCACACCTTTCTCTACGAATAAGACACATAATAAAGCATGAAGACCTCACTGCTGTAAGGCATTGCTTGTGCTTTATTTGAAAACACAGGAACTTCGAATCAAATTTTCCACTTGTAAGCAGCAAGTAATTGATTCACACCTAGACTCGCCAGTCTAGATAGATGACTGTGCAGCACACCAGCCTTAACAACCTAACTGAGATATTAGGGAAAATCAGGGTCACACAGTACAGTGGTTCAGTGGGTTTATGGTGTTTGTTAACTGTTATCCCATTATAATCTTTGCCTTCTCTTGACAGTTTTTTAGCACATAAAGTGGCAGTAACACATTTTCAGTTTTCCAACACACCTGAATTCTTTGTGTAGTTTATTATAGAAATGTAGTTTGAAATAAACCACAATAGAGAAACAGCCTAATGGACCACATGAAACAACAACGTTTACAACATTTTATTGTTATTTTTTTTAGGTATTACCACATGTTGGGCTCATGGCTCATTGCATGCACTTAAAATGGTGCATTTCTCATTTTTGCCGTTTTAAACCTGTAGCCACCTGAAATAAAGAAGAGAGGCAAAGCAGAAAAAAATAAATGTCTGCATTTTTCATTACCTTTGTAGGGGACTGAAAATAACCAGATTTGTGATTAAACCCGCAGACTCCCTGAAAATCCTTGCAGCACTTTTTGTAAGACCAAAGTCTGCTCTGGCAAAGCTCCAGCATAAGTAAATTCTTCACGTCTTGGCAACAAAAATCTCTGCATACTTGAAATCTTGCCCACTCCGTGAGGATTTTGTACCCTTCTGTTCCACACATTGTTGCTATCATACGCTACATTACCTGTTGTAAAATCCATGTGACCCCCATTCTGGTAACAAATGGAAAAAAGAACAACTTTGTACCTCATGCTCCTCATTAGGTGAACTGTTATACTGTAGCACAGGGGGGCTGATTGCCTGAGCAATACTGTTTGTTAATCTGATCATGTTTGTGTTTGGAGCCGAGCAAACAAGCTGCCATAAACAAGCTGAAACAGTGAGCCAGACCTCGTTCTTGCTCTCTCACACACACACACACACACACACACACACACACACTCTTCTCCGGGGCTAAATAATGAAGAATGGAGGCACATCGCTTAGGTGATTAATTATCCATGCCACCAGATGGGACGATGAGCAAAAAAGTCAGATTTTCTTTTTTCCCCCCCTAAATGCATTTCAGAGTGAGGATTCGATTGGGGTAATGACAGCCATATGTTGATGGATGACCACGGGCTAGTATTAATCAGAAATACAGATATGGGATGTTACCAGGACAGAGGACTGTATGTGTGCACTTGTGTGTGTGTTTGTCTATACAACCCTATGGAAACCAGCAGGGAGTCTGAGTGTTTAAAACTACAAAAGCGCTGTAACTCTCCAAATTTGAAAATAATTTAGGAGAAGAGGAAAGATAGTGTAAGCCAGCAGATTTTACATAATGTATTTTAGTAATTAGATTATGTATAGAGACTTTTTGGCAATATATTTTGGACTCTTTACCAAGCCTTTTCAGATCTATCTATTAAAGTAATAGCCAATTTGTCACATTCAGTAGATGCAATATCGTAAATTTAAAAACATTGAGTTTGTTTTATTGTCAGTTCTTTTCCACCATGACTCCATCTAACCAATCTAACTACTCATAACTGTATCTTGTTCACAGCCAATTTAAAGAGCGCCTAAAGTCAAAGAATACTGGAAACTATTACAAGTGAAAAACTGCCATTCGAAGCATTTTAGATCAGTCATTTGCTTTAATTGCCATCTGTTGTACTGAAAATTCTATCAGAAGAAACATCTAGAGCAGACATTTAAGCGAAGAAAGTGCATCAATTCTTAATAATGGATAGGCCATTTTTTGCCTCTGACAAGATGAGGTTGAAAAGACTGAAACCAAAGGGATAGGATCATGCCTCTGGGATGCTGGGTACACACTGGGGGCCACTTATGTAGCCTGGTCAGGCGGAGAGAGCGATTCAGGTCATTTTATCCCTCATTACATGGGTATACATGTCAAATATCTACACCCTGGAGCCCCATCTTTTTTCTTTCAAAGCCAGTTCAAAAAAATGCAGCCAAAATCTAAAGCACCATTGCTATAAGAATATTGTAAGAGTACACTCAAAGAGCAAAGAGAGAAAATTAGCATTAGCTTCCTTGTTGTAAGTGAAGAGAAAGTTTAGTCTGTCTGACGCACCATCTTTCAAATTCTACACTGTCCACAAGCAATATGAATCGGCTCATTTCCATTTTTTCAGAGGATTTCTAGAAGGAATTTAGCTCTTTGTAACGAATAGGATCACTCTGCACTTTTATATCGTATCTGTTAGCACCATCTTTTCATTCACCAGACGGCCTGACCCCACCACCTCTGACTTGTAAACTTAAAACCACATGTGTGTCTGGTGAAACATTTCCCATAAGTCCCCCATGGCTACTGTACATTGGGTTAATAGAATTGTTGACCTCAGCACACACATACACATGCATGCATTGCAGCAATGTTACTTTAAAACTGGATCACATATGGCATGTACCCTTTCCTGCACGTTTCAATATTAAGTGCTGCATTTCAAAACATAAGCCCTACAGTTTAAGTGGGGTGAAGGCCACAATATGTCATCAAGTTGGAGACAGTCAGCCTTCAAATAAAAAAAAAGTAGGCATGAATATGAATGAATATAATCCTGGGTCAGAAAGATACTTGTTATTCAATCCTCGCCCCTCACCATCCTTTGTTCTTTTTAAAAAACAACTTACTTTAAAAGCTACAAGTCCATGAAGATCTTAATTCACTGTTTTGAAAGAAGCTCATGTCAATACATTTGTCTTACAGATGACAGAAAACTAGCTTTTCTTTTAAAACTTTAAAGTAGAGCTGTGATCAGAGTAAAAGTTCCATCTTTTTGGTGACACTGACTGGCCCATATGTGATATTTAAAACTGGAGCAATATTAGTTCACTATATGCTAGTGTTTGTACCGTCTCCCACTGAAATGGGAGCTTAATGTTTGTGGTTGAAAATCGGTTGTGGTCCGAATATAAAAATGAAGAAGTGTTATGTATATGAGGTAGAAAATGAAATTCAGTCGGGTGGCAGGAAGAGTGACCTCTTCACCTATTGATTCCATTCTGTCTGAATGGCAGATCATCAGGGTGTGAGAAGCACATTAATTTTGAAAAGTGTTAAGGCAGCTCCCTTTGACAAACTTTTGACATACCTCATACTTTTCAGATTATACAGAGCTTTTTCAGTCTTTGTTACTTTTACCACCTCACAACATTTCATTTCATTGCATTATGGTGGTTGAAAATGTATATCATACTGTAAATAACACTTTATGCTAATTTATAATGCTGTCACAGACTACTTGTGCTTCACATGTATAGCTTTAAAAGTATATTCACGCTAATGGCCTATAGATCACATCTGATTTGTCGTTAGATGAAAGCAAGACTGTTTGACTAGGAGTGAATGTGATATTTCTGAATTGAAGCGAACATTGAGAAAGTAATTTACATGCATTTACAGGAATAGGTTTTTGGAAATATGCTTATAAGCTTTCTTGCCAAGAGTTAGGTGAGAAGATGGGTACCACTCCCATATCTGTCCGGTAAATATAAGGCAACAGGCAGCAGCCGGTTAGCTTATCTTGGCATAAAGACCAGAATTTGGGGGGAATTTTACATTCAGTTTTTGTACAGATAAACAAACAAGAAATAATGTGCTAATTAGTGAGCTTTAGAGGTGCTGGTAGGCAGATTGTTATCTTTGGACAGAGCCAGGCTAGCTGTTTCCCCTCCATTGCCAGTTTGTATGCTAGGTTAAGCTAACTGGCATCTGTATATAGCCTTATATTTACTGGACAGCTATGAGAGGGATATTAATCTTCTCATCTAACTCTCGGCAAGAAAGCGAACCATCCACAATTTGAAAATCAAAAAAAGAAGAGAGGCTAAAAAGGTGAATCACTTTCCATCACTCAAAAAAAACTAACAAAAACAATTCCCAAACAACATGTGCCAAAAGGTGAGCTTTTGAAAACCCAGAAATCACAGCACTTCTAAGAAATAATTGGCTACATTCATACTGCCATTGTATGTGCCTGATAGCCGTATTTACCATTGTGCAGCCGTGCGGTTATCCTTCAGTTTGGGATAAACCCATTCTGACATCAACTTCACACACTCCTGAGATGTATTTCTTTTAAGTGAACCACTTACCAGTGTAGAGGTCAGATTCAGGTCGGCCCATAGAGCGCAAAACTGATGGGAAAAACTAATGTGGAAGGACAGTGACTGAAAGTTTTAGGATGTCATATCTCACCAACTCTGTTCACACTTAAAACATGAAATACACCTCAAAGGGACAGTGAGTATATAGGGGAGAGTGGCTATAGCTTTGTGGTGTTTGGATACACCTGTCTTATTCCGTTGTCACCTTCTTTTATACCTGAATTGTGTGAACTTTACAGGATTTAGTCGGCTTACTCCTGTGAAGAGTGACGTATTAGACGTATTTACAGTAGCTTCAGTGTGAACATAATCATTGAGTCATTGGCTTCGATCAATAACCTTATCAAAGCTCTGCAGAGCTGCGGCCATTCTGTGCTATGAGACAGAAAAAGTCTTACCTATTGTAACAGTGACATCTCTCACAGAAGCGACCTGTGAATGGGTAGAAAAATAAAGCCCACTGTGCGCACTGTGTACTCTCAAGTACCTTTACAACACCCAATTAACCGAGACATTCATACTGTTTTCTGCAACAAAAAATGACTTGAAAAGGACAATCAGTGGATGAACTAACTTTAATTTCTTTATTATTTTACAAGGATATCATGAATGAATTGTTGGCATATGCCAAGTGGTTGTAGTCACAAATCAGAGGCACGTCTCCTAATTAATTCTTCATGTAAAATATGTAGAAGTGAATGCAATCATAGTCAGTGTTTGTTTGGGTTTAAGTCAAGCAGCCAGAAGAATAGATAAATGTCTGAGAGAGGGATGGGTGTGCTGTTCTGAATTTCTGTCTGACAGCCACAACAATAACAGCTTTTGCTTGCTCCCCTGTCACTTACTGTAGCTGACAAGTTGTTCTGAAATCCAACACTAACAACGCAAGACTGCTGCTCACAGTCAGCTCTGTTCACTTCAAGGCTTTTTCACATTCTTATCATCGTCACATAAAACACACACACTATTTTTTATCCACACAGTTACATGTGTAAGGCAAGTAATTACCTTGAAAAACACTTCAGAATGTACATTGGCACAGAATATACACATCAAACATTGATTATTCCTTATTTCTAAAGAGTAGTACCACATCTACACCCTTCCATAGTCGAGTTAAGTTGTACTCTTCAAACAGGAATTAAACAAGACAAAAATCTACAGCCATGCTAGCAGATCTGTACGGCTGTAGGCACAACAGTGCTTTGAGCTAAATGCTAACGTCAGTATGCTAATATGCTCACAGTGACGATGTTAACATGCTGATCTTTAGCAGGTTAAATGTTCATGTGCACAATCTTAATTTAGCGTGGTAGTGTGCTAACATTTGCTATTTAGCACGAAACACAAAGTACAGCTAAGGCTAATAGGAATGTAATTAGTTTTGCATGTATGGCATGAAGGTCTGTACCAAATTTCATGATAATAATCCAATACTTGTCAAGATATTTCATCATAAAACAAAAATGCCAACCTCCTAGTGATGCTAGAGGTAAAGTCGAGGAATCACCACTGTCATTTGGATGCATCACCTGGGAACCACGAATGTCTTTCATCTACACAGTCGTTTATCTAACGTGCGTCCGACGTTTGTCCGTTTTACATGCATAACCACAGTGATTGTGTGTCGGGCTCTGAGTGCTGCCAAACGATGGTGAAATACACAATACTGTGCCTGAACACACCCTGTGTAGACCTAACAGAGGACTGAAGCTGCTGCTCTACTAACAAGCTGCTTTCGCTCTGCAGGATGTGTTGAAAATGTGTAATATGTTGAGATATTTCAGTCTGGACCAAAGAGGTGGACCAACCAACCAACATTGCCATCCCCAGAGCCATGATGCTAGCATTGCTAAAAACCTGTCTCACATGTAGATGTCAATCAGCACACCCTAAATTTAAAAGCTGGCAACCTCACCTTAGCATAGCATCAAAGATGTGATGCATACATCTAAATGTGACTTCCAATGTACCCCTTTAAAGAAAACCGAACTGTATAACCTCCTGTGAATAGGGGTAGAGGGATACAGATGCAGATAAAAATAAAGATTGCTCTGTGAAGTGTAGATCATGCGTTGGATTAAGGGAGCAGCAAGTGGAGGATAGGGAACACTGAAACATATAGGGAATAAAGAGAGAAGAGAAAGAACAATTAACAAGTCTATGTGATGGCTGGAGGAGCAGTAAAAACACTTTGTTCTATTTATATTATTTATGTTTTCTTCATTTGGATTCTTAGCAGAATTTATTTGCCTTTAGCTTCAACTTCGGCTCAAAATCCCTCACTAACCTAAGAAATATCATGCATTTGCTTACATAATGTACTTTTATTTACACAGGCAAGTCAGTTAATAACTTCTGTTTTTTTTACTGCTCAGCCATGATGTTGTTATTGCACTGTTTGAGGATACACATGGTGAATCATGCCTTGAAAAGGTCCTTATTTCCATGCAAAGCCACTGTGCTGAGTAAGATCTGAGCAAGACGAAAACAGGCTGGATTTATTAAGGCCTGCAGCATTAAAAGTAAATGAGGGAGTAAAATAATAATAAAGGACTCTTGGAGGCATGTACCGTCTGTGAAGTAAATCCAGAGCCTCAGCTGGGATGCGGACAGGAAGGACAAAAAGAGCAAAAGACTGCCTCAGAGACTGATCTGGTCCATTTACTCGGTTGAGAATAACTTAGGAGCGCTGTCACAGACTTAATGCATATAATTATTGGTTTGATTTGCAAATGACCAGGTGGAGAGAGGAACAAAAGTTAAATTCAAGTTTAGTGCACCCTGGTGCTTCAGGTGGCTGAGGCACATACTACACAGAGCAGAAGGTCTCAACCCACACTACACTCCAGCAGATATTACTGATTTGGCCCCCCCGACACACACACACACACACCCTTTGGTATAATATGTGCTAATCAGTGAAATCAGCTGCCATAGCATTTAATTGGAAAAACAACCTGCCGATTTTTCATCACCCATTTGAGGCCCCCTGGTGTACAGTAATGCCTTGGTTTGAGTTTGGGTGATTTTTGTCTAGCACTCCTGACTGCAGGGTTTTGTGCAGCGTTATAAAACAGAGGCGGGCCTCATTGCCCGCCTCTAACATCAGAGGAAATCAGAATGATTTACCAGCCGGTCTCGTACTGTATGTTAGTGTCAGTAGGTCTGCGTCATCTGTATCAATGACTCGGATCAGAGGGGTATTTTTCAGGGGAGCACAGGTCTGCAGCTCTTACTACCTCCTCTTACAAATTTCCTTGCGGGAAACCATGCTCTGCGACTAACAATAAAAGCAGCCAAACATGCCATAACAAGACTAAGAGCCTACAGCCACGCTAGTGGCTCTGTGAGGAGGCTGTAAGGCTCACTATAAAGAAAACTAAACTGTTGGATAGATAAACCAAAGTATGTGACACATCCAACTTTTTACCTGATTATGGCACAAGATTAAAAATCAGGGATCAGAGTTCAGAAAGACCATGAATGTCTGCACCAAATTTCATAATAATCTATCCAGGAGTTACCAAGACACTTTGAACCACAACTGCCGCCCTTCTTGGTAAAGGAAAGGTCAGGGGATGACCAAAGTCATTAGGATTCATTCTCTGTACCAAATTGCATGGCTATCTAAGAAATCAATAGTTGTAAAGACATTTCACTAAAAAACACAAATGTCAACCTCATGGTGGTGCTATAGGAGTCACCAAAATCAGTGGGCTTCATCCTATAGGAACAATGACTGTACCAGAATTTGTGCCAATCTATACTTACTACTTACTCTACTTGCTGATATATTTCAGTATGGACCAAACTGGTGGAGCGACCAACCAACCAAGCCAAGAGACACTGCCATCCCTAGAGCCATGCTGCTAGTGTGGCTAAAATAATCTTGAAAAAAAACTCAAAGTTGTAGGGTACACCACTTCAACATGGGTCACTAACAAGACCTGAATGTGTTCCTCAGGACAAAATACATTTGAAAATGAAGCAGATAGAACTGTAATGGTTTTGGTTTCAGCTAAACACTCGCCATCTGCATCAGCGCTACCTATCTCCCATCACCACCATCATTTCCTCCAGTTGATATACGACCACCGTAGAAGAGAGTGGGTCTGTTACATCAAGACCTACAGAAAAAAACCCCCCACAACAAATCCACATGGGGAATCTAGGAACACTAGTGCAGAGGTGGTATGGGGGTACCTGAGTGGGGTCAATGTGGCATTTTCACGCTAAACGTACCCACCATTAGCCAATGCCAGAGGGTCCCTCAGAGCCCCCCGCACACTATTAACCCACTCACGGGGCTGCTGGACTGGGAAAATGGGGAATAAGGGCATTTAGCCCAGAGGAATACTTCTGTGTGTCTGAAGGTGCATGCATGTGTGTACAGTATAACCATAAATATACATAGCCAGATAAATGTGAGATTTTGCTAGTCTCGGCACGTGGCGCGTGTGCAAGTGTGTGGTTCAGCAGAGGCGAACTCTTGCCTGGAACGTGTTCACACATGCAGTCAGATGAATGAAGCTGAGGGGTCGGAGTTGAGCTGCGACAGTGGCAGCTGTCAGCACTGTGGTGTGTGTGATATATGAGCTCATCCGTCACTAACATTCCCTTTTGGTGGAGGGGCTGGAATAGTAATACCAACATCATTTCCAATTTTTCCCTTGGTCATTTCTTATCTTGTATGATACGAGTTTTATTGTTCCTTGTTCAGTTGAATTTGCATTTCTTTCTTTTTTTCCCTTTGTTTATATGTTTGCACAGATGAGTGAGACTGGGTAAATATTGGTAGTTTCTTCTCTGGCTTCCTCCATCTTTGAGTATTATGATGCAAATGTTTGCCTGTAGATGGGCTAGACAAGTGAGAAAACATGGGCATGCAATAACAAGATTAAAACTGGAAAATGCATTACTTCAAATCCATTTCAAAGGGATATAAATCATTTAAAAAAAGCTTTCGCTATGTTGTTGCAGATGTTGGCAATAAATAAATTTAGATTTAAATATATACAGTTTCTAGGCTCACTCATCTGGATAAGTTCAATGTAAAAAAAATAAAAGCACACACACACACACACACACACACACACACACACAGGGGGAAATATTTATAAACACAAACATACATATTCATATGCAAACACTCCCTGGCCAGAGTGCAGCATCCAGGGACTGGATACCAGGGGACACACTGGTGCCACAATGCCAGCGTGCTGCCAGTTGGCCACACCCGAGTCAAAAACCACAGAGGATGAGACACAGCTGCAGAGCTGAGACACTATGACACGCATACATGGTGTGTGAGTATTTGTGTTTGTGTAAGAGACTGAGATAAATCCCAGAGGATACAATAAAAGAAAAAAATGCTGACGAGAGAACTCAAACGACTCAAAATAAATTCCTTGCAGGCCAAAGTTGCTGATGCTGCGTGTGCTCTCTTCTCTATACCCTTATGTCTCAATTATTAGGTGGTTAAAATAGATCTGCATAATGGATGCAAAAACAAAGTTTCTCAAATAAGTGCTGCTCAGTGAGGGCACAGTTGGTGACAATACTCTTCAGCCCTCCAGATACCCACGGTGTCCTATTCTCTGTGCGGGAAATATTGAAAGCCTTGTGTACTGTATGTCTGAGATAAAGTGAAATAGTAGGAGATGTGGTACCTCATGTCCCTCTACTTACTCCCCCTAAGGCCCACTGTAGCACATTGAGCAGTCATCACTGGGATCCCTTTATGGCTGTCCATTCTGTCCTCATGAATTACATCGCACATAATTTCCACCTTTGTTCATGCACGACGGTGCCAAGAGCCCTATGTCTGACACGTGTATAAATCAAAGAGCAGTTCACCGTTTGGATTAAGGTTGCCGGATACAAACTATCGTTGGAGTCATGCTGTAAAGTATGGTCATGAGCGTTCACCGTGCACCGTGCCAAGAGCACATGCAGAGCCAATCGCGAGGTGTGACAAGTGCACATAAGCATGTTTTATATTACTAGTTTTATGCCTCACCTTGTTTACATCAATCATGTTAGAAGGGAACATGCCCTTCAACAGCAGAACGTGGTGTATGTTCCTACAGCAAGTGGAGATAAAGATGGAGCACAAGCTGTTTTTCTGAGGTTAATTATTTCTCCCAAAATGCTCCATTTGCTACCTAGCTGTAACACTGAGCAAGTCCAGGAGTTACAACTGACAAACAAACAAATCAAATAAATCGTCTGCATTGAATTCCTCCTCCTCTTGTGATTATTTGCTTGTATTATTTTTCTTTGTCCTCCGCAGAAGGCTGTGTGTCATCCTCTCGGGTTCCATTGCACCAAGTGACAGAGCACTTTGTTTTGGGTTGCATTTGGAGGGCTACGGAAAAATACCACCCACACCGACTGTGAGTCATGCAGCAAACGCATGTTTGCATAACTCAAAATAATTGCATAGTATCTATCTCCAAAAATCTAGTTATGCCCTTCGCTCCCTTCTCTCTTACCCTCTTCTTTTTTTCCCCCCACAGTGAAAGACACAAACAAGAAAACCAATAAAGCACATGCCTCTGAGACGGTAACCTTTAGAGCTACACATCATGAAATGATATTAACAGCACCGCCCAGTTCTCTTTGAGGCGTGCAAGCTTACTATGCACAACAACCAACCTGCCACTTATTCACAATGAGAAAGAAATAGTAACCACAGGCCACTATCTGTGGCTAGTATCCCCAGATGCCTGTGGGATTTGCAGAATCATGCAATGCTGCCCCCTAATTAACTGTATTCTCCTCCAAGAATTGCTGTTTGTTTGTGAAAGTGCTGCTTTCGTTTCTTGATCTAGCTTTCGGCACATTATAGTCTTTACTTCCAACTGGCTTAATGGCGAGCAGAAGTGTGGTCACCATGATCCTCCCTGACCCTTCTCTTCATCGTCACCTGTTAATGGGACGTTGCCACTAGCAACACAAGCAACGCGTTTGCATTGCAAGGAGAGGGGGGAAAAAAATGAAAGTTGTGGGCTGGCAGGGCAAAATGGGACGTGGCAAGGAGTGGGATAGCGGATGCTTCAGCGCGTTGTGCTCTGTGCCGCTGCTGTCAAGTGTAGGTGTGCAATTTTCTCCTGTTTTAAACAAAGTATGTTGTTGAAGGCCGAGTCATAGAGTAAACTCAGATCCCAAAGGCCATATACCGTATTTCACTGTTTGTCTAGGGTGGCTTTTTTTTTTTTTTTTAAATCTTTCAGGCTTTTCGGTGTCTCTATCACTCTGTGTTGTGTGCGGCTGATGGAGAATACATCCATGGAGAATTTGCTGCCCGTCTCTGAGGCAGCAAAATTCAGTGTTAATGCATCACTACCACTTGTCAGGCCTGTTGGAATAGATTTTGAAAAGGATGCGAGAGGACACAATGCTAGAGGAAATGAAGAACCCGAGCCCTACACTATGGCCCTGTTGACAGACAGTATAAGCCCCAAATCTCTCACTGCCTTTCTCAAGCTCTCTCTGTGAACATGTTAATATTACTACCACATTAAAAAAAAAAAAAAAAAAAAAAAAAAAAAAAAAGGAGAAAATTTAGTTTTATGTTATTAATATAGGCTAGAACATGCGATATACAGGGGTAGGGCATTGGCTTTGGCATAAAAATAAATAAATAAAATAAACGTATCTTGCTATAGACAAGCCAAACATGTGAAGTGAATAACGGAACATTAAATGTGCTTTTTGGTGCTAAATACCTCTGCTGCAACCGAAATAGCTTAAAATGCTGGCACGCTGTGTTCCCTCAGAAATTGAAAGGTTTTCAGCTCCAAATTCACTAATTAGACTTTTCCTTTTCAGCCAAAATAAGCCATACGTCATACGCCAGAGTATCCTAGATTATGAGTCTGAATGTTCATGTGTCAATTTCACACTTTAAATAAATAAAAAAGTTAGCGTCTGAGTGTTAAAACTGTGCAGCTCCTGGAACAGACAAGTGTGGGGATAACAATGACAAAAAATGGAGGATGTGACCTTTGAAAATCCTGAAGTAGCCATTTGATTGGCTGTGAATGGATGCCCAAGCCCCACTTAAGGATACCGTATCAGAGATGAATTAAAGTGTTGAAAGGAACTCTGTTCATCAATTTTTGTTTGCCGATTTTGATGTGAGCTTTGAACTTGCATGTCAGCAGTGGCCTAAAGGTTGGGGAAGAGGGCTTGTGAAACAAAGGCTGTTCACCATCCAGACTGGCAGATAAAATCCTCAGTCTTCTGAAGATTTTTCTTACTTTCTTGGGTTTATTTTTCCTCTGCACAAAGTTCATCCTCCTCTGCTTCCATCCTTCTTTCATTGCGATTCTGTATATTTGCCTTTGTCTTCCTCCATCATCCTCAGCTGTTTCCACTGGAGTCTTTTTTTTCCCCCTTAGCTGGTCTTGTCTTTCACCAGGGCCTTTTGTCAACTTGCCCCCCTTCTCTTCCCACTTTGTGTTTTCATCCTGCCTCACCCTCTCCTCATTTCTTCCTGTCTTTCCAGTCTTCCGCCAGCTTTGCCCCTTGCCTCCTTTTCCATCTTACTTCTCAAATTTGCTTCAATTCAGTTCTTTTCTTGCACTCCATTTCCACTTCCTTCAACTCCATCCATCTCCTCGCCTCCGTCTTTTTGTTGTATTTTTGGGAGCCTGTGTTCTAATGTGCATGTAGCCTTCTAAGTAAATCATTGTGTAATATCTTTGCTTCAGTCAATCTCAAATGCTTTAAATATGAGCTTTGTCTGCGTTTGTTCTACAAAGATTTAGCTTTAACTTCACCCCACTTTTAGCAGTGGAGGCAACAGAATTTTAACCTCAGCAATTTGATTAGGTCATCATTGATTAGGACGTGTTCAGACCTTCTAACAGAGGCTCTTTATTCGTTTCGGTGTGACCACTGCGTTGACACAGCGAGGGTTCTGACGCAGAGAGCTCGTTCAGCAAAAACGTTGAATTGGGCTCATCTTTTGCTGAAACACAATGCTTTTTCATCTGATTACACACTCCACTGGTCAGGCAAATACATGCAAGTGCACATTCCAAGTTACTTCATTGCATGAATGGTGCAATTCTGCCCAAATCTGGTAGTTGTCACACACAGAACGTTTAAGAGATACATACATATTTAAACACTCTTGTTAACATTTTTTAAGTTGCTTTTTCATACACAATGATTATTTTCTTGGTTACTTTTTACCCTTTCCTGTATTGGAAACACCTCAGACAGACAGTCACTGGATGGGAAAACATAACTAAGACTGAAACCCCAGATGCTCCAGTTAACCGCGCCCACTTCAATACCCTGACGTTATCCTTTAGCAACTATCTGCTATATTTGCTAAGAAATTTGGAAGTTTGCAATTTGCTTTAACTAACTGATCACCCACTGAGTGAGTATGTTGCCATTTGCTTTGATCTCAACAAACTCTTAACCACCAATATGTACTTGCAATTTTGGCTATTTATTTAAAATACCACAATCCCTGATTTTCAATGTTCTTTCTTGCCAATTTCCTGTACAATACAAATCATATCCCTCATATATCCATGCGGTAATCTGAGAAACTGTTTCAGTGGATTGGGTCTTTAATGTTGTACTTGTGATGGGCTCTAATAAATCTATAAAGTGACCATTTTCTTTTATATAACTCCTTTTCTCTTGACTGTGTGTTTCTCTTTTTGTCACTTTATCTCTCTACTGTTTTATTTAATCCTTTATTGAATACAGTTCATCACCGCTGTCTGCCCAGCTGTCAGGTTTATATTATGGTGCATTGTGTTCTTTAAACGTGAAGTGTAATATGGGGAAGTTACATAGTGTTAATTTATGGAATAAGGCAACACAACAGTTACACAATTAGGATGTTAAACTTCAGCTGTTGTTATAAACCTATGATGGCAGGTGGCTGGTATTTACTTACATATTTACAGCTGCACTTATATGGTAATTTACAATTCTGGCCGTGTCTTTGTCTGGTGAATCACGAATAACAATGTGATTAATTTTTCAAAATGTCAGAGGGTATGACTGTTAGAAAATTATGCTAATTATAAAGTGAAATTGCAAAAGTTAAAGACCAGCTCACCAGAAACTCTGCGCAAGTGCTTCAAGCGAGATCATCATATGCAGTCATCTTTAGAAGAACCCATTTTGTTGTGTCACTTGTAAATCACTTGATCTTTGATACACACTTAACATGCCTACAGTATAGGACAATATGTTTCTATAAAATGTTGACTAGCTTCTCAGAAAATGCTTCAACTTTAATTTTATACTATATACTAATATATAGATTAACTAGTAGATGAAAGAGAACTGGAGATATCTTTTGAAATAATGTTTTTTGTTGACCTTGGATGCTTCACTTTGCTTGAGTGGAAAAAGCTGCTTTGTTGCAAGTGTGACAGTGTGTGTATTGGTAAATGTGAGCATGCACGTGTTGTGCGATTCAGTCCTCTCTCTGTCAGTCTCTTTGCCTGTACAGTATCTCAGCGGTGGCACAGGGCATCAGTAAGGTGCTAATTAGATGCTGCAGTGGAGCATGGGACAGAGCGAGTGGACAATCACCACAGTGAGAGATAATTTCACACTCTCTGCCCTGATAACTGTCTAACGGCTGCTGGAAGCACAACTGGCAGACAGGCCCTGCTCAGTAATCTCCCTCCAAGCTAAAAGCAAAGCAACAAAAAAAGGAACCTACATATACTGTACAGGCAGGAAAGCAAACCTTAACACAAGCTCCTCCAACTCATCTGTGTTACCGTTTCACTTGCAGAATAGAGTTTTCCAACATCTTCCCCCCAACAGCTTAAAACTTACCTAATCTTATTCTTAACCCCAAATCTATATTCAAAAGGTTAAACAACTTGCCATTTGCAAACAACCAAATGAATTAGAACAATAATGACTTGCACACACAAACAAAAAAAAAAAACAGCAATACAAGGCCAAGCCAAGAAAAATAATATTTTAGACGCCACGTTCCTGTGGTTGCACACTTTCACTTTTTCAGTTCTTACGTGTATCTGTGAATTCAAATAGTGTGTTTCATCAAAGATTCATGCAGGAGGAGGATGTATGTAGGAGGATTACAACATGTAAAGCTTAGGGCCGGGTTATGTTCAAACAATGTGTTGTTCTACCACATCGGAAGGCTAAAGTATGCCTGATCCAAACGGCCACACTCCAAGGCAGAGACCTACTTTCTCACCTCCGCAAGCTAATCCTGACACCCCCCCCCCCCAGAAAGGTGTGGGGCAAGGGGGTTTCAGAAGCTATTTGACCATCCAACAAGCTGTTCTGACAGAGTATACTGGTGCCTTTATGCCTACCATTCACCGAGGCTATTCATTGAAAGAGTCCAACTAAGTGAAGTTAAATCTTTGAAGCTATGAGAAATGGATGACTAAAAAGAGTCAATTGACTAGCACTCACTCTGGTGCATAAAGGAAAACGTAGAAGGCTCTATGAATCAGAGGTTAAAAGGACAGAAGTGCATTAAGTTTGCAGGGATCAAACAAACAATCAAGAACACTTAACTGATTTTCCAATGCAACCGCCTGAATCTTTTACAGCCAAAAACATGACTATTTCTGTTGCAAAATGATTCCAAACTACAAAATGGTTCAGAATTGTTTGGCAATTTCTGCTTTATGTTTTTTTATGTTGGTATCCATCAGCACAGGCTGTGACATAAGACAGCAGAGGGACAAAGTAGAAACTAATAGAGACAGTAATGGAGAAGACTGAGAAAGGAAAAATGTTTTTGGTTCCATTTGGACAATCCTGTAATGGATGTTTGCCCTGTTTGAGTGATAGGCACTTGTTGGTTGTTTGGCCCTTTGGCACTTTCCCAAATCACACCTACTACCGCTTCACTTGCCTTGGCCCTCAATAGTCTTGCTAAAAATAACTCTGGTTTTAGCAGCGTGCGTGCGCTCACACACGCAAACCTGCACTAACTAAATGGTTCTCCTACCTTGCTCCCGTGTGATAGTGCACTGCAGATGTTTGTGATTAGCCTTGTAATGATGATAACTGGAGTCTTTTTCTGTGCTTCTCATCTCGCGCTCTCTGTCTCCCTACCTTTCTGTCTCACTTTCCATCACACACACACGCACACTATGCAGGTCTAGCCATCCTGTGATGTTGTTGCTAGGTCACGCTATGTGCTAGAGTCCCTCTGGCCATGGGGTTCAGCTCGAATTAGCCTTGTTCCCTACCAGAGGATGGGCTATTTACACATGTTGCCAGGCAATTAAGCGCTTGTCTGACATTGGGGTTTTTAGTGAGGGCTGACAGCATTATCACATGTCAGACAAAGGGATGTAAAAGCATGATAGGTTGCTGTTGGACCAAGGCAAAATGGGGGTTATGCTGCCTTCCCATCCATTCTCCTCTTTCTTTTGCTTTTATCATGTGTACCTAGTGCCCGCTGGTGATTACAAAGAAAAGGGTAGAGAACCAAAATGTGCCCTTAGAACTGATGTTCAGAAAGGTTCTGCTATAAGACCCATTCCTCAGATGATAGAATAGACAAAGTGTTCTTCTGAATCTTGATATCTCTGCTTATTGGCTTTGGTTGTCTGACACATTCTAGGTGATTGTTTGGATGATTGCTGGAAAGGCCAAAACTTTCACTGGCTGTTACTTTATAGCTGATATAAGCTGTGTCTCAATTCAGGGGCTGCATCCTTCAAAGGCTGCATTTGAAGACTGAATGTGTCACAGCAGCATGACAAGGCTGTCCCATTTTGAAAGCTTCTTCAAATGCGGCCTTCTTTTCCCAAATTTGGAGGATCCAACAGCTGTATCCTTCGTGGCCCAACCTAACCCAAGAGTCATTGCGCCCAAGAGAATAAGGCGTCCCCAAACGTACAGTGGCCAAGCTTTTAAATCTAAGTATTGGGTTTCAACTCACTCAAATATCTAACGATTCAAATGTTAAAAAACCAAGGGGCCTTAAAAACTTCACACCTCAACAGCAGCTGTCAAGGTTGCTAGGCGACAGGAACGGCGCTTCATCACACTGGTGACTCAAATAGGTATTCCCCCGTAGACCAGACAGTCTCATTTAACAATGCTCAATTTGGCCTTCTCGGTCTATGAAGGCCGTACCTTCGTAGACCGAGTCCTTAGAAGGATGCAGCCCCCGAATTGAGACAGTTATAATCTGCTACCATCATTCAATGACCGGAAACCAAATACAAAATGGAACTGGCTATCGAAACCCAACCTTAGTAAAATTGTTAACAAAGCGTCTTGCAACAATCAACCCTGTCCAAGAATGGTTCTAAGTGTGCGATTGTGGTTGCGGTTTCTAAACTCCAGTTCCAAGCCTGCAATGAGACCCGACCTTAATGTTGTTAAAATCAATAGCAAGTACAAAAAGGTTTGAGTTATGCAACAAACACCCAGGAACTACCATTACAGTTACCATGTTGAATTAGAATGGGTGGTTAGTAAATGCTACCACCTGTCTAAAAGTCTTGTGGATTTACAACCTTGTCATTGTTTAGATGACTTTGGTATAAATGAGCATGGTATGCATGGTATAAATGTGCATTAACGAAGGACTGCAACATAAAAAACCCTGTGTATTCATTTGAATAGCAGGAAATATTGCATTCCCAGATGTGAGCAGTCTATGAAAAAAGGGAAGTGACTTAGTATGATGCTGCATTCAGCCTGAGCTTTTTTCATAATAAATCTGGCTTCCTCGAGGGTAGCATCAGGTGCATTAGAGCAACCAAGAATTCTCATGAAGCAATGTTCCCTGGGCCAAAGTAGTTGTTATGATCTATTTTGAGTGTTTTCTCCTCCCAAAATACTGATGGTCACTAATGTATTTAAGTATTTGAGCACAAATATCTATATACAGTCACATTAGAAGAGGACAAATAGTTAGGAGACAGGCTGAGTATTATTATTGCAAAATATAAAACATAAGGCTAAAATCTCAGAGAGTTTAGTAGTCAGTCTAATCACAGCAATAGCAAACCACTATGTTTTCCCACGCTATCTATCCCTTAGCCTGCTTCATTGCACCTTGTTCATGAACACAGTCACCCCCTTGTCACATGGTTAACAGATAATCCGTCTTTTGCAGAAACATGCATGTTTGTCTCGACAACATAACACTAATAACATAACAAATCATTACAAAAGGAGTGATGTGTCTTTACGTGTGTATGCGTGTGAGAACGACACGGTGTAAATTTGACATGTTTCATTTGGTTTCCATGCCATTTTGATTACCCTGTCGCTCTGTTCTTTTTCCACACTCACTCTTTCACACACACAAAAACACACTCTCGCACGTCACCTCGCATGACTGGCAGACCCCATGCCTGCTCCCTGGGGCACTGTGGTCCTTTTATTAGAAATGTATTCTATCAGTGCTTTTAATGTAAAAACGCAATAAAGTCATTTCACGCCATGTTGAGCAACTTTGCCACATTATTGTTAGGTCTCTGTGGCTTTCTACGGTGGGACAAGACCCACACACACACACCTTGGCAACCTCATGTACCTCCTCTGTGACAGGTAGAGGAATAGAAATGAACAGATGAATGCCTCAGTAAATCTCGGTGTACACTAGTGTTGCAGTGGAATCAGCAGCGAGGGAATAAGAGTTGTTGAGACTTGCAAAGGTCTGTAGCATATGGATTTGACTGGGATGTCACAACATACAGTGTGATGATCATAGCACATGACGGTGTTCACAGTCAAACAGTGCATCGGTTTGCCTCACATGATCATACTGCTGGAAAATCTTTCCCTCATTTAAATGTCTTGTCTCTTCTCTATCCGACCTTTCACCCATTCAGCTGTGATCAAATATGGCTTCATCACTATGCTGTCTGATAAACCATTCGTGGCACTCTTGTCACAATACATTGAGACACTACAGATAATAATCTGCAAGCTCTATTTTTCTCCCTCAAACAGCCCATAGAACAACCAAACTTCTGCTTGCAAACTTTGCACAGCAGGTACTCCTGGGAGGGTGCTAAAAAGACAGTGTGGTGAAAGCTGATGAGTTATGCAATCGAACCAGTCAGGGGAATGCTCATTATTGTGTGTTTTTGGTTTGTTTGTTTGTTTAGCTTTTTCCATTCTCTCTCTCCTGTTTATCTCTCAATGGCAAACTGTGTTGTCTCATCTGAGGGCTGCTCATCTCTAGGTGATATTGCACTCCTCTCCCATTTGATATGCATACCATCTAGCTAGTTCAAAATGTTCTTCTGCACAGTGCCAAGACTGACATGGCAACTTATCAGTGAGGGTTCAATTCATGGAGGCTCTATCCTCTCTGCCATTCATCCTGCTTGCTTTGTCAAAAGCTATTTTCTTGTGAGGGAGTCTCAGTGCCCACTGAAGGAAAGGTAGTTTTGGATAGATGTCTGAAAAAAAAGCATAAATATTAAAGTGAACTTTATAATGTAATTTGTTTAAAGAGAACATATAATTAGCGTCTTAAGAACTGATGGTTAATTTGTGCCTGGCACTGTCTATTTGGCTGAAAAGCCCATTTCTGTTAGTGTGTCTTTGACCACTTTGCTTACTAATTTGGGATAATAGCAGCCTGTTCCTTCTGCCTCTGCCTCCTCAAAAACAAGGTACTCCTCTGAATGTTCCCTGAATCTTACTGGGTCTGTCCATTTTTCTTACACAGTCATGGCAGTACGATGACTGGCACAACCAGCACTGCAACAAGTGGATATTTTCTTGGCCTTAAAATGTGCTTTGCTGGTCACTTTAGTTTTTTCGTGCCCAGTTGCAAATGGAGGTGTTTTAGTAAAAGTTGTCTACTTAAAATTGCATACAGAATCCAAGTCTCTTTTCAGCACCATGTCATTCAAGGTAATTGGTGGCTCCATCAGTAATTACAATCCAAGTACTTGACAAAAATGCACATAAACTCATCCACTTCTGCTTACAGATTGTATCAAAGCCTTCCCCTTCAGCTGATTGAGTCCCTACTGCCACCTGAGGGCATCCATTACTTCAATCAGGCACTACCTAGCTGCTGCAAAATAAGCACACAACTTCTGTGCTCGGTTATAACTCAGTATTATCTTGATTAATGTGTGACATCCTGGGATACAATAAACAAAACTCACAATGAAAATTCGTGACACTATAAAAAACCCTCACTCCTCTCTTACCTTCCACTTTTTTCTGTGGGTGAGTCAATAACTCTAACAGGATTATAGAAATTTGTCAATTAATGCAATCCTAATCAGCTTAAACAAACCGCTTCACTTGGTTTTGGCAGCAGTGGCGTCATTGTCACATATACATGTAGCCAAATCTAATTAAATGCTACTGTCAAACAAGTCAAACAATCTAAATGCAATCAGGATTTTTTGTTTCATTTAAACTTTTATTGCACCAATTTTAATGTAGCCTACACCAAAGTCCATAACTGCATATGACAAATATTGTGTGGATAATTGTCTTGCAAAATAAAAATGTGGAATATTGTGCAATAAACATGACATGACCAGAGTTTCAACATTTCCACAAATGTAAATTGAATTTTAAAAAAATGCACATCATCTTCCTTTGGATATAAATTTGCAATGCTGCATGTTACCATTCTGATCCTCTCAGATAATATTTTCCTATGTGGAGAAGCAGTTCTCTCCATTTGGTGAGCAATCTTCATGCACCACGGTGATTATCACAAGTGTTTAAAATGTATGAAATGAGTAAAATAACTAGCTGAGAGGATAATGATTAATTCCACCTTATGCTTATGCTGGTCTTTGTGATTGTACCATTACAATAGAGCTGTCCTTGTCTCTGTTAGAGGACAGTTTCATAACAGAAGTGGACAAGAGAACAAATTGCTGTGTGTGTGTGTGTGTGTGTGTGTGTGTGTGTGTGTGTGTGTGTGTGTGTGTGTGTGTGTGTGTGTGTGTGTGTGTGTGTGTGTGTGTGTGTGTGTGCGTGTGTGTGTCTCTGCATACATCAAATGCATTTAAAGCTTTCTCTGTGCATTCATTTATCATGCATTGCACAAACGTCTAGGTTACACATTGTGTGATCATACTGTACACTGTTGTGTCTGTGTGGACGCACTTGTGTCTGTGCTGCTGCAGTGCTGTGATCGTCCTGACCTAGAAAAGCACTGAGACAGAGAGCTGAGACTCTGTGTGCGGTGACAGAAGGAGGGGGAATCCAAGCACCGGCGCTCAGCTTCACTGAGCCAGGCGGCAGTCTCACTCTGTCAGTAGAACCCCCCCCCCATCCGAAGTGGTGCTGTGGAACGCCGCTGCTCCAGGACGAGGATAGGCACCAATCAAAAGTTCACCATACCCCTCCGAGAAACAATTTTTAAATAATTTGAAGACTGCGCGCATCACACTTGTCTGCTGCATCTAAGACGCTAGCTGTTCCTCAGCAGCAAATCAAGCATGATCATACTCGCCTTTCAGCTCAAATTTCACTCTCAAGTTTCAATAATATTATATGCTTTGAAGAGCAATATCTTTCAAGCACTGTTTATAAATCTTAATACCAATCATCCTCCCATAGCACCTGGTTTAAACTGTGTGCATGTGGTGTCTTATTTCGCTGACAGATTAGTTCTTATGCTGCTGAAGCGGACAAAGGTACTGGCAGACAGTGCTTAACACTTTTCTAGCCCCTTTACCAGATAGCAGTTGGTATTTTCAGAATCATAATTGAGCCTGTCCCTTGCTGAAAAATACAGTAAAGAGATAAGGGAGGTGAGGCAACAAGGGAGCACATCTGCGATGTATCATGGCAACTGAGGCAGATGGAGGAGAGGAGTGTCATAGGAAGGCCATTCACAGCTGCACAATAGATTAGTCACACACCCTCACAAAATACACGCCAGCTCACATTATCCTATAACATCAATCAGGAAAGAAGCAAGCATATTGTCTTTGCAATGAAAAGATCCTTTACTCCACATGAAGAGTCAAATTAACTTTCTTTAATTACAGCCCAAGCTTCCCACTGTTCACAACAAAGACAAGTGACTTGTCCTCTAAGCATCCTGCGTGCGCATTATTCACTGACTGATAATGACCCCTGGGTCTTATATTCAGTAGGAGTAGTATGACACACAGGGCTCAGGTGGATTTTGTGTGAGAGGGAGCATCCAATCAGACATGGCAATCTGCTAACTGCATCGAACCACAAAAGGATCTTACAGACTCATCCACTCGCGATAGTGTCAAGTGCTTCGTGTGTTCGGACCTTGTTTGGAGCTAGAGTGAATCTGAGTGAGATTATCATTCACTGTTTCATATTCGTTGCTTCTTAAAATAACCTTAGAAAAAGTGGACAGACTTTTAGACTTCAAAAGCAGTTCAGAACATGTCATTTGCTGTTTGAGTTTATGTAGGAGAGAGAGGCCACCACATGTTCTTCTAGCTCATGTCAGATATAAACCAGCCTAGCTTTAACTTCTTGGGTCCCTCAGGGCATTTAAGACCTTTGTTCTTCTGAGATCAAACAGTCAGGCTAAACTGCAGCTCTGTCCAACCAATTAACATCCTCTCTTTCCACAAAAAGGGATGAAAGTTGGCGTTCTGGTTATGTTTGCTTTGCGGCAAGTGTGTTGATTTATTGCACCACCCTACTCGCTTATGCACCCTTTAGCCAAGCCACCAGTGATAACCGCAAGCAGGGAGAATAACACAAACAGAGCATAAGAAACTAAGACATAATAGCCTTTGATATGTCTCACAGATTACATCTCTCACTCTTCACACACGCACTATGTACGTGTGCTGTGCTGCAATGTGCTTTGCTTGTAGCTTAGGCCATGACTTGTTCAGTTTCCCCACAAAAAAGAAAAACCCTTCACTTTTATTTTAATTAAGTTGGCTATTTAATAAAAACAGGTGCATAATGATTTATGTACTTTGAGAGAGGTGATGACACCAATTAAATCCAGGGTCATTGTCTTCCTTTGACGTCATAGACATTTTTGCATTACACTGCTAAAACAGAGACTGTTGCTGAGGTCAAGGAGGTTACCTCAAAAGCTAACAGCTCGTGACTGGTTTTGTTTTATTTAACTGGCATGAGAATGTGTTACCTCTGTATGTCTGAATCAGGCAAATGACATAAATACACACTAAATATCCTTACGACATTAATTACTTGCCGTCAGCCTCTACACGGTATTTTACATTGTGTGCCAGAAGGCCGGATTTCTCAAGAAAACAGATTACTTGAGTTCATGAAGGGATTTTGCTTTATGGAAAAGACAAATCAGGAAAAGAGCCGTGTTCTTCCAACACAAACAGAGCTAAAGCTTGCAGAGAATCTGTCAATATCAGATGGTGGAATGAATGAAAGACTGACTTAAAAATTACTTCTAACATGAGTGTTCCTTTTAATAAAGCAAAACACGAAGCAAATGCACATGAGGCAAGTAGATTTCCTGTTTGTGACAGGAAGAAACATACTCAATGGGTATAAAAGGAATAGCTCGACATTTTTGGGAAATATGCTTATTTGCTTTCTTGCCGAAGAGTACGAGTTTTTTTAAAAAGATGGATTCCACTCATGTCTTTACAGAAAATATGAAGCTAAAGCCAGAAGTCAGTTAGCTTAGCTTAGCATAAAGACTGGAAACAGGGGGAAACAGCTAGGATATTTTTAGCGTCTGGCCTTCAGGCTCTGACCTCATCACTCCCCATAAGCACACAATGAGCTCAACACAGCGCACACTGGGGAGTGACAATAATAAACTTGCCCCAAAAAACACTATTTATACAGAGCCCAACACCAGCTATTATTTGGAATCTGCGATGTGTGAGCACAGTATAAGACACCATGTGGCCATTCCACAGCAAAGCACCTTCAACCATTGTGAGCAATATACTATCTAGTAAATTAAGATGAATAAATCCAAAACCCAGCACTGGGTCCGCCTGATATGCAGCAGCAGGCTAAGGCACATCAGTTATGCAACACAGATTAATTTACTTAAGTATATTAAACGACATTTTATGGCTTGGAGCAAGCAGACAGCCTCTTCCTATGGAACATTGTGTTGCATTGATAAGCATCAGTACATGGATATAAGCTTAAGGTTGGTAATGAGTGTAGCAGCCGAGTAAACCATAGAAGAGGAGCTCAGCAGTTTAGATGCAATTATGATATGAAAAATAGTAAAGCAAGTTGACACATAAACCGGTTGTTATGAGTTTAAACATTTCTCCAATGCTTAACTTTAGCTGAATATGAAGTGTGTGAAGAAACTGGATGCGACTACTTATCCTACATGCGACAAAATGCACATGCTAAGTTTCCTGTGAAGCTGATATTACAGGAAAATGTGAATGAGCTGTGCACAAGATAAGAGTGATGTTGTTACAAGCCTAAAGCCAGAGTTTGCATTAAGCCAATAGGTCACCCCTAAAACAACCACAACAACCTAACGTGACTTGGAAATATGTACTCATTAATACCCAAACATGAATATTTATATTGTACTTCTACATAAATTAACATGAAAGCACAATGCCAAACAACAACCAAAGCAAAATAAGCTCAGCCATGGCAAGAATTCACACGGGCAGATAGCAGTCGGCAACATGACAGCAGAAGTTAGCAGCTAGCAGACACCATGACACCGCCCAGGAAATGACCTGGCAGAGCAAACAAACAGCCAGCAGCTTCTGCAACCTTGTAGCACATTACCAAACAACACAAACAGCAACTGAACAGAGCCAAGACATTAACACAACAGCAAACACTTACCTTGGTGAAGTGAAGCGGTGTTCCCTGGCGGGTCAGCAGAAAGATATCCCTTTGAAAAGAGCCACTGGGGACCCAAGGTGAAGAAGGCTAAGCTGGACAGGAAAACTCCACTTCCAGGTTAAAGTGCCAGGTTAAGGCTGCGACAGCTAATATGGGGAACGGCCAACTAAGCCTTGGTCTTGGTCCAACAGCAGTAAACAGGGTTGTTTCTGGGTTAGTTTTACGTGTACCTAATACATTGCTTGCATATAAAAGCATCAAACAGTATACTAATTCAATAACACTATATAAGTAATAGTATAAGACTATAAAGTTGATTCTGCATGAGTGTTTTTACTTTTGTACTTTTACTGAAAGGCCCTGCAAACCCCAAAACAGGTGTTTTCACTTCTGTCTGATTAGACCTCTGCTCAGGTTGAAGTTGGGTGGAGATATGCAGACACGTCATCAAGCTTTATGTAAAACACCTGTGGGGGTGAACCATGGGTAATAATGTGATATAATAATGGAGTTTTTTTTCTTTATATTGTTGTATTGATATGTTTTATTATGTAAAGAATCTGAACACTTCTTTCACCACTGCATGTAACAGAAATTTAATTTGTTATAACATCGGGAAGCATCACACAGCCACTGCAGCCTCCTTCCTCTTAGCCCGGGACAATTTATGGCCAGCCAACCCTGGGCAACAGGGGCCACTCAGAGGTAAAGTGTCAGCGCTGGCTAACAGCTGCACACATATTTATCCAGCAGCAGCAATTTATGGGTAGGGACTGGGAGGCCTGTCACCAGATGTGACCCCATGGGACGTAGCCTCAGCTGGGGAAGACAGCAAGGGGACAGCATGGGGAGGATGAGGGGTACCAGAGAAATTAGCGGTCAGAGTACCACTGTCTGTGAGAGGGAAGGAGGCGAGGACAAATGTCTGGAATGTGAGAAATATGCACAGTCTTGCTTTCTATCTATATCTTTTTTGTCTTTCTCTCACTCACACAAGCAGGCACACACACACACATACACTCACACTACAGTGCAATCTCAATGCACTGGGGCCATCTCACTGCAGGGTCAGACTGAGGAAAGAGTCAGAGGCGGAGGGGGGGAAAAAAAGCATTAAAAGATTCCGATAATGAATCCATGCAACAGAATGATAAATGATCGCAATGAAATCAGAACTGGTTTAATGACAGCATAATGAAGATGGGTGAAATTGAGGGTGCGAGGAAAGAGTTAGAGAACATGAAAGTCAAAGCAGAAAAGAAAGCGCCAAATGTAATGAAAGCAGCAGTGGGGAAAATCTATACAAGACAGAGCGAGGGAGAGATGGAATGTTAGTCCTCTCTGCTGCAATAAGCCTCCAGCGGTGAGGGTAAGAGGCAGGGAGGCCAGTATTCCTGACAGAGCTTTATCTCATCTTCAGCCTGGAATAAAACCCATTTTCCAGCCCCGAGACAATAAAGCACAAGGTTACTGAACCTTGCACCCGTGACACCCCTATTTAGAGAGGGGCCTCGGCCCAACATAAAAATGCATAACACCATCACTGCGTTGAGAGGTAGTATATGACACCAGGGCCGAGCTTGCTGTGTGTGTATAGGGTGCTTTATGATAATGCAACAGAAACGTGTTGAACTTCAATGTGTAGTTGAGCAGATAAAGTCTATTGGGGCAAGCAAAGAGACTACGCTTCAGCACTGCCATGCTTGCCACTGCATGTTTTCTGTTTAGCATTTACATACTAAGGGTTAATTTAATTGCATTGTTCATAACCTTGAAAAGCAGGAGAGAAGTAGCGTGCGGATGTGTTAGTGTGCATGCATGCATTGAAACAACTGAATGTGCTTACAACACCCGCAGCGTGCCTGTTTGTCGGTTTCCCCGGGTATTTTTCTCCTCACACGTTGACGTGAACGTGGCAAGTGGCCCCTCATCATCGCTAAGTGGATTGAGCTGTGTGATGGGCATATCAGCCGCCCTCAGGGAAAATGCCATGTGAATCATGTAATGTGATTCTCCTCTGTCGTAATGGGTGACAAGTGTTTCCTCTCTGTCCACCCACCACCCTCTCTTCCATCCATCTGGGAGCACTGCCTCCCTAAGCTTCGCCCGAGGAGACGTGGAAACAGAGATGATAAGATGGAGAGATCGGCAGGAGAGAGCAAGAAGAAGGGAGGGATGGGGGAAAAAAGACAAGATGCCTCTGTGCATTGCTTCGAGCCAGGAGATGCCCACAAGTCTTCAAGTTTCTTGTATCATTCGCTCACAAAGAGAAGGCAGAAAAGTGAAATGTCTGCTGTGACAGAGAAATAGACTCTGGCAAAGGGAGATGCAAACACAGGGTGGCTTAAACTAACATCTGCCCAGAGCTAACGCCTGCTTGATTGAACTTTTTGTATATCTCATCTCTCTTTCTCTCTGTCTCTGACTTGCACGCACACATACGTATAAAAACACATTACCCAGAAGAGATGTGAATAAGCACCACCGTGTAGAAAACAAGCCGGCTCTATTTTCTCATAGCCATGCTAATTAGGTCAATTAATCCAATGCATGTTTGGCATCATGGAGCAGTTGGTGCAGTTCGCAGCGCATTAACAGCAATGTCATGCTAATTGCGAGTGTGTAGCAAATTTCTGCTCAGACACCGCCATTTGGCTCAGATACGGGGCGCAGCTTAGTCTCCTACATGGCCTTACCTTTCTCATCAGAGGGAGACATGCAAAACTGGCCCAGGACCAGCCACCAGCCATTTGAGGTAAAGGCTTCTCTGGCCCGCTCATTTAAATGAAATAGCGTTACCGAGCCAGGCTCTGGCATTCACAGACTCTTAATTGCTTGAAACACTATAAAGTGGGGAAAAAAGAGCTATTTGTCTGGAAAGTACACTTATCTAATCTCTCTTGAACTATTTCGCTTGGAAATACAGCTCTGTGAAAGCCAACACAATTAGCACCTTTTAGAACATACTGAGATAGATCTTGGGCAAATTTCAAAAGCCGTTTGGGGATGATGTGATCATTGGAGGATTTTGAGTTGGAACTTGGCACTGCTGATAGTGAGATCCTTCCCCAACATCTGAAAAAGGAGATTACAATGGGGGCATCCTTTCATTCAGGGACTTCAAATTTTGTTCCAGTCTGAATATCATTCTATAGCTATTGTAAAGGCCTTGTAGTAGCTCTTAAAACTAAATTATTTAAAGTAATGGACAAGCACATCTGCACACATACAGCTATACCCAATCTAAGTGTCAAGTAGCTTCCATATGAGCCAGAAATGGTCACCAAAAATATATTAATGCTAACCTGTGAATGGATTAGACTTTGGAACACTTTATCATTTGACATGAAGGCTAGACTCCATCAAGTGCTGTTGGAAATACACAGTATTTTTCGTAGAGAAGTACAAATGGACAGCCCAACAATCTTGTACATTTTGTGCAAGTGGAAAAATTGCCCAGAGAGACCCAGAAGTGATGTTTAAATGTAGGCTAGCTCAGAAAATGCAATTTTCCCTAATTATTAAATACAGTTTATAAATATAAGTATATTTTTAGACATGCAAAAACATATTGTGAAGTATTTTGTTTGTACATACATATTAGTGTAAAAGTGAAAGTGTTTGTGCCACCTTTCTTTTGAATTCTACAAGATAGCAAATGCTGCAGGCACCACTGATCTCTAAAGTAATATAACAGCCATTAAAAATTGACTGCTATTATTGCGGGATCCATTCTCTCATTATTGCCACCGAAAACAGCACTTGAATGCATGATATACTCGTATTTCCATCGTCTGCATTCTGAAGTAGGAGCTTACAAAGTGTACTTGAAAGCAGCACCACCACAAGGCAATTTGCAGTGTGAAAAATAGCTATACTCAGCTAGCATTATTTGACAATGATGAAATGTGAGCTCTACATTTTCCTTCAGGTGTTTGAGACAGTGCAGAAAACTGTAAAGGGGTGATGGAGGCTTAACTCCTTCCCCAGCATTAGGGACTAAGCCCAGCAACTTGGTGTGTTTCTTTGGTTGTGCACATGAGTGAGTCTTTGGGCGAGTGTGTGCATTCTATACGTGTGTGTGTGTGTGTGTGTGTGTGTGTGTGTGTGTGTGTGTGTATACAGAAGCCCTTTATCAGATGCTGGCAGAGTGGAGCACAGGGGGATCGATAGAGCTTTGGCCTGAAACAGGGAGACAGTACCTGGATCTCAGCCGGCCTCCGCCGTTCCTCTCATTGATCTTCATTACCTCCACAGACTGGAGCTCGAGCAAGAAGGGGCTGGACGCAGTGGCCCATACACACAGGAACACATACTGTACACACTTCCACAAATGTACGCATACACACATGCACACACCTAAAGTGAACCGACTGGCACTCACCTTTACATCCAAATTAAAAATGAAGAACATATTGCATAAAATAAAGTTAATTTAAACAAAATCTCTTTCTGTCTAATGCTAACCTCAACCCTAAATTTAACTAATGACTTTACAGAGACAGGTTCATATTCAGTGTCCATCTCACATAACCAGCTTTATGGTGAAGAATGTACCCTAAAATATTATAAGACTGGGTGTTTTGTGGCTGTCAGCGCTATAACATATTGACAGTTTATTTTAAACCAACACAAACCTGGATAGGGCTAATTTTTGAACTGATCAAAGTCCAGGAATAATTCAAGCCATGTTGGTGAAAGCTAATTTGAATTAGTCTATTTTAGAAAGTAATTTAAGTCTAGGCCTGTGCCTTTTTATGTAAGGAGTAAATATATATTTGTATGTGAACCATAAAGTGGCAAAAACAGCCAAATATTTGTTTCTTTCTTCAAAGAACTACTGTACAGACAAATACTCATACAGATAATGATACAAAACACTTAAAGACAGTCCATTGGATTAGCTCCTGAATGAGTGTCAAGCAAAACTTTGAAGTCAGCGTGAATGAAAAGTCCTGGAGGTGCTTAGAATCATGGAAAGTTTGCGCATATACAGTTCCATGAAGACTGAGCTTAATCTCCTGCTGAAGGCCATGTGTTACGGTCAAAAGGTCCAGAACAATCGAGTAAACTGACCTTGAGTTGAGTTTGTTTTGTGGACTGCTGTGTCAAGGTAAAGAATGAACAGGCAAGTCCAACTTTTTAATGCAGGGCAACTTTTAAAGAGATATTTCAGTGATTTAGTATTGCAACTCAATAAAGTTGGGGGACAACAAGAGACATATTTATAAAAAGAATGCTCAGTATCTAAGCAGTTTAGTCCCTGGTATGAGTGAAGCCCCAACACAGAAGACATTATACGCCCGTTCTCACAGGCCGACTAGTCCAGTGGTGAGAAGTGAACTGAGCTCATGTGTAAAATTGCTGTGCCTTTAAAGAATACAGTGATGTTGAACAGAATGAGGATTAAACATTTATATTACATATTTGAACTTGCAGGTTTCATATTTATATCAAAACAGTAATAAATACCCAAAAAGGTAAACTATTATGTTCAGCAACATGGATTTGTGGAACTAACTACAATAATGTCATCCCAAAGCGCGTTAAAGAAAATAATTAAAACCGTGACTCTGTTTATGGAGAATTATCTGTGTCCTAATAATGTATCTGTATTCATTTACAGTACATCCCAAGTGGGCACCTTTTCTACTTTATTATTTCCACAACCAACAACAGAATTGGACGTAAAGACATGTAGGCCTTATATTCAAGCTCCGACTTTCAATTAAGCTGCTGAAGGTTTTTCTCTATTTGAAGAGAGTAGTATAATTACTTTATTCAATTAAATTATTGAACCAAATGTCCTTGACAATGGCAATAACAAAGAAGCAAGCAAAAGCTGTTTTTAGTCTGGGAAATTGCTTGAAATACCCATGTAATCCTTAAAAAAAAAAAATTTAAACACTCGCAATCCAAGACAATTTACAGTCCACAAAAGCAAACAAGTCCAAACAGCTGGTGAAGATGCCAGGTCTGGCGCGTGGATTAGAGACTTTTTTTATGCATTACTTGTGTGTCTCTCTTCACCTTGTCTCCAAGAAGCCAGGAATTGAATGCATGCAAGGGACAGTGAGTGAAAAAAGGAAGAGGAAAAAGCAAGGGAAGAGAGCGAGTGAATGAAAGGTGGTTTATTGAATAACCAAAGCTCTCAGGTACCATTTTCCCCTTGTGACTTAAGTTAATTCAATTCTCCCCCCTGTCCCATCAAGCCTTGTCTGGAAGTAGACGGCATCAAAGCAGAGCCGGAAAACACTAAATGATTGTAACTCAATTGTTGCTGGGCCATCATTGATTGTTTGCCCGGAAAGAAGTTGGAAGAGAGACAAGACACTTATTTTCTCCACCTCTCCCACCCTCTGTAATCACTTTTGGGATGGATGTGTGTGTGTATATGTGCATGTTTGCACCTATTAGGATGAAGAAGCTTCTGTACACTGAGCTTTCATGTGCACTTGCAAGGTATATGCGCACAAAGCACTAAAGAAGCACAGAGTAATTACAGATAATGGGACATAATTGCATGAAAAACAAAGAGCACTCTTTGGTCGCACACATAAACAGATGGATATTTAATTAAGTGCCTAAAACCTGTCATTTTGAATCTTCTCACACACTCAAGGACTGCCACTCTCTATATATTGGCAGCATGGTGTTGAGCTGTGGTGCAGACAAAAGTGAAATTTACTTTACTTTCTTGAATTAATATTTTCATGTCCAGTGATGAAGCTTTTAAAGCCTCAGCCCTGCATGTTATTCATAAGGACTAGGCCTTGATCATATAATAAAGTAATAACGGAGTGTCTTGTTATTGCCATTGTCACAAAAGATTTATCAAATCATATGCAAAAGAAATTCAAAATCTGTACAGAAGAACTCCCTGCTCACACAAAGTTGGTATTAAAGGAGCACTCCACTGATTTTACAGATTTTTATTATTCAGCCCATCTCTTGCCTAACCCAGATGATGTCATTGTGATGTCATCAGGGTCAACTTGTTTTGGGCTTAGAGACTACAATTTTTTAGCCTGTGTAACAAACTGGGGGCGTGTAGTTTGAATGACATGAGCAGGGATGGTCTAATAAAAGATGTTGTTGAGTTGCATTATGGGAAATGTAGGATCCAGCGTTTGGGGGCTTGACCTATGCTAGGGGTATCTCGGACACTACTGCTTCGATTTTGACCATTCTTTTAAAAATCTGTCTCTTGTAATACTACATCGCTGGTGTACCCCTTTAATTAAAAGCACATCTGTATGCTATTAACGCTGATAAATCCTACATCCTTTACATCCATCTGCTAATGCACAAAAATATTGCGATATATGGTAAAAAAGCTTCCCCTTAAATCTCTAGCTGTCTACTTCTGGAAAAAGAGAGCAAGTAAGAGCAACATAGAAGACAATGAGATTGAGCTACTGCTAAATGAGGGTCCTCTAAAGCAAAACGTTTTATCTGGTACTTCCACAAGTGGCTTTTCCAAGAAATAAAAGGAAAAGAAGTGTGGCACAGGTGAAGAAAAAATGGATTGACCAGAAAGCAATTGCAAAAAATGGGATTGCAGAACACAAAAGAGATGTCAGTGCCACAGGAGTGGGGCAGAGTACCACTTCAGTGTCATCCATAGATAACAAAATAGCGGCAATTATTGGTGAGACGTCTCAGAAAGCCATCATGCCTGATGGAGGCTCTGAAAGCACAACTCCGTCAAAGGAGGCAGGAGCCGCTACCATAATAATGGTATAGAAATCATTCATGTAAAATGGTTAAAACTGAATGTCTTTAACATGTCCTCCAAATTTGCTAGGCACTGCTCCACAAGCCACGCTGGCTCGGAAAACTGCTGTGAGTGTGCTGCTGGTCCTCAGTGATGAATTGCTAAAGAAACAAGATGAAATAATCCGGAGCGTTGCTGAAATTAAGGAGGAACTGCAGGAGGTTGATTAAAAATAAAAGAAAAATATCCATCCTGAAAGATATAACTTCTTTGTTAAATAAAGGCCTATGATTTTAAACTTTTCATCATAGCTCACTTAGAAAGTTATCCCATGTTGTACTACAGAAACACTGGGTTAGAGGTCAAGCATTGCCTGAAGACATGCTTGACCTCTACCTAAAGTGGACAATCAATATTCATCATGCTGACATGGTTGATACATGGTTAATAAACATGACTGTTGGTACATGGCACTATCCATAGAATCAGACAAAGCTTACCTTGTTTTCCTCATGGATCTCTGACGGAGCAAGACAATCCTTGAGGAGCACACTCAGGAACAAAATGAGTACACCTAGACACCTGTAATCAAGGTTGAAAGAACTGCTATGGCGCTTCTGGTTTGGCAATTATCTTTATTTTATTACTCCATTCAGTTATTTTGGATGGTCTTGGCCCTAGGGACACAACACAATATCTAACCTATAACAGAAAATAAGCACACAATATAAGTTGTTGTTGTTGTTGTAGGTAAAAAGATATGATAACCTTTTATTTCTTAGTGAAGTTGGGGGATGGAAAATGCTGTTTGCTCTGGCCACCAAAATGCAAGCTCTCAAGAATTCATTTGTCATTTTGTGATCAGTTCAATTCATTTTTTCTGTTCATTAATTTCCAGCAGCTTAAGAATAGATCAGTGGTCATACATTTTAATGGTCTGCAGGCACAAGCTAGAAAAAAATCTAGCTTACAAGGTGTGCTGCCACTTAGAGTATCTTACACATGCTTGTCTATCATAAAGTTCTGAAGCTTGATGATTTCAAACTGGGTTGAAAGCTCCAGTCCTCGTTTACTTGCTCTCCCAGGTATGTTCGCTCCATGTCGCTTCGTTGCACATACGGCATCTTGCTGAGTCATTTGGAGCCAAACAGCATCACAGCTGAAAAGTCATTACAAAAAAAAAAAGACTGGGCGAGAAAAAAGAGAAGCTGACAAAAGATTTGAAGAGAGTGGCAGTGTTCATTAGCAGCAAAATTTGAACAAAGAAAAGAAAAATGTCTTCCTTGCTAAATGTATTCTGACTCCTATCTGGCCAAAATTCACTCAAATTAAAGCTTCAAGATTTTTCACCATGTCATTTCACATCTGTGGTAATGAGAGCACTGTATGAAGCCAAAATGTTCAGGAACGTCTCGCTGTGTGCTCTGTGGCATATTAACTGCCGACAAAGAACCCACGTCCATATGAGCATCAGAGTTGAGTTTTTAACATCCATGCTTAATGGATATTTCAAGCTTTCTCTTTTTGGCCACATCCATCTCGTTAGAAACAGTGAAAAGGTCAATCTCATGACTCAAACCACTGACACGTTTAATAGTCCTCTGAATAGGCTGCAGTGAGTCATGCAGAGCTTTTTGGCTTCTGAACCTCATCATGAATGTGGATCATGGATGTACTTTTACTTTCATATGTGGGCCGGATTGGGTAGAAATGTGCGAACAAATTCTCACCTTCATCTACATTACATGCATTTCCAGTTCTCTACCACAACTCTTCTTGACCCTCACCAGTCAGCTTTCACACCACAGTACAGGGTAAGCTCTCTTACACATCATTATTAGTACGATCTACAGTAGACGGTATACTCACCTCCACCGAACATGTCATTCCAATTGCCATGGTAAGTAGAAGGCATTGCTCTGACTTGACTAACAGTAGTGCTCATGCACGTGTATGTCTGCATTGTTGCACATTATTTCTGCAGTAGAGAACCAAAGCTAGAATAAAGACGGATAGCAAAGCCCCATGCCGTATGTCTGTTGTAACAGATGCGACAGAACAGAACTTAGTTATTAAGTTTGTGGTAACACATTTTTTAGAAACTAAAACACAAGAGGTTATTTTTAAATTTGAAGAGCTTACAGATAGCGTCAGCAAAATCTGCGAGCTGCCTTTAGTGTGGCTGTTAAAAAATAGCTTGGGATATTTTAGACGCTGAACGGGAGTCTACTGAGGTACAAACTTGGCTTTGGTCTCAATGCCTGATTGGAATGCTTTCCAAAAAGTAAACAAATGAATTCATAAAAATAGCCATCCTTAGAGATTACAGCCACAAAGGAATATTTAGAATATAACCCACAAAAGCCTCACTTAAACTCACATTACACCCATTTAAAGGATAATTTTGGTTTATTAACAGGGAAAAAACACGAACCGTCAGGCGATTAGACATGCTGTACACAAGCCAACAGTGTTGCTAGATTATATAAATGTTTTCATTTGGAGGTAAAAGTGAAAGTGAGCACAGCCAAAATGTTCCTCATTGTATTGAGTTGGTCTGTAAACTGTGATAGATGTTAACAATGGACAGTTTGGATAATAACATTACCATTTACCAACCTCTGGGTTTGTTTTAAACCTGTCTGACTGCTGCTGTTGTGTCTTGCCCCATCTGATTTCTTTTTAGCCATGCTGGTGGTGTTGCTCTAGGGTATGATGATCTGCTGACTTTTTCTCTAACGAGTTTGATATGTTCGTTTTTTAGTAAAATTGGTTGTCATTAAATTTGGTAGATATCCATGATGCCCAGAGGATAAATCCTAATGACTTTGGCTTTCCCCTGACTTTTCATCTAGCGCCAGCAACAGGTTCACAATTTGGGTTCAAAGTCAAATATATTGACAACTATTGGATGGATTGTCATGAAATCTGAAACATTCATGCTCCCCTCAGGATGAACTGTAATTTGGTGACTTCCAGACTTTTTATCTGCCGCCATCATCAGGTCAAACTTTTAATTTGTTTGTTTTATGACCAAATCCCCAGGGCAGGCCTTTTCATTCCACCTTCGAGTGCGCCCGATCTGTAGATTAAGGGCCAGGTTACACTTTATAGTATATCCTGACCCTCAGTCTACAGTCTAGTAGTAAGCCCCATTTGGATGTGGGTCATTTTTCATCCTAGTAATTATTACTGCCGCAAATACCTAATATTTTTCTGTGAACCTGCTGGTCCTCCTGTAATTTAAATCCCGCCTTGTATTTTAAAGTAAATCTCTGAGTTTTTACATGGAAGAACTGTCTGTCGTTCTACTTTTTTATTTTTTATCAGTTCAGTGTGAAATTTGACATTTGTGTGAAAATGGAGGAAGTTCAACATTTTTCTGCTAAACTGGAAACATGCTAACACCAACATATAGGCCTATTTGGGAACCAACATGACCACAGAAAAAATTCAAGCCACCAGGAGAGAAAGACCCCGTAAAAGCTCATCAAATGAGCTGTTGTAATGTCAGCTACAGATAGGTACTGATATTCTATTTTGAGCCCTGTTTTTTAACCTAAAGACTTGTTTACATTTTGGCAAATTGGCACCATGTAGAATTAGTTATTAGCAGTTCCTGTTTGCAGTGTAGCCATGGATGTACAGACAACTATGACTGTATTACTTTGATACTGAAGAAAACTGTGAATGTGGTGATTGTCAGGCAAGTTCTGAGGTGTCTTTTTTTCTATGATTTGTATGCGGATTTATGGGCGTTTATTCGCAATGGACATCGGCGATAATGATATCCTCTGGAAGTAGTAGTCACTCTGAACAATATCAATGTGTTTCATGTCTAGGTGTTAAGATTTCACTGAGGTATGAGTGCGATTTTTGTAATAAATGGAAATTATCTTTAACTTTACTAAAATTACACAAGATTTAAACGTCATTGTCATGCAATGCAGGGCAGCAGTTGGTCTCTAACAAGGTGTAGGATGAGATTAATAAGTGGATGTTTGTGGAATGATGGTGAATACGTCTTCTTGCAGTGAAGTGGTCCACAGATTGGAAAAAAAACCCCAAAGGAGTGGCAACCAATCTGCACAAGATCTTCCCTCAATACCACTTGTTGTGCATGCAGTCACATCACTTGGCATCATCCACCGCTGCATTGTTATGCAAGCTAAACGTGCCACTCTATCTCCAAGATAATTCTGAATATCACTGTGCATTATTTATAATATGAGAGGTTACATAATAATAGATTTTCAAGTGAAAAGCGTTTTATTTAATACAATTTTCATAGACCTGAACTATAAATCAGAAAAAAACTATTAAAGTTTGAAGAACCTACATTAACAAGATCAACAATTATGTTGTGAACATCCAATTAATAGTCCTCCAGCTATTAATAGACAATAGACATCATAGACTACTCCCTTCCTAATCACAAAAAGACACATTTTCTGCTCTAGCAGACAACAAAACAATGTAGTGTAGTTTTGCATGCAGCTCACTGCTCCCTCAAACACCACAATTACTGCCAGACCCACATACAAAAAGGAACGGTTGCTCTCTGGAATAGCAAATCCTGACCTACTCAAAGTGGCAGAAAAGACAATAAATGGCATGTGCTAGCCATGATAGCACCACAGAACCTTTCTCTAAATCTATCACATGTATTTAAGTGTTATTGCATTTGCAAAAGATAATTTTGCAACAATAGATTACACCAGTTTTACGATGAGAACTGGGGCAGATTTACCACTTGAAATTTTTAATTTTTTTTAGATTAGATTTCACACAGAAGTTAATAAAAGCAGGTTTCTCATTTCTAGCCAACAATTGTGTGTGCACAACTGTCAGTTGAAATTATGTCACTAGCAGATTTTATCAGCTGTACCTAGCTAGCGTAAGCTAACGCGAGTGCTAAAACAAAACATTTGAGTTGGTTGAAAACTCCTTCTCCAGGTTCCTTTTTAATGTTTCCAGCTGATTCCTTTTAAAACGAGAAGCCTTTAAAGGGATCTTAAATATGCACATGCAGGCTACATACATTTAATGCTAAAAGGCTAAAGCTATATGTCCCAGAGTAAAAAGTCAGCATCCCCACTGATAAGGAACAGCATTGTCAGCATTGCAAGGTAGAGCTAGTTAGCCCTTGTAGTATACGTTAGTACAGTATGATGAATAAAAATGTATTATTATTTATTCGAACACAAAGGTTTGGATGCTTTTCACACAAGTCACATAAGGGTTAGTCACAGGTAAGCATGTAGTTCAAATACTGATATCCCATGGCTCAAACATTAAGAGGGTTTCACCAAGTGTTGTCATGCAGTTGAGCAAATAACATGTTTATCTTAGTAAAAAAGCACCATTTATTTTGTATTATATTATTATTATTATTGTTATTCAATTATATTTTGTGATAAGGCAGCTGCACATGGAGTCAAGCAACATCATTTTGTGCATTTTATGTGGAACACATTAAGTACCATTCATGGCTGTTTGATTGGCTGTAATCAGTGACTCACAGCATAAATCAGCTCACAGACTGTTTTGTGTTTTTCCAGAAAATCCCTTACATCCCCTGACATTTTGACAAACCTTTCTTTCCACAGACCAGCACCCCGCGGAGTCGGTGCAGCGGACAGCGAAAGACAGAGGGAGAGAGATAGAAGATGGTGACCTCCTCGAGGGGGCATCCTGACATCATCCATAGTGGCGGTGGAGACATGGCGCTGTCACAACACACAGCGAGGGCGGGGGGGTTGGCTCGGTGTCACCAGCTCTGACACACTGGGGAATGACCCGAGCTGCAGCAGTGACTGTGACAGTAATGGGACAGGTCTCTGGGAAAGGGATATGGGTGGTGGTGGTGGCGGGGTGGGGGGGCAGGATAGAAACATGAGAAGATGGAGGGGTGAGTTGTGGGAGGGTGGTTTGTTGAGGATGATCAGAGAGACAAGACATAAGACTAGACAGGATGACTGTGTCAGCTTGGATGGATACAACATTGTTTGGATATGTGGAGTAAAACAGTTCGGCCCTGACAAGTAAAAAGCTATGTTTAGCATTTTTAAACATCAGTATAACATTGTCAATGTCTATTGATCATTATTTACAGTTTACCTCAAATAATAATACCATATTTTCCATAAACCTTTTTTTAACTTTTTTTTTTTTTAACTTCTCCTCCATCTTTGTAGTTTGTTGTGAGAGACAGAATCCTGCAGTTTTCTTGGTGAGGGTCTTATATTTCTCTATAAATAATATTTCTAGTATAAAGCCTTCATTTTCTTTGATTCCCCATGCAGATAATGATGTTATCTTGATGATAACTATGATGATAACTTGTCCCGCAGTTTTATTTCACACATTTCTAATGGAGCTTTGCCACTCATTTAGGAGCTTCAACATTACAAGAATATGCACGTGCATACTCAGCCAATCAGCCTAAGAGACTATTTAATCTTTTGGTGCTCTTCCCTGTAAAAAGACTCCTCTATGCAGCAGACATTGTGCAGACTATCCAGGGTGCAGAGGTGTAAGCCACCATTTCACGATACATAGCTAAATGGTGCTTTCCACAAGCAGTGTGGGGAAAGAGGTGTTGATCCAGTGATTTGCTCATTTGGTTCAGTTCTCTCGTTTTGACAACGTCTGCACTTTCATGAGGGGTTTGGAGAAAGTTTGCTTTTTGGCCACCCTCACCTAAAATGTTTTCTGCGAGGGTTTAGGAAGAAAACATCCAGTGATATATTCCTCTACCCCTCAGTTGTTTTTCATTCTTCAGGCCCTAAGAACACTTGTGAACCTACATTGTTAGGCAGGCCTCTCTTAAATTGTTGAGTCTGCCCTGCAGACTCACATAGGTGAGTGACTTGTGTGCCTTTCAGCCTATTCCAGATATCTTCTATAAAACGAGCTCTGAATCATACCCTTTTCCGGCAAAACCTGTACTTTGCCTCCACAACTTTTTTATTCTTTAGGATTTATTTAGGAAAACTTATGTTTGCACATCTGTCATCAGACCAGTGCATTTGAGAATAAGTAATGACACCAAGAAGGTTGCTTGACTGAAAACATTGTGAGCAGGAGCTGATTTTGTTAGTTAGAGTTCATTCAGGTCAAGAATGAATCAGCCAGATGTCTTGTAGCTTCCTCCACATAACGTGAAGAGCAAGGAGAGGTTGCATTGCTCGTGTCTCTCTCATACTGTATACTGGTATGGAAGTCATGGCTAAGTGGAGGCACATAGATGGATGTCTCTGGTAAGTCTGAGCTTAAGTAAACCCACTGGCTTTGCCATGGTACATCACATGCCTCTGTGCTGTCAGGCGTGGACCCTATTTGTGCTAGCTATTTGTGGTTACTTTAAAAATCTTTGTACAGCTCTGATCATTGCTGCCATCCTGTTTGCAAGTTTATACACTGTGATGCAAGACTTGTTGTGCAAGAGTCTTGGGGAGCTTTCACAACTGTTATTTCAAATCCATGAGCAGTTTGTCCTTAAAAAAATGTTCCAAACCCAGTGCAGACCAGTACAGTACCTAGTGCAGTTCTGAGATCCACCTGAATAAGGTAGCCAGGGATCTGTTCCAGTCTATTGTGGTACAGTTTGCGTGCAGTCAGAGCTCATTCCTTAGTCCTACTGGAAGAAAATGTATTTGTGCTTGTCACATTAACATCATTAGTGGCATCTTTGCACTGTCAGCAAGAAAATGATATAAATGAGATAAAATGCTTCACAAATGTATAGTATTTGTATTTTTTATAGTTTTTGTATATGTTTTCTATTTTTCTAGGAGGGTAGTGAAAGAGAGGTGCTAGTTTTTAACTTATTTGGAGCTTGCACCAATGGTCACACCCCAGTCGTTTGTGCTAATGTGGCTCCACCAGTCCATTTTATCTGCGTCAGAATGGGCAACCAACATTATTTCCTGGTAACCACCTGCACTATGGAAATGAGAAATGTACACATACCACACATTGCAACAAAGTAGTGAAAGCAGAGTAGCTGGGTTAGAGTGGACCAATCAAACACAGATTCAGACCAAAAAAAAAAAGGCATAAAAATGACCTTACGGTGCTGTGGCACTGTTGTGACCAACCATGAATCAGCCAGCACTCACAGGTTCCTCATTCAAACACGTCCACATGTTATGTTCATTCCAAGCTACTTAAGACTCAGTGGATGAGGACCTCGCTCTCACCTCATTTAGTGCAGAGCCATATGAGTTAAGTAGGCTTGCTCTGATTGGCTGAGCATGTGCATGTATACTCAGTGTGCTGAAGTGGGTGGCTAAGTGAAGAGAGCTCTAGTGAAGAGCTACAAGTGATCATAGAGCTATAGCTGTGATATGCAACTACCATTTCTTTAGTTTCACCAAAAGGCTGCTGGTGTTTTAAATATGAAATATGTTGCTCAGTACAATTAAATCACTGGAATAGCTTGTTTTTATACAAGAATATCCCTATTGACAACCAGCTCTGTAGCTTTTCTCTGATGCTGCCTCTTTCTTTATCGCAGACGATGTGGCTGCTTAGTTTTAATAGAAGAGATGAGATCGTCTGTTTCTCTGTCTATTTAACATTTCTCCTCTCTCTCCCCCCTCTGTCTGACAGAAAAAAACTGTAATAAAATGATGGAGCATCAGCATTCCCTAGAGGCCAATAGAGGGCATAACATATTCTTTGTAGAAAGGCATTCATCTTTCTCTCTGTCTGATCTTTCGCCTGTCTGCTTCCTCTCAATGCAAGATAGTATAATATTTATTGCAGAATCCAGCCCTGTGCAGACTGTACTATTTTGAGCAAGGTACAGGACTGACTGGTATAATTTAAAAACATAAACCAAATGAGAAAACCTGCTTTGTGGCTTATAAGGAAGTTACAATTAAGGTTATCTACTTTGGCACAAACTGCTAACTACTAACTGAACTTAGCAACTGCCCTGAGGTCTGCCATTCTTTTCATCTGCCACATAAACTTTCATGTACTCATGTACTTTATGTGATGCTTTAGGAACACGTGTAGGTGTGCCCTTGTTAGCCTATTTGCTTCCACTCACTGTATGTGTTGCATTCATGACATATGCAGCCAGTGAGTGGGTGTGTCAGCATGTCACTTGGAAACTAAAGAAAAACAAAATCAAACAAACAATAACCAAACAAAAACACCCCAACAGGTCTGGAACTGTTGAGAGAAGTCCCTCCTTCCTGTAGAATGCATGTGATAGCCATGAAGACACATCTATTATACTATTTCCTACAGGGATTAGCTGTCATGCGATTGTACATTTTGATTGTGCTATGTGTGTATGGGCGGAGAGGAAGGAAATGTGATACAGGGCTGACAGTCTGTCGAATTTAAAATTTGATGCCATAGGGAAGTGGTTCCCAACCTTTTTTGTCCAACGTACCGCTGGTTCTTTCAGTCATTTACAGTCTCTTTACTTTGAGCTTTTTGTTGTCTTTTTTCCAACTGGTCTTTCTGCAGCCTTAATCCACTTACATTTGACTTAGTTGGTGGAAAACTGAGGCATGTCTTGTGCAGTCAGACTACCATACTTGGCAAGTTATTGTGACAATAACTATAAAGATCAGCATCACACAAATTTGTAATCTAACTGTCTGGATATATATTTTCAAATCATTATTTATATTATATTTTGTTTTTTCAAATTAGCTGAGCTTCACAATTTTCCACTTACCCCCTGGTAACTGCAGAGGTACCCCTGGTTGGGGATCACAGCCATAGGGGATTATGGGTGCGTTTTTGTTTATCGTATACATACACTACATTGGGGGTTTACTGACATCAGTAGGCCCATTACAAGTCTTCTTATAATTTCCCCTGTGTTCTTTCACTTTCTATTCTGAACTACTGTTTCGATATTTATCAGACTTTAATTTTGAGTAGGCTTAGAAATCACCCTATTTCTTTTTGTGTATGTACAATCATAATAGTGCACAGTAGTAGGACAGTCAATGCAAGTTGATGAAGCAGACACTAAGTGGGATCTAAAGGTTAAATACCTGAAACCAGCACAGACCTAAGTGCTCACACCGACTCACAGATTAAACTTTGCATTCTAATGCACTGATTGGCATCAGTTTCATACAACACTATGCAGCTCTGTCAGCTGTCTGGTTATCCACCTGCCTGTTGCTTACTTTTTCCTTTGGTCTAACTATCGTTATCACATCAGTTTCCATTACCACGTCCAACAGTCTGTTACACTGTTTCTCTTTCTCTGACATTATTTCTCCACCCTCTGTCTTCCCTCCAAATACCCAGAGGCAGGTCTGCTCATGCAAGTCAAGTCTCGCATGGAATTGCCAGTGTGTGAGAGTATGTAAGTGTCTGGATGTGATGCTCCACCCACCCCCCCGACCTGTTCCAGCATGTCCCCGCCTCAAGGACAACCCCCCTCAAAATATCCAGGTGAGTCACTTAGCATCGACACAAGGCCAGCTAGGACACACTCACTTGCCAGTCAAGACCTCTTTTACGCTGCGTCTCTGTGTCTAAGGTAAGGTGCTTTGTGGATATTATTTGTGTTAGGTCAAGAAAATAGATGTAGATGTACATGGATTTCTGAATTTCTGTTTAATTTTAGATGAATACCAGAAAGGATTCAAGACGACAAAAGGTAGTGTAAGAAAACAGGACACTAAAAGGGCAGGAATATTGTTCATTCTGTTCCTTTTCTACCCTACAACAAGGGGAGATCTTGTATGTCAAGGCAAGAGCTCAGCCCTGGCGCGTACAAAAGAATGAGATTTGCGAAGACAGATAACAGAAAAGAGTGGATATAAAACTATACACAGATTGATTGTGCTTTACTCCTGCGGCAGATACACGTTACTTTGACAAATGAATAATAAAGTCAGGAATAAAGTCAGGTTGAAGGTAAAAAGGCAGAATGTGAGCGAAAGACAGAAAATGAAAGAAAAGCAGAGCTGGAATTGACTCGTGACAATCTTGGTGGACAGAAAGCTATTTGCAACTAGCTCAACCTGTAGAGAAAGTCACAGTCAAGGATCTATCACTGTTTCAGATGAGGTAGTTATGTACACATGGAGCTGGATAAAGCTGTGCACATAATAAAAATCTGCACAGAGGATCAGGAGAATTAAAGCAAGTGTAAAAGGGTAAGAATTATGTCGGCACATTTGGACATCCCTGCAAATGCATCACATAACCTGAGGTTTCTCAGTTGAGGGAAGCATGATATGTCTCGTCTGTCACGACGAAGAGAAAGACAAACGCGGCAAAGATATAGACGAGGCCGGCTGCTGTCGGCAGGGAAGGCAACATTGCAATCTAGAGCAAATAGGAAAACAAATTGCGGTCCAGCTTTGCCATCTCCCTGAGAGAAGATGTACTGTCTCTGAGTTTTTCTTTTCCCCCAATCTGGGCTGAATGTTATGGAGCCCCTCTGGGGTCATATGGTAGAAAAAAAAAACTCAGTGTGTAATCTGTGCGCACGGATTGCAAATCTGAGGGAACAGATTGCAAAACTGTGCGCACAGATTGCAAATCTGAGGGAACAGATTACAGAACCGTGCTCACAGATTACACACCAAGTTTTTTTTTTCTACCATATGACCCCAGAGGGGCTCCGTATAATGTCACCTCAAAGTTTGTGTATGCGTGCATTTTGTTTGAAACTGAGAGAGAAAGCACACTGATAAAACACATGCTCTATTTGTAGCACTTGACATGCTTGAAGATTCAGAACAAGGATCAACCTTACAGCCTGTTCTGTGGGTAAAACTGAGGAACATCATAGTCCAAACGGCACAGGCTGAGACGCATTTTAAGATTAATACCACTGGCTGTATTATCCACTTAGAAGGAGAGGTAAACTGTAGGTAGTATAGCAGTGATCGAACGTGTCTGGCTTTCAGTGGTCTATGTTGTGATTTTGAAGGCATTCATTGAGTCAAGTCTTTTTATGCTGTGCAATTTAATAGTCAGGAAGGCTGGATGAGAGAGAAAATAGCAACTCATTTGACAGCTCAATATGTCTACGGTGATGCCCAAATGCTGAAGGAAAGTGTTTCTGAATTCAAATACTCTGAATTAGGCGAGACAGAATTGAAATGGAACAGTGAACAGCGAGGCTCTTATCCAACTTGTTCCCTGTCAGGCTGTGAGCATTCATCAGAATGAGCTGTAAATGTATAGGAGAAGCTTTTTTTCTGTTGTTGAAAAGAAATCCTTTAGAAATCTTAAACCTTATGTAGCGTAGCAGACCCTCCTTATGTGAACACTTACGTAACAAAATCAAATATGCATTTCAATGGGTTTTGCCCCCTCACTCAACAGTCGCACCTGTCGCTCCAGAGCTCCCAACCCAAACAAAATCTCTGAGTCTTTCAGATTTTAAACACATTCTGTAATGCACATGTATGCACACACCTACATACAAGCGCCACTTTGTTTACACACCTCCAAACCCCAGAGAGATAGAGAAAAATGGGAAGAGGATATACGCATGCAGCCAAAGAAATCTGAAAGTACACCCACACACAGAGAAACACAGAGCCAGCTAACTATGCAGGTGATCCATAACAGCTCCGTGTTTAAAGTCTGCACACGATCAGACCATTCAAATCCACATAGTAATATTTTGACTAAAATTCCCTTTCTCTCTCAGAGCGTGGGTCCCATGGTACGATCATGGCATGCTTAACATTCACAAATTAAATGCTATCCCTTAGTAGCCCTTTGAAGAACCAAGACTACAACAGGCGTTTGGGATTACAGAGATGACTGTGGCCGCCTGATCAGCCACGCTGTTCAAATAGCTGACTAATAGAGTATTGGTCCGTCTTTTCAGCATAGGGAGGCTCCGATGATGACTCACTCATTGATGTATAATGAGTTAGTTTGGAAAAGGTAGCTCTGTGTAAATAGGAATCAGCCACGGCAGGGAATATGTTTGTGAAAATGATTGTTGTTTTGTTTCCTCACAGCTGATCACCATTTCAAAATGGCTTTTCGTCTGGGATTGTTTATTCAGCTTCTTCGGTTCAGGGAATGACACAAGAGAAAAGATGTATTAGCTTTATGCTGTATTATTATTATTATTATTATTATATACTATTAAATGCAAAATTTGAAATCAACCACAATTAGTTGGAATACTTTTTGTGTTAGTAATAACATTTTTAATGAGGTAACTGAAAATGTGTAAATCATTAAAGGGGCACTCCACTTATTTTACACATTAAGTTCAGTTTATGTGCATTAGGGGTACTGGGGGTGGTCTCTTTGTCCAATATGAGAAAATAACCCTGATGATGTCATAGTGGTGTCATCAGGGTTATGTCGGCTTGGACTACAGATTTATAACAGAAAGTCTGCATTATAAACTGGCAGTGTGGAGTTTGAAAGATGTGGGCGTTTACCAGACAGGGAGGGTGTAATAAAAGACGTTACCTGGTTGCATCATGGGAAATGTAGGATCCAGGATTTTTGGGTCTTCACCCAATTTTAGGGATTAAAAGTCAGGATATCTCAGCTGCTGCATCAATTTTGATCCTTCTTTTTAAATCTGTCCCCCAACTTTAAGAAGGTGCAATATTAAATGGGAGTACCCCATTTAAACCTTACTGCAATCCTTGCTTTATAAAATAAAATTAAATATTCGTATGATAAGAAGAATGTGCAGTGCTCTTTATCTAATAAATGGAGAGAGAGTTTTCCACTTTTAAGTCCTTGAACTACTGAAATTTTTCTAATCAACTTTGTCATCTTCCATTGCTCAGGTTCAGAACATCAAGAACCTAATCCCACCAATCCCACCTGGTCTCCTGAGGAGCTCTTTCATCTCCTTCAGCCTCCTCCATCCCCTCCTCCACCTCGAAGGCAGCAGTCATGAACTGGTCTGCATTGGAGGCACTCCTCAGTGGGGTCAACAAGTACTCCACTGTGTTTGGCCGCATCTGGCTCTCCATGGTCTTCATCTTCCGGGTGATGGTGTTCATGGTGGCGGCCCAGCAGGCGTGGGGCGATGAGAACAAGGACTTTGTCTGTAACACGGCCCAGCCGGGCTGCAACAACGTGTGCTACGACCACATCTTCCCCATCTCCCACATCCGCCTGTGGGCCCTGCAGCTCATCTTCGTCACCTGTCCGTCGCTGATGGTGGTGGGGCACGTCAAGTATCGTGAGAAGAAGGACATGCAGTACACCGCCTTGCACAAGGGCGCCCATCTGTATGCCCACCCTGGGAAGAAACATGGGGGGCTGTGGTGGACGTACCTGGTAAGCAAGAAAGGGAATGAAAGTTTTTTTCTGGCCTTGCTTTAGATGCCACACATAAAAGACAGACACAGCAGCGCATCGGATTGACCAAACTGAAGTTAGTCATTGTTAGAAATGTTAAAAATAATTGCCATGGATGAGTGGCAATATACAAAAGGTTGGAGGAGACATTTGTGTAATTGCATATGATTTGTTTTCTCCTGATCAAAAGAAAAAATTGTTTTGACAGCTTCTTTTGCACCTCTTGGCCCAATCAGAAACACGCTTCACCATCCCTCCAAACTGGACTGAAGCTGTATGACTTATGAGCTTGCAATGGTTGAAAATGTTTATCCTTTTATTACAGATCCTGCACTAGGTCACTTGTCTTACTTGTAAAATGCATCATTCATCCAGTTATTATCAAACTTCAGTAGTGACTGAAAAATCACCTGATGAAACAATGATGGATAGACAGGCAAATGGATCTCATTTATTTTAAGCTTCCTGAAAAATGTGTCTCCCAGTTTAACCCTAATTTATCTTCTCGTAGGCGAGTCTGATTTTCAAAGCAGGCTTTGATGCTGGCTTCCTTTACCTCCTGTACCACATCTATGATGGTTACGACATGCCTCGCTTGTCCAAGTGCTCCCTGCCGCCGTGCCCCAACATCGTGGACTGCTACATATCCCGTCCCACTGAGAAGAAGATCTTCACCCTCTTCATGGTGGTCTCCTCCGCCTGCTGCATCTTAATGTGTATCTGTGAGATGGTTTACCTCATCTGCAAACGCATCCAGAAAATTATTAAGAGGACGGCAGAGGCAGAGAGAAGGATGTTTGCTGAGAGTCACGAGAAGGCACAGCTGGCACCACCCAGGTCAGAGTTCAGGTCCAAGTCATCACTCAGAATGGATCCTACAGCTTCTATCCACAACCTCAATAACCTCAAGGCTGAGGAGAGCACTGCGCCATCTAAGAAAAAATAACGTACAATATGGCAGCAGTCACTAACACTAAAGCTATCCATCAGTTCAGGAATTTCTGAGATAGCGTTCAGTAAATATTATCATGTTAAATGACTTTCTGCAGGAACGCACACCCTGTGCATGCAAATTAACCCCTCAAAAAGGGTGATTACAGAGGAAGTAAAAGGGATTTTTTTTTTTTTTTGAATTGGTTCGTGTTGTGAATGTGTGGATGTGTGTATTTCTGGATTTGTGTTTTTGTGTATGTTTTATTGGCCAGTAATATGTTTAAGCTCTAGATAATATATTTTGTTTTACATTTTGTATTTACTGTAGTGATCTATAAAGTAATTTCACTGTTAAAATATTTCAGTGTGTGTCTCCTTTGTTCCTTTTGGGAAAAAAACAAAATCACAATTATCCTACATGAAACAATTTATAGCTATCGGTGAAGTGCTTATGTCTGATTGTGAAGATACAGTATGGGAAAGGAAAAGAGACATTTTGTTTTAAAAAAAAAATAAGATAAAATAATAAATATTGAAATAAAACAATGGTTAAGCATTAAGATGGGTCCCATATCACACCAGTGAATTTGCATTTGTTTATCATAGGAATAGTATAGTATTGATAGATCTAAATAAATCCCTAAAATATTATAAAGTCATATCTCAAATAGCCTCCGAGCAAACCCTGTAGGCATATTTGTTACAGGATTACAGTAAGTGACTAACTCTCTAACTATTGGGTTATATCCATGAGAATGACGGGCATAGTGATTCATACTTATTTGCTCTGTCGTCATCACTTTTCCACTCGGCCGTCCAATCAGGAGCAGGGGACGCCAGACAGACCCGGAAATACACCAATAGCAGCTACCCTGACCCTGAGTCGGGCGGCGCTGTATCCGCCTTCACGGCTGTCTTGTTGAAGGAAGTAAAGTCTGTCAAACATGAGTTTCCACTACGGCCAGGTATCGAAATACTGTGATTTTTGTTTTGTCTATGTTGATTACAATAACATGTTACCATTGCTAAATACCTGTATTATCTGTTTTTTTGCCTTGATATCACGTAACTAATGGTTTATGTCATAGAAACACAAGTAACGTTAGCCATTCATGTGTTTGCTATGGATAGCAGTAAACAATGTAAACTGCTGCTATTTGACAGTAGCATTCATCTTATGTAGCAGTGTGTTTTGCTAACGTTATATGTATTTAAACTGCGCTAACATTGCTAGAGTTATAGTTCAACAATATGTAACTGTTATTACATAGTATAACCAGGGCAGTCTTGAAATATTTCTTGTTTATTCATGTGGAAGTCAATGTGTTGGTACTTTTTATGAGCAAAATATCGCTATAGCGTGTACTTTTAGTGGTGGGAGAAGTATTCAGATCCTAAGTAAAAGTAACAATAAATGACCTCACTGTAGAGATATCCCACTACAAGTCCTGCATTCAAAATGTTACGTTACACAAGTACGGAAGTAGTATCAGCAAAACGTTGAAGTTAAGAAAAAGTAAAAGTACTGAGAATGGCCCCTTCCAGAGTCTTATATTTGTTGCATCGATCTGTAGGCAGCATCGAAACGTTTAATGGAGCTAATTCTCCCTCCTTTGTTGGCTGGGTAGTTTCATATATAACAATGCATCATATTTTATAAACTCACTGCATTTTTTGTTAGTTAAATCTTAACCTCCAGGCTAACTGTAAATGTTGAATATTCCCTCTCAAATGTAGTGGAGTACAAAGTAGTAGAAAATTGATATACTCAAGTATAGTACAAGTACCTCAAAAGTGAATTCAAATACAGTACATGAGTAAATGTACTTTTACTACTGGGCAGTGAGTACTTCTATACTCACTGGGTACTTCTATACCTATTACCAAATACTTCTAACTGTTAATGCACATGCTTTTTACATCTCACAAGAGAGACTATAAGAAGCTCCATCTAGCCACACACAGCCCATTTATTCCTTCATGTGTTCCTCATACAGTCTCAGTGAGCTTTGCACTTGTCTGTCACTGTAGGGCTATCCAGGAGGAGGCAACCCACCACCTAATGCTCCATACAGGGGAGGCAGTGGTCCCTATGGGCATCATCCCTCACCTCCATATGGAGGTGCAGCACAGCCACAAGGAGGTCCTTATGGTGCTTATGGAGCCCCAGGTCAGGGAGGGCAGTATGGGCCTGGACAAGGGGGTGCCCCCGGCGGGCCTTATGGGGGTTACGGGGGACAGCCTCATGGAGGACCATATGGACACCAAGCTCCTGCAGGTAACTATAGGCTGAGACTGGAGCTGTGTAAGCATCTGTGGTACCTTCGCCTGTGGGAGTTGAACAGGCCTATTCTGAACATGAGGAGACTGCAGATAGACTCTCTCATCCTGCCTTCCTCGTTGCTTCTCTCTCCTTTTCTCTCTCCCTCACTCTCTGGTGGGATGATGGATAGAAAATGACTTACGTTCCCAGACAGTCATGTAGAGACAGGGTTCAGTTTGTGCCCCTCAGCAGGATTACACGGCTGGAGTGATGACTCCGGTAATACTGAGTGAGGGCTAAACAGAGTAAGAGACAGATGGGTAAAGAGTGTGTGTGTGTGTGTGTGTGTGATTACACTGTTTCCTGTAGGAGCTAAGCCTAAGTCAGAACCTGATAGCCTGTGTTGCTATCACTCCCCACAGGGACAGAATCCATCAGGGTCTGGCCTGAAGTGTCACCTGTCCCTCTCTCCCCATTCATTTTTCTGACAATCAGGCCTCGCTCCACTCCCACCGTATTTTCTAACACTCCCTTTCTCCTCCTCCATGTACTCAGGTAATGGCCTCTTGCCCCGACACCATCTCCCTCTCGCTGAGATGACTTTTCCTCAACCCCTTGACCCTGCCGCTACTTTTTTTTTTCACAACCTGTGCCTTATGAAACACTGAGCATGTGTAACTAAGGTTGGGGAGGTATTCTTTAGCAGAATACCAAATGGTTTCACAACTGTAGGGAGAGCCATTATTCCTGAATGTAGCATTTTTTTTCCCTCACTGGAAGATTATACAGTATTTTAATGAAATAAATTGGACAGTGGAATTAATCAGATGTTATTTACAGCTGTCACAAACCAGCATTTCAAACTTGATGAAATATTTTTGTTGGTATAATCTCACACAAATGGAATGTTTTTTTCTCTTATCCACACATTCTTCCAGCAAGTAACTTGTCAATACTGTATCTACTAACTGTTAAACGCATATAAAATGTACTTTGTTGCAGGAATTATATTCGGCATATCAGTTACATATAAATTATAGTCCATGTTATAGTCATTATATGCCGTACTGTTTTCCAAATCAGTTCCTTCTAAACACCAAAGCCAAAATATTGAGTCAAGCACAGATGTATTATTTTTTATGATTAAGTTTCTGCTTGACAGCCAGCGCAGTTTCCACTGTCAGACGGTAGAAGAGGGTTTCTTCATCTCTCAATAAATAAGTAAATATTTTGCATCGGAAGGAGGCAGCCGTTTAATTTCCAAGAATCTTCACTGTCTTCTCTTTTTTGTTTTTGTGCTGCACATATTCATTGCTCCTCAAAGCCTGAGAGCTTCAGTGAAATAATAACTGGTAGAAAATATAAGGCTGGGAAATGATAAAGAGAATAAATCTACAACTCAACTAGTATGCTCAGACAGAAGAAGAAGAGGAAACCAGTGATGGAAACAAGAAGAGCAGTCTTCTATTGATGGGCATCTTCAAAGTCAGTCTGAACCAGCCGTCATTTCTTCACAGTCCTATGACTCCTCTTATTTTTCTTCTCTGTAGGTAACATCCCTCCTGGTGTTAGCCAAGAGGCGTACCAGTGGTTCCAGACTGTTGACACGGACCGCAGCGGCTTCATCAACCTAAAGGAGCTGAAGCAGGCCCTAGTCAACTCCAACTGGTCTGCTTTTAATGACGAGACCTGCCTCATGATGATCAGTAAGTCCCACAGTTGCAGCCAAATAAGAATGCTCAACAGAGGTAGCTCTGTGTTGACGAATTGGTTATAATTGCTTAGGCTGTGTTTCTTGGGGAAAAATGACACAATGTTAAACTATGTAAAAGAAGGAAAAACAAATGAGTGAAGAAGTGGTGGGACAAGGAAAGTATGCTGGTTTTATATGTGAGTAGCCCCCTAAATCTCCCAAACATCTAAATAGAAATCTCTTCTGTTTCTAAAAGGAGACATTTAAGCAGCCAGGAGTCAGCCTAAAAAAAATGACTGAGCCATGTATGTCTTGGTGCCTGTTAGTTGCGTGTCCCCACATTCCAGTTGTATCTGCCAGGCAGTGACTAATGTGTGCCATTACCATCATGAGAAATGTGTGACTTCTGCGTGCTACCTTTTAGATAACACAAGAAGAGCTGTGATGATGAATCATTGGCTTGCCGGAAACATGCCGAAAATGCAGATGCTCTGTCCGAGGCCTGTTTGGCTGAACATGCTGTGCTTTGTGTTTCTTGTTAGACATGTTTGACAAGACGCGGTCGGGTCAAATCGACGTGTTTGGCTTCTCAGCACTGTGGGACTTCATGCAGCGGTGGAGAGCGCTCTTTCAGCAATACGACAGAGACCGCTCAGGCTCTATCAGTGGCATGGAGCTACAGCAAGGTAACCCATTTGTGTGTTAAAGATGCTACATTTCATTGGGATATGGGGTAATTTTGTAAACAATAATGACCATGATCGGGACCATTCGGTGGTCTCAATCTCACACCAGTTTTTTTTTTTTTTTTTTAATTAAGACCAAAATGAAACTAAAGACATAAATATAAATTCCTAGCTTGTTTCTCTTTCCTCCATCCCTCTCCCCTCCTCAGCCCTCGCTCAGATGGGCTACAACCTGAGCCCCCAGTTTTCTGAGACGGTGGTGCAGCGCTTCTCCATGCGAGGCGGACGACCCGGCATCCAGCTGGACCGCTTCATCCAAGTGTGCACCCAGCTCCAGATCATAACGCAGGCCTTCAGGGAGAGAGACACGGCCATGACTGGCAATGTCCGCCTCAGCTATGAGGATTTCCTCTCTGGGGCCATCACCAGGCTCATGTGAGCCTCATTCCACTGACAATCCCTCAGCACTGTGGATTCACAGTGTCATTCCACGTTCAGGTCATTTTTTGCTCAGTTTTCAATGCTCTCCCTTAAGTGCCCCACCTGCTGATATGTAGACAGTATATCAGCCAGTACACATTCTTCCATGGCTTGTTGCTGTAAATAGATAAAGCCTAACCATGCACCTGAATGAAGTTCAGTGGCTATTTTAAAGGTAGCTAAAGCCTTTACTGGATTGCTTATCTCACCAGGGGGTCAGCAGGAAAGTGAGCGTGGCTTCATAACATCACTCACCACATACTGTAGGCCCCTCTGAACAGTCATAATCGTACCATAGATGCCTTGGTGACAGTTTCTTGTTTACGAGTACCAGTACTTGATTAAAATTCTGAATAGTTTTAACTGAGATACAAGAGAGCACTTGTTTACACACATTTAATTCACTGAATGTTGCCCTGACAACCCGACTAACCACATATCTGTCAGGACTGAATCAGTGTTAAGATTTGACAACAGGAGGCATCAGATAGTAAGTGAAGTGACAATGACTATGCTGAACTGCAAATTAACTGCAGCATTAACGTGTTGCTGTGCCATTAAAATGATTGCCTTTTAAATGTATGTATATCACGAGTATTCAGCATTTCCAGAAGATATGACCATGCAATAGTTGCACATTGTACTGAATATTGCTTATATATAATAAGGCCACATTTTATAATATCAGAATGATGCTACTCTCATTGCCATTAAAGCTCTGTAACTAAATGATTTAGCAAAAAAAAAAAGCACTAAAAAGTGTTCCCTATTATGTTTGCCACTTTCACCTCAATTGAATGGGATCTTCAGTGATTGTGGCTGGGGCCAGTACTCTTAACACTCCACTGAGGTATATGCTCTGAAATCAGTAAACATGCCAAACTGGTTCGTAATGCCAAAAACAAATAAATGCTTTTGTATTACATTTTGATGTGTTCATATTCTTGATTGACAACCATTGACACTAATGAAAAAATAGAGTTCCCTACATTTTTAAGAGTTTTGATATATTAAGATATACTGTATGTAGTGTTTAATCTGTATGTAAAGGGTAAATATTGTATAAATGCAGCAGTACCATGGTAATAGAAATGTGCCAAATCTGTCATATTTACAGTAATATGACAAATTGGCACATTTCCATGGGCTTTGCCTAACGTTTTTTCTGGTCTAAAAGGTGAGAGAACGCTAGCTGTGAGTACTTAAATGGAGGAAAATAACCTCAGAATTGATATTTTATCCCAGCAAAAGTGCAGTCGTTGCTGTAGTGGAGTTTATTTTCTTTAACAGCAGCCTTTGACCTCAAAATGCCCAAAATCCATTTCTCAGATTGGCCGCACAAAAGAGCAAAAGAGCCTCTGTCTTCCCCTTCCACATCTGGCGCTTCTTTCCCTCACCATCTGTTACTCTGCTTGATCACAGTCTGTGTCAAGAGTCCTCCTGCTTCTCCTCTTCCCAAATCAGAGGCAATCCATCAGATTCTCTTGTGCATCTTTTTTTGGTCATATCCCACCCCCGGTCTCCTCCTTACCCCTCTCCCTTCATCTTAAACTGAGGCTAAATTTAGCTGTCCCAGGTCCTTAAGCACAATTTGTGTCATATTCTCTATGTGGTTTAGTGTCTGGACTGCTTTCAAAAAATTGAGTTTGGGGACTCACAAGTGTGGCCAAAAGTGCACCATGCTTGAAGGTTTCATCCCATAGAGAGAATTGCAGCAGCCCTTTTCTGGCTTATGTGATTCAGCAGTGATTTAACCTTAGTCCTGATTGTCATTTCATGTAATGAGGAAATTCCCCACCACTGACCATGCCTGACATCTGTAATTAACTTGGGCAAATAGAGCAGGTCTATGGGGCTTCAGTTAGTGAGGATGTGACGCTCCACTCTGTCAGCCCCAGTTTGTGATTTGGATTGATAAGATGGTTGTATTTTTACACAAAACTCTTGGCTAGTGCAGCTCTAAATCTCATTTACTAATAAACAGGAGCTGATGAAATAATCCTGGCACTGCTATGATTGCTGGTAAAGCAGAACTGGCACTAGTAACGTTGTTTTCCCGCAGGGGATGAGCACATTTCACTTTATCTGACAGGACTGATCAAATGCCAGTTCTGGCAACTACAAGATGGACAGCATAGAGGGAGGAACTGCTTAAAAGAATCATGTTGAAGCATGAAGCATAATCACCCACACAGAATCCTGCTAATCACAATCGGTTCAGCAGTCATTTGAAGTAATGATAACATAAAAATCTGGATATAGCTCAGTTTTTTTTTATCTTTCTGCGTCTGCACAAATGACCAATGAGTCAGAACTGGTCGCTCCATGACAGGCTGCATTCCAATCGCTATAGATCAGCCCTGTGCCCTGCACTCTACACTGGTATAGTTTTATGGAAAACATTTGGGCCTGGGAGCTGAAATATCAGTGTCATCAATCATGCAGAGGTTTGCAAAGAACACTTACCGATTCACTACCCAGAAACTACAGCAGCATAGAGGAATATTTTCTTCCCCCTATAGTCAACCGCTGGGTGACTGAAATGTACACAGTTTCTCTGCATCCCCCATAAGCAATTAAAGTAAACAAAAGCAAAGCAACTAAAACTGTTTGTGTCTGTATGCAGTATACCAAGCCTCTGAAAGTGTCCCTGTCTCTGTATGCCAAAATGTGCTTTTAAAAGAGAAAACTATCTTGGCATTTGAGGGGTTTGTCATCCAAGAGGGGTAGCTCACGCCTTGTCAGTGTATGACACAATACTGGTGACAGATCTGTCAGCCTTTCGCGAGTATTCTTTGAGAGGAGGATTTTGTGCAAGATTGCCAGCAATGTTTGAACACAGAAAGAGAGGGTATTTTTATGGCTCCCAGTCATGGAAGCCATGGAAGGGACAAGCATCCATGTATGTTATGTAAGAACACAGCTGCCTTTGATTGTACAGTCACAAAGCACATGTTTTTTAGGTTATTTGATTATAAAGTATTTAATACTTTTATAGCTTAATAAGACATATTTGAAATAAATGTAATTTACTCTTGTGGGGAAATTGTTGTTGAAATAAATGTCACAATAAGATAAATAAAAATCTGGTTTAATTTTTCTGTTGCAGTTAGTCCACATTTAAATGATGATTTGAAAGTGAATGTATGTATTATTATTGTCTATAATATAATTATTGTAAAGTATTACACAATGTATTGGTACCAACCACTATCAGTACCAGTAGTAGTAGATATTGATGATTCCCCAATTAACTAAATGTAAACGCATGTTTTGGCATTCCTCATCTCGAAGTAGTGTGCTATGTTTACCACTAGGCGGTGGTAAAACACCAAGAAAAAAAGCAGGTATAACCATCTTGGTTACAGCAAAGCGAGGCTCATCAGCCAATGAAGTTTAACCAGGAAGGAGAAAGTCACACGGAAATTGCGTTGATCTGCTGCTGCACCAACGTGCTAACGTTAAAGGTGAGTGAAGACGAATGAAATAAACTAATGTCATTATCAAAATATTAGAGAGATAAACACCACACGGACTTTTTTCTAGCAAACGTAGCGGGTGCAGGTTTAGTTAAGAGTCACACTGCTCGGATTGTAACGTTAATGTTACTTAACGTTATCATTAAGTTAACCACAAGGTAGCCGGTTACGAGCAGTTTCGTAAAATGACTGTTACGCAGTAACGCTTGTTAACCTACATACTATGATTACATATTTTCAGATGCTGTGTCAAGTTCGTTCTTGGCCGACGCCATGCCAAACTCCATAAGAAATCTGACCATGTAATTGTCCTTGCTTATGTATAAAGTAAACCATACAGCGTAGGACATAAATAAATGCCCTTTCTGAATCGAGGAGAACCGCTTTTCATTTCGGCAAGGAAGCAACACGTGAACAAATTATCGTAGAATTTAACTTGTAGTTAAATGCTTAATACATTTCCCTCGAAAGACTAGCATTACGTTGCTAGTTACATTAACGTTGATATAGCAAGGCTAACGTTACGTTGGCATTGCGAGTTACGTTAGGGTCTTGAAGCCTGATGGAATAGAAAATGTGATTTTTAACTAATATAAGTACTTTCATGTTGCTAACAGTGTGTTATTTAATTCAGTTAAATGTTAGCAGTAGTACATCATTTTGTTTAAGCATCAGAATCAGTAACCTTTTATTGTGTGAATAGTTCTTCACTTTTCCCTCCTACTGTAATACTGTAATTATACTTTAATGTAAGCTAAAATGCACTTACCACTTAATTTTTTTTTTTCACCTATGAAGCACCTGTGAGCCAAAGCAGTGTGCAGTCATGTTGCCTCTAGTTTGGACAGCACTACGGACCTATGCCCCTTATGTCACCTTCCCCGTGGCCTTTGTGGTGGGAGCCGTGGGCTACCACCTGGAGTGGTTTGTCAGAGGGACCCCTAAACCTCGAGAGGAGAAGGGCATCCTGGAACTGAGGGAGGAGAGGAAGCTGCAGGAACAAGTGGGTATGGACAGCACCCAGGTGCTTAGCCTGAAAGAGAAACTGGAGTTCACACCTAGAGCAGCACTGGACAGGAACCGACCTGAAAAGAGCTAACCCGTGTTGGTGTAAGAGACTTGTGTTTGCCCTTTTCTCAGCAGGAGGATAGTGCATTGGGAGCAAAGAGGGTGAACCAGAGGGCAAAAACACCCATCCTTCCCATTCATCCTAGCCATACATCCTCACTCCCCACCCAAAGGCATCACCCAAAACACCCAAAAGCATCAGCTTGCCTGTACGAATATCAGACACTAGCTAGGGGGTGATTAAAAACATATACTTGGTCTGTTATCAAGTCAGATATAGCTTATATGTGCTGTATGTGATTCATTGACCTTCCCCTTGATGTTGCACATGCAATGATCAATAACTGAAGCAAGACACTGCTTTGAACTGATGTCAGGGTTTGATGGGATTTAGTGATTATCTGTTTTATTTAAATCTAGTTGTGGAACTACGACACACATTTTATTGTGTCTTTGCTGTTAAATCACACAAATGTCATTTCTTGCATAAAAGTGATTACCACTTGACAAGCCTGTCATAAAGTGTTTTTCCTTTTAATCTTTTCTGTATGTTAAGAAAGGACTTGTGATGATTGTGAACATAAAAGCGGAGGAAAGAAAGACAGGTCTTTGTTGTAGTTCTTTTTATCTCCTGTAACCTTTTTGATGGTATGTGACAAAATAAGCCAGCAGTGTGGGAGGTCTCTCTGGAAGTTTAAGCTGCTTAGTCCTATTGTCTGGAACATCTACACAACACAATACTTTCATTTTAGAAAGTCTGGATGGCTTGCACCCTAACAGTTTTATGTGTGGTACTGAAAAATGTGATAAAGGAAATTTGTGTTTGTATGCTGATAGTGTATGCAACTGTATATTGACATTTCAATCAGTGTTGACGACTTCTTTCCAGAATCGTCTTAGAGAATTTTTGGCACCACAGGTTCCTTACTGTAGTACTGATTTCTTGTAACAGAGTAATAAAACAAAAGTTTCAGTTTTCGTCACTTGCGTTTCAGCAGCATTGTTTCACATTCAGGTCCGAAAACAAATATCTGATCCCTCTTGATTATGAAACAGTACTGCTGCCAAGGACAGAACGTAACATCAAAGTCAAAGGAAGGAAGTAATGACTCCGCTCATTCAGCTTCAAGAAGGAAATTAGTTTTGAGGGAACACAGTAGACAAAGCAATGATAGCTCATTCACCGTTTGGAATTTGACCTGTGCACAATTCTGTGTTCTGCCTCTGGCAAAAAATGATTAAAGAAAAGACCAATCCATCGTAAAAAGTCTGGATTTTTTCAGTTCTTCAAAGCCGGCTTAAAATTAGTCTGCAGCTGTTGTCTGAGCAACAAGTCGTTAATCCCAAACCTCCAAAAGTACAGGCTTATTCACAGATAGCTGGTTCACAACCAAGCGTTTTTAGGGTGAACCGTGTGTTCATACATTAAGTCAATTTCAGATACAACTGATTCCTTTTCCTACAGGTATGATGATTTTAGATGAGAAGTTGTGGGTTACTGACAAACTATCATGATTATCACAATTTGAATTTCACCACAATGAGTGACATAGCCTTCCTAAATATGATAAAATACACTAAATTAAATAGAAACAAACAACAACCTTTCTGGCTGTTATAAGGCAGATGAAACCACAAAACGTGATATTTAACATATGATATGATGGGGATTTAACATTTAAACACTTAAATTTATGAATTGTACTTGTATCATATGTACAGGGTGTTAAGTGCATTTATTTTAAGTTGGAATAAGTTTATAAATTAAAGGTAAAATATTTAACTAAAATTGTTTTCAAATCCCTCACTGTGTAACTCATAATAACTAACTGCATAACAATTACACCAGTAACAATGCCAGAACACATAAAATGACACTTACAGTATGTCCATGAATCTTTTGCCCCAGTGCATGCTGGGACGCTAGCCAGCACACTGACTTCATGTAGTTCCAGCAGTCATATAAGTGCTGATCATGGTTTCATCTCTACTCATGTTGACTTTATTTCAAAATATGCGCACACTGTTAACCAATTAGTTCGATTGATTGGGTAATCTTAGATCAACCAATCAATCCTGTAAGTGTGAACTGTAAGAATCCACAGGATCGTTTTAGCCTGATAACAGCATGTTAACCTGGACTAGCCACATTTGAAGAACAGGGACTTTCACAGGTAAATCTGCATTTGTGTTCAACTTGGATGAAGCTGTTGTTGGATAAACATATTGTAGCTAGTATTGCTGTGGTGACTGATGCAGTGTATGTATAGCCCTTATTTATGCGTTTGAATACAGATCACAGTTGGTCTTTTGAAATACATCTTACCACTAAAGAGGCATACAACAACATAGATATGTGGAAACTTTCCTTTTGATACAGGCATCAGCAGAACAACACAAGGCTAAAATTTACTTTATACTTTTAAGGGCAGCTTTCTTCTCTTTATATCACAATCTGCCAGTAATGTCACAGATTTATATACTAGCCCAACAAAAACAATGATTCACCTTCGTAGCCTGGTGAGTTTTCCTGTGTGATTATTTAAGTAATGATCAGAAATAAGATATGCTCATTTGGAATAATATAGTGCAGAAAGAATACATAAGAAGAATTGTTCAACACGAGCACTTCAATGAGGTTGCCTGTTACCCGACATGACCATTGCCCTCCCTGTGACGGCAGAAAGAGGGAAAGTTTCCACTTGTTCAAGAAAATCTTTATTATCCTCATTATTAAAACAAGAGCAGTGATGTGGTCTGGAAACAAAATCTTTAATAAGAATCCATCATTGATTGAAGACAGAGAAGTTATAGGTGTCGTAAACGCTACAAAATGAGAAAACTTTATGAAGCTTTTTCAGTCAGACACGTGATAACTCACATGCACTTAGAGAGAACTCCAATAATTGTTTTGCTGACACTTTTACTCCGGTCCCGCGGCCTTTTCCTGTGTTAAATAATGAAACAGAAAGGTCCATCTCTCCTGCGCCCCAGGAGCTCTCTTAGCATATGATAACCTTTCCAGTGTGCCAGGATAAGTTCTGCTACGTTACCCTGCCAGCTAGTAAAATGGGGAAAGATTATGAGGCCCGGATTTACATTGGCACCAGAGTGGTGAATGCTGTGCTATCGGCAGTCATCAGCTTGTACTCCCCTCTTAAGTTTGCTATCAGTGGAATGGCCCGCTCCACTCCAGTGACCCCGCTTGTGTATGTTCTGAGTGGCAATTACTTCAAGCTAGTGGAAGTTTCCATCTGAAACTAGTGAGGATGGAGATGTGGAGGTGGGGCTGAGAGAGAGTTAAGAAGAAGTGTGGGGGGTTTAGGTGTGTGAAAGGTGTGTGCATCCTCCTGGGAACAATCAGGGGACAGGTCGGCTCTCTAACAATGGCCCAGCTCCTCAGTACTGTGGGAACCGAGCACCGAGGCTCCTGGGAAAGGAGGGGGATGTTTGGTAGTGCTCCATTGTTCTTGCTGGATGATGGGGATAATGGGTGCGGGTGATGCTGGCTGTTCCTTTTTTTTTTTAAAAGAGGTCCAATCCAACATCCTGAGTGGACAGGCCGGAGACTGTGTTCCCTCTGCTGCAGAAACAATAGAGCTGTCTGCCTGCTGGAAGGGCACCACATCCCCTGTTAAACAACCAAACACACATACACAGAATACAGGAATACAGGTATTTCTGTATATCAAATCTCCACACAGACAAGAAGCCCGAACATAAACATGTAAAGGGTCTCACACTCACAGCAGACACTGAGCAACATTAGCATTTGCTTTGAGTCGGGTTTCTGGCCACCTGGTAAATTTAAGTCCATTATTTACTCTCATTTAGCTATTTTGGTCTCCAACAACTCCCGAGGGAAATACCTGGTTATTTACCTGCTACATGCTCCACTACGTTCACCAGCTAGTTGCTAACTTTGTCTGTTGAGAGAGCAGATGTAAAACCAAAACAATAAGCTGAAAGATGCTAAAACGCTCCATAGAGCTGAGGGGGATTGTAGAGTTGGATGATAATACTGAGTGGGTTTGTCACTATGAGCGACCCCTTTCACATTACATTTATCATCTGGCTAATTGTTAATGTAAAAATATTGATTCGTGCAGCTTTAAATTAAACACTGGATGTTAATCCAAAAAGACCCCACTCTCTACTCAGTCATGTAACAGTCGTGGTACAACAAGTCCTAAAACCTACCTGTAATTCATCTTGACAACCAGTAGCTTAAGAGAGACCACCAAATAAACATACACAAGCTTATTCAAACACCCCACCCCACCTCATATACACACATACACACTCTCTCTGCGAGCTATAAGTGGTACCAGCCCTCCTAATTAACTCCAGCCGCACAGCCGGCACTCTGCCCATTTCCCTCATCCTTCACTGGCCTTTGATGGGGCGGCCGTGACATTAGGTCAAAAAACACAGGAGAGCCGGGACAAAACAATGCAACAATGCCCACTGCAGCCCCATTGTCAGGGTGAACAATCCCAAACGACCAATCCCTGGGGAGAAACAATACTGGAGCAGGAAACAGATACAGACCCACTTCCTGTCCAGAGTTTAAATTTAGGAACTGCTCAGAGCATTTTTGTCTTGTTTTTGTCGAGTAGCACAAATGGCCATATTAAGGACTGAGTGTTTGAACGTGACATTGTTATGGATACAGAGAAAGTCGTGTGTCGGTATTGTGCGTGTGTACATTGAGTGGAACAAAGAGAGTAGGAACACACAGCGCTGTATGCCTGTCGCACATACACACACTATAACATAAACAGTAAACCCTGAAAAGAGGTATTTGCTATGCGAGGCACATTATTTCCAATTCCATCCAAATAAAGAAATGTTGCATAACTTCAGTAAACTCATTCACCCTGTAGCTTGCTATTTTAAGCCCTCCCGGTTCCTTGTTTATATGTGTGTGTGTGTGTGTGTGTGTGTGTGTGTGTGTGTGTGTGTGTGTGTGTGTGAGTGCCTTCTCTGCCTGTTCAGGGTGCTTCCTAGAGATACGCAGGGCTTTCAGCAGTGCAGCAGGCAGGAAGTATGACAACAGAACAAACAGTTTTGGACAGGCCTGGCACATAGGTGGACCCTTTGAAGACCCTCCAGAGCCTGGTGCAGGGCATAGCTGTGAGGCCTTCCCTAAAGGAGAGTTGCCTCTGGGCGTGATAGTTGGCCTTTCATAAGACCTGCTGGAGCCCGGAGGCCAATTGATGGCACTTTGAACTGCCTTGTAGTCTAAAAAGCTTCTGTACAGTGGTGTGTGTGTGTGTGTGTGTGTGTGTCTGTGTGTGTGTGTGTGTGTACACATTCACCAAACAGAGAAATTGCCTTTCTTTGTGTGTGATCAGCTGCATGTGGCTTCACTAACAGAATGAGGAAATGCATCAGCAGTGACTTCAACAATGTCAGGAAACAGAGTCAGAATGGCAGCTGATCCCAGAGGTTGCAGCATACATAACCGTCAAGGATGACCTGTCACACAGATGAGGGTCTTCCCAGCTAATGACTCCCACTCATTTTATTTGCACAGCTTTACACAAACAAATAACTCCATTGTCAAGCTTTTAGTGGAATATCCTCTGAACTCAGTGTGTGTCTGATTTGATTGCCCTGAGTTTGGGAAATAGTCTAGACATGAATAATTGGTAATCAAACCAATGAATGGGAGAACATTTTACTAATGTCCTGTTGTCCTGACAGAGGAACATGACAGCCAAAACTTCACTTTCATCTGCACTGTTAGGGGGCTTGATAGGAGGGCGGCAATTTCTCTGATGGGTAGATACTGACTAGAGAAAGAATGGGCTGTTGGAGCAGAAAATAACCTGCAGCTTTATGTTTTCTTCACTGAACAGGAGGTGAGAGTTTACTCTGTGGAAAGAATAGAGCAGGGCGTTGGGCTTCTCCTGCTTGATAGGCTACAAGGAACATGGATCCAAAACGGAGCTCCGCTGTTCCGCTTCTGGCTTTGGTTGGCAGCAGAGGGCCCGGTATGTGTCGCCCCGTGCAATCTGTTCCATGACCCCCTGGCTTTTTGTGAAAACACACACATGAATGTTCACATGGACACGTGCACCTCACCCACCTGCACTGAGATAACACGACTGCCTGGGAATGCCAGCCAAGTTCTTGTGAGCAGATACTGAACTGGGCAGCCTCAGCAGGCTCTGTTTGGATTGTTCTCTCAACAATATTTGCCAATTTATCCTTGACACAGGGAGAGGCGGCCTACAATAAAAAGCACATTCCACCCTGAGGACTGAGAAATAGTCTTCCTATTATTATTGAATCATAAAATTGATCAAACTGCAGCAGAAGAAAGGAAAACAAGCCAGATTCTTTTTTCATTTCAGTTTTTCAGCTGCTTGTTGCAGTTCTTGTTTGGCCTCACACAGTTCAGTTTTAGGAGAACTTGTCTCACTTAAATTTCCCATAAACCCCTTTTCCTGCTAAAGATAACTGCTTATCGTCATGGAGACAGTTCAGTAAATTGCTGGAAATGAGTGCCGTGTTGCAGAGCGCTGTGGCTGCCGCCCTGAAAAGACATACATTCATTCGGAGCCTGGGCGAGCACCTTTGTTGAAGGTGCCGAGTTCTGGATTTTATCAATTGCCTTCCACAAAAACAGCGTTAACAGTCAGGACTCCCCAGGGGATATTAAATAGAGCCAGCATAAAGTGCCGTTCCACCTTGTATGAACTTTTACTGGCATATAATTGATGCATTTCTTCGCTGTACAGCCAGAGCCACGGATCTGAAAACAGCCATTAAATCACAGTTATTTCCCCTCATTTTTCCCCTCAGGAGGCTATGCTCATGATACCCTGTAAGGCTCATCCATTTCTCCACACCTCCGTCTTTCTATTTTTCCCAAAGCGCTTTCTCTTGAGTGATTCAGTGCCTCTGTATTGTGACAGTATTTGGATAGCGGAAAGTGTATGCTTGGACAGAGAAGCAATACACATCTCAGAGACATTCTCCCCACACAGAAATCTCATCCCTGCATTCAGAAAGGAAAGCAGATAAAACCATCATGTACACAGGAGATCAACTTGTATGGAATCTAGTCTCCGTATAGCATCTATTTTGTACAACATGAATAATGCAGTTTGTGATTGAATTTGCTGAGAGATCATCTGATAACTACATCATAAATTGAAAGTGCCATCATTAATTTAGGGTACGTTAAACTTTATTTTCCACAAAATAATAAATATATAGTTCTTCACAATACTTTAAACATTAAATACAGTTTTTCACATAATTAGTCATTTCCTTTCATTACGTTTGCACATTTCTGTACCGCTTTCAGTCCATTCAGTGTGCAATCACTAATGCATCTTAGCATCTGGAGTTCTCAAGCTCTCTAAAAGGTTTGATTTTCACGGACGGGATGCTTGTCTTTGCTCCATTATTCAGCTCTCGCAATCTAGTATGCAGTGGTCCTCTCTCTCCTACTATGGTTACTGGCAATGATAAGTCATTTACAATCCCAGAATTCCACCGGTTTGGCTGCCCTTCTGTTTACCCATGCCTTCCCCAGTCCATATCCCCAACTCGAGTGACCAAAACTCACTGGGTGAAAGGGGAGAAGTACATTGTGTGTGTGTATGCATGCATGCCTGCATCCACGCAGCCATTATCCTCTTGGGAGCTGAGCCGGATCCAGAGACCAGTACATTCCACAGTGTGAACACAGCTATGGGGAGAGGAGGGGGCTTCACACAAACTCCAGGGGTTACAGTGCAAATCTCAGAGGAATATGCTTAAATGTGGTTCTGCTGCGTACTCTCTCATACACACTCACACAACATCCCTAGCCCCTCCGAATTCTCTCATTTCCACTGTCACATTCAGCACTAAAAGCCATTAAACGTAACATGAAGGCATCTTATGACTGCAGTCTTCTCTCAATGTGGAGGCTCGTTTTCTTTGCCTTGGGGAGTGTTCTCAAAATGTTTTGTTTTGAATAGGTCCATTTATCTGGTAAATCTCTGTTTGAATGTCCGCCTGCCTCTGAGGCATCGAGGTCACAGTGCAATTGTTGTTCTTCTTCATTTCTCCCTCATTTGAGCTCTCACCGTGCACTCCTGATAGTCAAGTTTCATGTACAGGATAGTATTTATAAAAAACTGGAAGACTCAGAAACTAAACAAAGCTTTCATAGTCATAAATTACATATTACCCCATCTGACTGTGACTGTGACTATGACTGTGTCATACGTAATGCTTCTGCTTTGAGTTTCCCTTTTGGGAACCCTTAGTGTTTTTCCCAGTGTGGTGTGCGTGTTTCTTATAATGGACTCTAGGGGAATGTGTTGTCCCTATAGCCCCCATGCAGTTCATATAACTGGGAAGCAGGTCACTCTCAGCCTCCCCAGGTCCCCAGTTCACCTCTATCGCCAGATCCCCGTAGCTCTCACAGGGGTTGGGGTGGCCTGTAGCCTCCCCCTGGATGGGGAGATTAACAAGGCTCCCTGCTATGTAAGACTGTGATGCCTCTGTTTGGAGTTCTGCGGTCTCTTGTCGGGCTGTTACCTGCTCTGACCGAGGTAGGTAGTCTTGCTGCTGGGCGCGGTAGCGTTTCTCCAGCCGATGGGAGATGGCAAGCTGGAGTAGGTGGAGGAGCTCGACGAGGTTGAGGAGCAGGGAGACGGCAGCGATCACCTGAGTATAGATGGTGAAGATGGTCTTCTCTGTGGGTCGAGAGACAAAGCAGTCCACGGTGTGAGGACAAGGGAACCCCGTGCACTCAAACCTTGCTGCAATGAAGAAGCCATCGTAAAGGACCCACAGCCCTATGATGAAGCCAACTTCTAGAAGGACTTTGAACAGGATGCTGAATGCATATGCACACAACAGCCTGCCTTTCAGCTTAGGAGCCTCAGAAGGAGCCTTGTCAGCTTTTCTACCATTCCCAGCAACCTCTTGTTTCTCCTTCTCTCCTGCATTATCTTTAGTCACATTGTTATTGTCCCTTTCTACTACAATGTCTCCTCTCTTACTTCCACCAGCGCCTTCTTCTGCCTGCTTCTCATCCTTATCCTCCTCTTTTTTCTTGTCCTTGCCAGCCCTTATAGCCACATATCCAAAGTAGAAGATGGTCGGCGTGGAGACAAAGATGACTTGGAGGACAAAGTAGCGAAAGTGGGAGATGGGGAAGGCTTTGTCGTAGCACACAGCGGGGCAGCCAGGTTGTTTTGTGTTGCAGACAAAGTCAGCTTGTTCGTCGTCCCAGGCCGATTCTGCGGCAGTTCCCAGTACCAGCATGCGAAACAGGAAGAGTACAGTAAGCCAGACGCGGCCAATGCCTGTCGAATACTCCTGGCCCTCCTCCAGCAGGTGCTCCAGGAAGGACCAGTCAGCTCTGGACATCCTCTGCTCCTAAGAGGGACAGTTCGTAGATGAATGAGGGATGGACAGATGGGGGAGAATGAGAGAACGTTTGAGAAATAACTAATTTTGTTAACTGTGGTTACAAAATGAGGACATGTAAAAATCGATGCAATTTTTATTGAATCACTCTGCCTTTAAAAGTGGTTGTGCGGCAGAGACCGCCATTGGTAGACTGGGGAAATTTGCAACATAAAAGTGTAAAACTGGACACACATAACAACGGACCCATATTCACCTTACAGGGATGCTATAATAAGGCAAACTGGTTTGTAAACAATTCCCTAACCGTACATTGCATATCAAAAACGTACTTCTCTGCGTTCCATGCAGTGAGTTGGAATTTCCTGATGTAGGCCACACCCTTTTTCACCGAGAAAATACTCATTACCTGCTTTTGCAAACTAGCATTTGATTCTTCGGTAACTCCCCAACTTTATTTGTCAAAAAGGCGGCAAATTTGGCACATAACATGTCCAATAGTTTTTTTTCTTATAAATCTTGTGCAAATCTGACTAAAACCTGCGCTGTTGCATATTTTGCCAAAAGACTGTGAAACCTCTGTCAGGCTGGACCAGATGGAACCAAACCGTTACCAACACAAACCAACTTCAAATCACCTGTTTAAACTCTCTTCTGCCTGTTCAAATTGTGAACTTCTGTATTGGATGCTTGGACCCCGTTGTACCTCGGTGCAGGTCTAGTTGTATTTGTTATGCAGGTTATATAGTTTATCCACCTTTTCATTTACTGCTACATTGCTGAACAGATTGGCTTGAACGTACCACTTAACACCTAATTGGTATATTTCATTTCCAATACAGAATTCTCAAGGGTTGACATAAACGCGCTGCTAATGCATAAATGTTTAGTGTAATGATTTCTATAAGTAACACATGAGCTACGTTCCTCCAACCTTTTCAGTATAATGGTGTCTTTTTACTGGGGAACATGTGTATCTGGCTGCAGCCCCCTATTAGTTCTTCCATGAGCTCACAGTGTTGTTAGGGTGGGCTCCAACTCCTCATCATCAAGATGTGAAAAACAAGGCCTCCATACACTAAAATGGACTAAAACAAAAACACATGGTGCTAAAGTTAACATTTAATATGAATGGAAATAGTGTACATTTTCACTGTTCACAGTCAAACTGGAGTCGATGACTCCAAGAGAGGCCACTCAAACTTTTACATTATACAACATTATTATATACATTCATTTTTCTAGTTGGATTTATGAATCAATTAAAGCTGAGTCAAATCATACAGTGGCTGATTTCACTCAAGTCTTGTCTTGAGGTATTTAGGGGGGGTTGATGAAAGTTGTTAATGATAAATGACACAGTCAGTGGTTCGTCAGGAAGCTTACACACGCACGCACGCACACACACACAAACACACACACACACAGACACACACACACACACACATCTGAATAAACATCCTGTGTGGGGGAGTTGAGGCACTGTTGTGACACTTGTCTATTTGTTTAGACTGTTTCTGTTTTTCTGTTATTTTTTCTCCTTTGAGAAAAAAATAAATGTCCTAATGGTGAAAATACAAACTCTTCTGACAGGATGAGACAAGACAATGGACTGTCAGGGAAGCTGTCCCACAGAACAGGCACAGAACTGATAACTGGACTGATCCACTTCAGGGAATATTGTCTTGAGTATTACTGTTACCTCTACCAGACAAAGCACAGAATACCATCGGACTAGCAATAGTTCACCATACGACATAGAAAAATAGCATAAAATAAGACTGTCGTCCATACTAAGTATATCACAGTGTAAAATACAATAAAGCAATATAACCAAGAAATCATTAGTGCCACAGTAACTACAAGTCACTTTTCACAGGACCTTTGACAAGTTTACTTTTAAAGTAATTTTAAATTCCCTAGCCTTATTATTGGCAAACTTTAAGTTCTTATATTGTTTAAAGATATGGAACTTAAAAAACATCTACAACAAGGAGGGCTAAATAAATAAATAAATAATCATAAAACTCAACTCAAAAACCACAGATTCACTAGCATTTATACTGAAAGACTAATAGAAATACAATAGAAATTCCACTGGACTTTAAAAAGTTCAGACACCCTGTAACTCACTATAGGAATACAGAAGATAATAGAATAATGAAACAAAAGTACAATATTACCTACCAAAAGTCAATAAAAAGTGTGCTAAACATTGTAAGCCACTTGTAGACACATGATTTTGATTCCTTGGGGGATTAAAAACATAACAAATACAGTACAATTCCCTCATTGACAACTATTGAGAACCACAGAGACTGTGATTATGTCCTTACAAGAATAATACACAAATTTTTTTGTCAGATGAACAATCCTAATCTTTTTTTTACCCTAATTGGAGAAGATTCTTACCTTTCTCTCTCGTGAAGCGGGGCTTTGTCTCCTTATTGGCTTACTGGCCTCGGCGCTCTACTTGTACTTTTAATGTCACCCTCCGCTCCTGACATTAGCGGTCTGCACTACCGCTCGAGTCGCTTTGTGTTTGCCTTCTTTAAAAAGAATCGATGTAATCGGAAAAAGTGGGGAGAACTTTCCCATGCCTGCTTTACTGGCCCTCCCTCAGGAACTTGGTCCAGGAAATGGGATGGATGAACTCAAAGTAGTCCTGGTTAACTGCGCTCGGACGTTCGGGTTTAACTTTGTTTAATGACCACCAATTTGTATTAATCACACGGGAATATCACCTGCCTTCGGTTATTTAAAGGTTACAGGTGAAGGAGCTTAAGGAATCGAGGCATGAATGGACTTAACACTGGAAAGATGGTCTTAAATGTCATGTTGTAAAAGGAAAAAAGACATACTTTCATCCACAATCAGTGCAGCAGCATTATAATAAATAAGATTCTATAATTTATATTATATAACATTATAACTTTGAGCACGTTCATTTTTGATTAGAAGATTTATCAGATGATGATTAACGGGACTATCTGACTACCACGCAGGCTCATGTAATTTTCCATTATGCCACGCAATGGCGCCACTCACCTTATTTCCAAGAAGCACATGACGCACCGATCAATGAAGCCCCATAATTGCCTGAAACACTGAAAATCTCAGTGTTGGAGTGGAGGAATGGATTTGTTGACCTCCTTAGGTTTATATCACCTGCATGATTTGATCAAACTCAGAGCTTGTTGTTGAGGTAACCTCACCCTTAATAGCTGCATCAGTCTAATTAGTGTTGCTGCTGTCTTACATTACATACTGCACACTGTAACTACACTGTGGAGGAATTATGTTTTGGTGTTTTTAAATGTGTTCTTTCTAATCAATGGAAAAATCAGGATGAAGCAGTGGTGGAAAGTACATTTACTCAAGTACTGCTCTAAGTACCAGGGAAATGTTGTACTTTTTACTCCGCTACGTTTATTTGACAGTTGTAGTTAATAGTTTCTTTTCAGGCTAAGATTTGGATACAAAACATATGCTCATTATATAAAAATGATGCTATGCTTTAGATGAAACTACCCAAACGTGTATATATAAAGCTTTTAAAATGAGCTCCACCTTGGCCAACAATAACATTAAAGTACTGCTTACATGTTGCATCATTAATAACGATCCAGTGATATAATAATATAATATGATATAACACTGACGGGGGCTATTATGTATAATGAGTACTTTTAGTTTGGATACTTTAGGAACATTTTGTTGATAATACTTCTGTACGCTTACTACATCTTTGAATGTAAGGGAGTGTTTTTATAGTATGGCATTGCTACTTTTACTTAAGTAAATACTTCTTCCCCCACTGGAATGAAGTTAATAATTAGGTAGCTGCTTAGTAATACTAATTACTGTATTTAGTTTAATTTAGCTCCCATTAAGGTTTACATGTTATAATTTGATCAAGTAGGCTAAATTTAGTGAGTACAGCCCTACTGTGTGTGTGTGTTTGTGTGTGTGTGTGTGTGTGCTAGACTCAAGTGATTTAAACTGATTTAAGTGTATTTTGTGTATTATTGAAAGCACAAATAGGCTTTATAGTATCAGTTCTGCCAATTCAAACAATAATAACCTACTTAGTGGTATTTCATCTTTTTATATCTAGATTATACTTCACTTATCAGAAGGCGCTCTGTTTGCTGATGAAAACTATGCAGCAAGACCTCACCTTGTTTTTGTGCTTATTGGAAAGTCTTCAGCCTGTATAGTTTTTTTTAGTGAAGGCCCAGACTGCGGGCTGGTTGTGCACAGGCTTTGTTTGCAGATGTGTGGCTATAGCTAACCCGAACAAGCCCAAGATGTTGCTAGAATTCAGATTCTCACTGCTTACTCATTGAAGGTCCATATAGAGATTATGCGAAACCTTGACGCACATCTCTGCATTATAGACTACAGGATAGAAAAATGCATCTTTTCAAAACAAGCAATGAGAAAGTCATTTCTCATGTCACCAAGAAATGAAAACAGTGATTAATGGTAAACGGGCATTTTATTCAAATACATATACTGCATGATAACACAAACTCATAAACAGCTATGCTAGTCATAACACTGCTCAGCACCATATCACATGTCCTAGTCTGTACAAATAATATCCACTCCAGTTATCATCAAGTCTTTGCTAAGAAGTCATCTCCTCACAGTCGCTCCCAATCAGCATGCTACCATCAAATGTGTCAATATGTAGATTATAAGAAGAGTTAGGAGGCTGGCTCCATCTACCCGGCTGCTGCACAGAGCGGAGCTTTAGGAGACGCCTGGTAAATTGACAGTGAATCATCCTGACAGATCAGCGTCTTGCTCTTTCTTTGGTCATTACATCCGTAGATGAATGGCGAGGAGGGAAGTGAGGACAGCAGACGGAGAGTAATGGGACTGTTTCCATTCAGGAGATGTGTTATGCCTTCCTGTGTTCGGTGTGTTCCTCCCCTCCGGTACAGTTATCAATGAAACTAATTGCCAGCTTCAACTTCAATCAATTCCTCACGGCTGGACACATTTAAACATGCACTATTGTATTTTATGACTGATGCAGTCCTGAGTGTGAACTCAATAACGCAGATATGAATGTGGAATGGGAACACTTACTCAGAGATGGGTTGGAACACCAAATTATGTGTTATGAAAGTTATTATAATGAAAATCTTTGGAAGTTTCTTTTGTCAGTTTTAATCCCTTATAACCTACATAACGAAAACATACAGGCAGGTGTAGGCTATCCTCATGGGTTAAAATGAAACAGAAGCAAAAAACGACCGGATCCATTTGCTTGACAGCTTAGGTCCCTTTAGAAAAAAGAAAATACTGACAGCCAACAAATCATATCCATGTTTGTGTTTGTTTTTTACATGAATAAATAATGGAGGGAGTGTTAAATCAACCTTACCTTGCTTTGCTAAATGATTAACTGCAACCATCACCTGCAGAAAAACAGGCTGGAACAACTTCTACCCAGCCTGTCTTTATTTACTGAGATAAGGTGGTTCTATGGAGTTGAATATTAATTCTTAGAATTAAAGTGTCAAAACCCACATTTTTAGCCATGCTAGTGGCATGGTTCTAGAGATAGCAATGTTGGTCACTTGGTCCACCACTTTGGTCCAGACTCAAATATCTCAACAAATACTGGAGCAATTGCCATTCAATTTTGCACAGGCATTCATGGTCCCCAGAGGATGAATCCTATTGACTTTGGTGATCCCCTGACTTTTCCTCTAGCCCCAAAATGAGGTTGACATTTGTGGTTTTTAGTGAAATGTATTGACAACTATTGGAAGGATTGCCATGAGATTTTTCTTCAGACATTCATGGTTCCCAGAGGATGAATCCTACTGACTTTGGAGATCCCCTGACTTTTTCTCTAGCCCCACCATGAGGTTGACATTTGTGGTTTTGAGTGAAATATCTCTGTTGAAGGTGTTGGATGAATTGCCATGAAATTCGGTACAAGCATTCATGGTCCCCTCAGGATGAATTGTAATCACTTTGGTGATCCGCTGACAATTCCTCTAGCAATTGTTAGCATGCTAACACACTTAACTAAGATAGTGAACATGGTAAACATTATACACAGTGACATGTTATGTCACTGTGAGCTGCTAGGACTGTTAGTCTTGCTTATCATCAGTTTATTATATTACTGCTCTCTGTTTCTCCATATGACCAGCTGCCTTTATCTCATCTATGAGGAATATAGTCATGTTAGACGTGATACATAGGAGCATTGCATTTGCAATTATGTACTTTCTTATATAAAATTAATTTGTCTTAGAATCAAAAATAGATCTGACTGCGTATTATCACTGTGTTGCAGATTGTCCACAAAAAGAGGTCTCTGAAGAACAGTAAAGTTCTTGTGACATGTTACATCATGCAAAATTGATCTGCATGGCTAAGAAAAGATATCACTACTTCTTCTAGGATTACATCACGTGATGTAATACTGTGTGTCTGCACTGTGCGGGTGTGTGTTTGCATGGGACAGCACAAGAATCACTCTTTGTATCAGTCTGTCACATTAACAGTAAATTTCCAGCACAGAAAGCAGTGTGTGTCTATCAGTGCTGCCTGGTTAGTAAAGATGTCAAAGCTACATGAGCCATGGGCTCCACAGCCTTGCAAGTTGTTTGGTGAAATATGCATGACACTGGCAGAGCTGTAGATCTTCTCAAAAGATGTATATATATATACAGTATATATAGTATGTGTTGAAGCCTAGTAGGCCGATGGGAAAAGGGTGCTATCACACTAACAGAGTTTGTGATATCACCACTGTGCCGACAGAAACTAAATACAGCTACACCCAACATCTCATACATTCCATATCAGATTTCTCCCCTTTTAGTGGACAGTTCAGTGCCACCACTGGCACTTGACTCTCTAATATGATTCCCATTGGCTTATATCTATGCATGACCAATTCTCTTCTTTTCTCTTCTCTTTTTCCATCCCATGTGTAAACACAGTGTCATGTCTCCCTGTTGAAATCAGGGTCCATATCCAATCAGAGCGTTGCCTAGATCCCCCCTGTGGTCTACTTACCATGTGTCTCCCAGCCTTATTACGCCTAGGGACCGCTCCCTGACAGGCGCTATTGATCTCAGCCAGCTTGGAGCGACGCCATGAAAGTGCACATTAGCAGCTGATGACAGCTTTATTAGAAAAGGAGGACACGGCAAATCAGCAAGTTTCCCCACATCAAAAGGCCCAAAGGGGATAAACCATGGATAGAGCTCATCACATTTGTTTGGGGATCAATTGAGTGGCCGTTTTTCTTTTAAGGTGATCAATGTTTTGTCTGGGGGCGATAATGCACTCCAACCACAGGTAAACATGAGCCATCGCAGAAGGAAAACCCTCCATTGGGTATTTATGTGATTCTGTAGTTGGCCGAAATTCATAAATTGTCATTACTGACGTGTTTATGAACTATTCTGATTTAATTCTGCCTTCAAACTTGGCTACTTTGCGAAGAAAAACAATATACATCTATTTTTGTATCACTGTTCCAGGTTTCTGTCAAATATGTCAAATCACCTCTTGCATTTTACTGTAATGGAAAATACTGGATGCATGCCTATTCTCCACTGTGATGCATAGATGTGTATTTGTATATGCTGATATCTGTGGGAATGCTCGTACAAAGTTACATTTACCTTAGAGAGAAAGATTGGTATTTGTTTTTGCCTTTGACTTTCATTTGTTTTCAAAAGATTGATTCTTATGGGAAATACCTGCATTGCTAACACTTGGACTGTGAAAATACGTAAGAGGGGTTATGGGTTCCCAAATAACAATCCACCCAATGTTTCTGGAGCAGAAAATAGAATTTCCAATTTATTTGCGACCACAGCAAGTCAGGACTTCAATCTCAAGATCTGCAGAAAAGTAGCAGGTTTGCAAGGGGAAAAAAATCCAGCAGCCAGTGGGTTGACTTTATTCAAAGTGAGCCAAGGTCAGGGCCTTCTGACATCTGGTTTTAGCGGAGTTCGGACAAGTGCTAATGAAGATACAAACAGATCTGCTGGCAGGCTGCGAAGCAGGTGGCGCCAGGCCGAGCTGTAAACGATTCTAGCCTGGTGATGAATGTCCTGCCACATACATGAGGGGTGAGGGCACGTGTTCTGTCGTGTTGAAAATGCGGATATTACACCTTGACCCAGTGAACCGATAAATATTCATTAGGCTGCCTTCCATCGAGAGAGAGAGTGTACAGTTACATCTCAGTGGCCTTGTTATGCAGGAAAATGGTGTGCCATGGCTGAGCTAGAGTGCAATTGACTGGGAGAGAAACAAACATAATGAGGCTGATATACTAAAGCGTGATTTTCTCTCCTATACTTTACATGAGCATTAAGGCACTCTGAGTGAGTAAAACACGCTTGCCTATAGCAAAGCTTAGGGCCCAGGGTTGCATGTTGATGTACTATGGGGGTTGGCATTTTTAATAGAGATAACCCTCTCCTTCAGCAACCACTTTGTGACAGCTAGGCCTACTGTTTGGGTTGTGTGTACAAGCATGCATGTATTGTGGCATGCAGATCCACGTCCTTCCCACGTAGGCAGTTCCTGGCAACCCTCGTGATCTGAAACATCACCTCATGAGGTAATCAAAGGCAGATGTGGTCACACTGTGTTCAATGTGGCAGATGGTGTGACATGAAATTTAACACTAAACTTTGACACCAAGCAGAGCAGTCTTCGACTGTCTCAACTCTGATCTGAGGTTGACTTGACATGCTGACACTTCAACACGTCAACACGTTTATTTCAATAGTCAGAAGTCTGGTGTGAACAGTTAAACACACACACACACACTCACTGCACTGACAGTCTCACACAGTGCCCTGGTATCAGTGTCACTGACCATGGTGCTGAAAGTAAAGGCTGCCAATGTAACCAAGCTGCTCTGTCCCACAACTGTCACTGCTATTAATAAATAAACTGGACTATTTTATACAAATGATGATAAATACTGGGGATAACTATAATCCATTTGCACACCACCTCCCATGATAACAAAGTTCTTAACAATTGCTGAAGATGCTGAATCCTCATCAAACGTGCTGCAGCAGTAAATTAAAGTGTGGGTGAAATACTGTATGATCGACCTCATAGTCATATTCCATTTGAAAGCACTTTAATATATCATGAATATTTATCAGCCCTGAAAGGGGGTAAACTTTGTTTTGCAAATGAAGGCGCTGCAGCCTACACCCCTCACTGACCAGTATTAGTTGAACTGGGGGGATAATATGGAGGTTGTCATTTAGCATCCTGTGTGTGTTCAAATTCTTCACTCCAAACGTCTACATGGTGGTTGTAGTTGAAAAAGACCTTTAGTATTGAAGATAAACAGCCTCATAGGGTGGGCTGCACTGACTTCTGAGGAGCCTCTGGTTCTGTCTCTGTGGGAGCAGCAGCGCTGAATTTATTTACGCAGCATCATGAGAAATTAACACCGAAGGCGCTGCGCAGCGCCTGTGAAAATAACGGTCCCCGTTAAGAACTGACAAAAAAAAACAAAAAAAAAAAAACACTCGGAGGCTCCAACGCCCTTTCGGTTCCACACGCGCATATGCACACCTATTCAGTCTCTTTCCCTCACATGTTCTAATGCAACGCACATCAAGTTTACCCGTTTTCAGCAGTTCAGCTGAAAAGTTCAAAAATAAATGAAAATAAATTATAGGTCATTATTTGAAAGAATCGGCATCGTGCAATAAAACACTCATGCAGTCATAAAATGGCCTAAAGGCCCATTGAAAACGAGTCTCTCTCTCTCTCTCTCTCTCTGTCTGCTCTGACCCATTTACCGTCTAAGTTAAGTGCTTGACGTGATGGCGTATTCAGAATGGGCGGCTACGCTGCTAAAAACATCAGGGGAGAGGTCTTTGCTTCAGAGCAGCCTATAGCCTGCACTTTAGTGATGTTGTGCGTCTTGTGCATGGGTTGTGCATATTTAGGTTGGAATAAGTTGAACTGAACAAGTTGAACTGAACAACACACAGCTAAAGAAATACAATAGGACAGTAACCTAGAGCCCCTACAATTATTACCATTATCCCGGTCTTATTCTGCAGCATCTAAAAACATGGTCTCACCACGTCTTAAGAAAATTACATTTTAAGTCTTAACAAAATATGTTAGCATAGCCCACAGTGTTTTGCAGTTAGGGGCATTTCATTCGAAGGCGCAGCCTAATCGATTGCTTTTTCAAACATAAAGTAACATTTTCGAGTAATGAATCACGCTGGAAACCAATGAAAAACTCTTTCCATATCATATCATTTTTATTCTGTTTTTCCAGTGCACTCCAGTAAATCCGTAACTAAATGCAACCGCATATTGGAAACATAGCCTAAGCCTAGTCTGCCTGAATAAAATCGAAATATATACAGTAGGCCTATCACTCGTTTATAATAAAAAACAAAAGCCATTATAGCTGAATGGCTTGTAGGGGACGATTGATTCATTTGTGTGTTGGCCTTATAGGTCCCCGCGGTTTTATTTGGCCCCTCCTAGAGCAGCGGAGAGGGGCCGCCGAGGATCCCGTGGACCAATCGGTTGCCGGTAATATTTCAGTGGGGAGCCCTCCCTGTGAACCAGAGAGAGAGAGAGAGAGAGAGAGAGCGGATGAAGCGCCGCTGGTTTTCACTGCTGTTTCTCCAACCTCCGTTCTCCTCCACACAGCGATCGGGGAGCTGCGGAATAGGCGTGTGTTTCTGTTTCTGTTACTCCAACGAAGATTCCCTTCAGTGAAAACGTCGCAAAGAAACCTCGACTTTAAGGTAAGGACACTCATGAAGCGGTTGGATGTGGGAGTGGAAGGCTGAAGGTGCAGGTGCTCCTGTGCAAATGTTCTCTGAACGCTCACTATCCGTGCATGCAGCGCAAGAAGGCTGTCATGTGGCTTTTGACTGTATGTGGTGAAGATAACGACTAGATATTGGTGTGTATTGGTGCAGCATCCCATTAAACACCAGGGACTGGTCGGTTTGCTGTCAGCGGGGCGCCCAGCTGTGTCAACTTGACAGGGGGGAAAAAATGAGAAGTTGCGCCATTTGCGAACGCAGGACGACCCCCCCTCATATGCACACACTCAAACACCCAAGCACCAAAGACAATTCAGTTCAAAACACATATGGAAACAGACTGGGAGATGTTGGTGATCGCCGGGTTTCATTCGTGCGTAAATGTTCGCTGATCGTGAAAGCGCGCTTGTGCATGTGTATGTGGTGTGTGTTGTACAGCAGCCTATGTGGAAGTGTATATGTCCCGGAGAGGAATTCGCGCTGGCTGCAGAAGTATCGCGTTTACACCGCGAAGCAGAGGTGCACAACGGTTTAATTAATCACACGAGAGCCGCGTACAAGGAGCATGGCGCTCGGGACAGGGAGGAGATGATTCCTCAGGACCACCCCGGTCGAGGAATCCTCCATGGTTTCCAAGGTTTGATGGCGAGGTGGGGGTCGTTTAGGATCCTGCACATGTATTATTCTACCTGTGTACACTTGGATGCTTGAAGGAGGCGAGCTTTTTGCAGAGCAGCCGTGCGTTTGGCGCTCCTTTGGAAGACGCTGAGCATTCTCCCTCTTAACATCTGATCTCAGTTGCCGCCCCTTTTCCTGTATGTTACAGCCATGCAGCTGCAATACAGTCCCTCTCTGGCACCGCCTTACTATATCTTATGGTATTAGTTGGATTATTCGGATAATTGTCAAAAGATCAGACAGATCAGGGATAGAACATGGCTCATCCACACCACGCAGGTGTGGCTTGATAGGCTACTTCTTCCCATGGTGTGTGATGTGGAATCTAGATGTTAAGGATGGTTGTGTGAAAACATGGGTAAACCACAGACTGTATAAGCATGAGTTGTGTTCATCTAATGCATATGAAGTTAAGTGAACAAACCGGAGTAGCGTTGTTGCCTCTGATTACTGGGAATCCAGGCTGTATCTTTCTTAGTGTGAGTGCTGCTCCATTTGTGTGTGTAGGTGGGGGGGTTAGTGGAGTGTAGAGTTAATGCATTAAATGGCTCTGATGTTGGCTGTGATGTACATTAACTAAACATCCTTGCAACCAACACCCGATGACATGAAACACAATATCATTGGATAACAAAGTGGAGGACTAACTGACTGACCAGATACTGTAGTTTTTAGTGTCAGTGTGATTAATTATTAAAGCTACAGTAGGGCATCAAACTCTCAGCTTCATAAGTAGCACTCTGGCCCTGAATACACAAACACACCTTCCCTCGAAATGATTCAAACTACAAGATGAAATTTGTATTTTCTGGTACGACGAGTGACTCCCTCCTGGTTTCCTCTTGAGTCTGTCCTGCCTGCACACCCAGTTTGCAGAGAGAGCTGGATGGAGCTCGATGGAGACACCCTCAAATCAATTGCACTTTTTCTGTCAGTCAGTTGTGAAAATAGTGTGATGAAACAGCAGGTTCTGTTATACAGCAGGACACGCTGCACATTAAATGGAAAAGAGGGGTCAGTTTGACAGGACAGATGTTACAGTGGAAATAAAGTTGGTTTTTTTTCCACTTTGTATGCTTACATACACTGTCACAATATACATCTAGAGTATGACATAAATGCTGAAGAAATTATTTATATCAAATTTCCGTTTTTAATTATAACTCCTTATGCCGTGGATGCAAATAAAACCCCTGCACATTTTTGAAAGCAGATTTTGGAGGAATCCCAATCATCTTCTGTCTAATCAAACTGCCTCTTCTTCATTCACCAGAAAATACAGAACATTAAGGAAGCAAGATGCTATCAAAATGCAGGTTCACTGTGACTTATCGAGTCTCATTCAACCTTAAAATTGATTTTTCTTTTCTTGAACCAAGCAAAAAACATTTTAAAAAAAGAATATGCTGTGTGGGATGGATATTTCTTGCAGTGTGTAGGGTTGAATTTGCCAGGATTTTAGTGCATCAACACGCACTGCACAAATCCCATTATTTCTTTTCACCATCACATAAGAGGCTCGGTAATGATGCTTTGTCTTGATGGGTGCATGAAGATTAAGCGTTGTCTGTTTAAGGTTCCTGCGCACTCTGTTCTCAGAGAGCAAAAGAGATGCAGGGAGTGGGAAAAGCAACACCCTGAACATCCATGATAGTACATGGAAAAATGACACAGAGGTTTCAGTTCATTATTCTGTATATTAACTTAAAACATTTCTTGGCACAAAATGGAACAATATCTGATATCTGAGAGGATATTATAATTTGGTCAATGTCAAACACCTTAGAATATTAACAAATTGTGCTCAACATTGATTTGATGCTCATACAGAGTCTACAGCGGCACTGTGAGGCTGTACTTTGAGCTAAATGCTAATGTCAGCATGCTAACATACTCACAATGACAATGCTAACATGCTAATGCTAAGCAGGTATAATGTTTATACCATGTTCACCATCTTAGTTCAGAATGCTAATATGCTATGTTTTGCAGGTATTTGGTCATAAACCAAAGTTTTGCACACATATGGAATTTTGACCTGATGGTTGCACTAAATGAAAAGTCAGGAGGTCATTAAGGTCAGTGTGACTCATCCTCTGAGGACAATGAATGTCTGTACAAAATATCATGGTAATCCATTTAATAGTTAATGAGATATTTCAGTCTGGACCAAAGTGGTGGACTGACCAACCAACCGACATTATTATATTGCCATCCCTAGAGCATGGCTAAAAACTACCTGCTCAGTTTGACATTTATAGAAACTGACCACCCCTTCCAAACCCAAGTGATGACTTAAACTTAATTTGGACTTGACACAAGGTTAGTTCTTGCTTAATGTAATGGACTGAGCATTAGAGTAATGTAATGGTTTGTGGACCATCTTTAAAGTATTGAATAATATGACATATCAGATTTCCCTGCCAATAAGAGCTGCTTTGGAGTCAAACCTTTCAGATTCACCATTACTCTATTCCCCCAATACAAGCTGGCACTAATAGAGTATCCCTTTGCAACAAAGCACTTTGTTATCATCTCTACAGTATATCAAAGCTCAGTGCTGAAATCCTGCAGTAGTGGGAAAGCAATCTGGATGACAAGGTGAAGGGCTTTGAGTGTTTTCACATTTTTACAGTTGTCTCTAAAGTCGACCGCTGTATGACAACGCAGGGCAGAGGAGATAGTGTTATTTGAAAGAAAAGCCCTCCATGTTGATATAGTGCATTGATTTAAAATCCAGATGAATGGGTGCTGCCAATGAGAACAATTTGGGGTAGCAGCAGCTGGCTATATATACATACACAGAAAGCATCTTTCCCTCCCTGCTTCTCTCTCTCTCTCTTCACGTTTTCTGCTCATCTCTCTACCTCTCTTTCCCCCTCAGCCCCGACACTTATAAACCACTCTGAGTGTTAAGCCATAAAGAGGCCATTTTGCATATTGCATATCAATAAAGAGCATTCAACTCTAGTGCTGGGGGTTTTATTGGGCTCTCACAGACACAACCAGCAGACTGGCGGCCATTCATGCACAATATAAGGGCAGGCCACGTTCTGTCATCCATGTGCTTTATGGAGGTGAGGTTTAAAGATGTCTGGTTGATCAAGACATCAACCAGTCATCTTTTATGAATATGGGAGCAGTTTGTTTTTTTTTGCAGCTACATCATTAAACCCCTAATGGTAACTGGAGTTGAAACAAATCAAAGTACAATAACAATGACAGATGTGAGGTAAACTACACTCTAAGTAGATGAAAGTCAGCTTGTGGAGTGGAGTGATGAGAGGCATGGGCGTGGTTGTCCTTTTGAATAATCAGGATGCAGTTTTTTTTCCTAGTGTAATATTCAGCTCAGGTTCTGAAGGGGCCACTGTGACTGATTCATGGTCTAATCTGACTTGCTTGCTAATATCCCTGTGGTAATTAACAGTATAACATTTACCTTTGAGTTAATCAGTGGATGTAACATTAGTCATTTAAAATGTTGCCTGTTCTGCAGCTGTATCTTCCTCACAGAGCCAAACAGAAGGAAGGAGGGAGATTACTGTTGTTATGAAATGCAGGCCGGCAGAGATGAGATGATTAGATGCTGCAGACATTATTGAAGCTAAAATAACCAGGTACATTCATGGTTTGTCTAATACAGAGTGGATTCAGGATTGGCTAAATGTTGCAGCAGATGAAACATCTGCTATCCTCAAGCTTGATGTAGACAAACATTAGTCATGAACACAACGCATATGTAGAGGAAAACTGAAGTAGTTGCATTATTTATATCCCAGTTATACAGGTGGAATGAGTCATGTCAATTATGTTAAATTGCATAAAATTTCATATAGTGAGTCAAACATATGTCTGGACCCACTCGCCTTCTCCATCTCACATCAATTAGGAGAGACGAGTTGAAAGAAATGCTTAGAAAGTTTTCAAGAAATTAGTTTATTTGATACAGCATGCACAGTACAGGAAAAGTTAAAGAGCACTCCACCAATTTTACACATATTACATTATTTTAAGGGGGTAGTGATGCCATGAGCTGTACAGGAATAAACCCCCGATGGAGTTTAGACAGTGGTGGTGGTGATGAAGGGGTGAAGAGCAATGCTGAAGATCTGGATGGATGAGATGTAGAGCAGGACTTCTAATGAGCTCAGTGTGGTAGGACCCCTGGGCGCTGGATGTGATGAGAACTGGAGGTGAATAGGGTGGAGGAGGGGGTTGCATCGATCTGACACTGAAATGACAGCTGATAGCAGCAAAGAGAGGAGCAGTTATAAAGTTTGACAGCAACGAGATGATTGGCTCAGAGAGGTCATCGCAAAATCTGATTGGTTTAACTGAAATACGCCCTAGACGGATGAAGTGTAAATGGGGTCTCAGACACAGAGAGGACATCTGGGAGAAGAAAGATTTTAAATTCTGACAGCAACAAGATGATTGGCTCACAGAGGTTGTAGCAATATTTGATTGAGCTGATGGTTCCATGAATAACATTTACCCCACTCTCAATTCCCATTTCAAATATTTCTTTTAATGACACCCTCAATGTTCCTCAACATAGAAATAACAGAATTCCTCCTGAAATATTTCACGACCCTGTAGGTTTATGTTGTGGCCACCAGTTTTATTTGTTTCTGAGAAATCATGCCTCTTCCGCCTTTGGGAGTTGCAGTTAACTTCTCACGTCACGTTTTGATGTACACGGGCCACCACTTTTTCTTTTGTATTGATGATGCAAGTGGGAGAATTTCGCACCCGTCCAAGCAATGCTCCAGCTTCTGGAATCAGTGGCGTCCGAAATAACTCCTCTCACTCTACGCCTTCAGTCAGCTGATTGAGTTGGAAGAGGTAAAGGGAAAACATTAATATATAGAGAGAGTAAGCATGAAAGACAGTCCTCCTGACTGAACTTTCGCTAAGCTTTATAACTTCAAACAATTAAAAGCATACCCTTAATAGGAAGATTGGCTTCTGGAGGTGCTTATGCAATCTACATACAAAGTGATTGAACATAATAATTAATGCCAGTATGGTCAATATAATATTCCTATAGGCATTAAACAGAGGTTAAGGCTCTTCCAACTGTGCTTAATACCACCCTGACATTTTCTAAGTGTGTTTGTAGTGATATTAATGCTAATCTTTTCTCCCGTGTCAAAAGGGCTTTCTCTGCCCCTCTCTCTGTTGGCAGGCTCGGAGTGTTGCCGACAAGACGAGCAATAATAAAAAAATCGAGGCCTGTATTGTTAATCCAGGTTTGGTGGAGTGAGCGCGTCACACACACATGCACACACTCATGTGGATGCTTTTTCATATCCTTCACACTTCTCTTTTAATTGTCAGCACTCCCCCTCGTATTCATGCATACTTGCATTGTTGCTATAATGGAGCTACTGTTACTGGAGAGTTAGCACCTTGTTTTGACACATTTCCCCCCCCTCAAATGACGAGTATTTAATCACACCCGCTGCTGTTATTGCAGGATAACGGGTTAACCCAAACTCGTAATTGCTATCCGTACAGTACACACTCACAACAGATCTACGGACCACTCGTCATGCCCAAAATGATGTAATGGAGAGAAAGATACCCCAAGCACGCCAATACAAACTCTGTGTTTGAATCTTCTTGTGGATGGGACCTGAAACAGAGCTTGCAGGCGAGCAGCAAGGTTAAAGAGGCGAGGGTAATTGCTGTAACCTATCTGGGTGGAAAAATGTTTGCTCGTGTTCCCAGTGTACTCTTCTCTGATGCGCTTGGGCATGAAATTGTTCCCCTTTCCAACCTAGCAAGCCCCAAGCCCAAATCCATTGCCCATCCCCAGCCAGGCGAGTTGGCCTTTCTGCATGTGTGTCTTTGTACGTCAGCGTTGTCTGTTTGCCTTCGGTCGCCTGTGTGAGTGTTTGTTTGAGTGGTTGTTGTTTGTGTGTGTGTGTGTGTGTGTTTGTGAGGGGGTGGAGGGAGCGGAGGGTGGGTGGGTGTTGGGTGTCAGCTGGCCCTCTCCATTCCTCTCTGACTGACAGAATAAGTGAGCGAGCGCTGCAATGATTATGGGCTGCATGGAGAACTGCGGCAGAATGATCACTGAGCATTTCACACTAAAATCAGAGAGAGAGAGAGAGAGAGAGAGTATGATGAAGCAGATTTGAGGACTGTGGCTCAAGTGCTTCTGGAAAGGAATCATTAGCATATGTTCATTCATATATTGATAGGAATGTGTTTGTGTGTGTGTGGATGGGTGTGTGTTTTCAATCTTGCCTTCTTTCATGATTGATGAATTTCATGATTGATGACCTTGAGTCACAGCCATTCATTACATGGGGAGCATTAGAGTTCAACAAGTCATACAGTATGAAAAATATGACTCCATTCCTGTGTGTGTGTGTGTGTGTGTGTGTGTAAGTCCCTGTACAATATATCCAACATTTCCAACATGCTTCCTGCTGTGTTATGTGCTTGAGAAACGCTGCCCAGGAGATGTGTGTTTGCACTGCATATTCTAACTGTATATTCTATAGTAATTGTAAAGGGGAATACACACATTATGCAGCGTTTCCCTGGACAATTGTGTGCAGGAGAAATAATATAAGCAGTTGGCACCCAGTTGTGAAAATCGCTTTTTTTTTCTGCATGATTGCACAGATAGGACCTACTGTTTCCATGAAAATGTCATAAAATGACTCTTATTTATCAAGACAGAAATGAAACGTCTTTATTGAGTTTGTCCTAGTGAGTGTGAAAATCAGTGTGTTATTGCATTAGAGGAATAAACATGCCTTTAAAATGTCATAAAAATGTATTTTTTCTGAATTAAATTGACCTTTTGCTAACCCCCACCCCCCTTCGTTACTGTTACAACACCTGCCAAGTTTTTCGTTCTGACACGGAAAACAGTAGTTTTTGAAAGAACGAGTCCTCAATTTCACACAGAACTAAACAAAAGCAGGCTTCTCATGTAGCCAGCGACAGTAACTTATGTCAGCTTAAATAACAACCGTCACTAGCTGTTAGCTAGCATTAGCTACATCGTTGAAGCTAATTCCCTGAGTTACCTGAAAACAGCTGACTTTTTACTATTTCCACCTGATTCACTTTAAAACAGGAACCCTGACACATGATGGCTACATACATGATATAATGCTAAATGACTGAGACTAAAGCTCTTCTGTTGATGATCCATGTAGAAGACAGGAGCAGCATTGTTCTTGTCTTACTAGGAAACTAGCTAACTAGCTCTACCCTAGTTAGCTAGTTTCCTAGTATTGTAGTACAATAAAATAAAAATGTAATTAAAATGTTATTCGTTCTAATATAGCTGGAGTGTAAACTTTCCCAAACCAAATAAAGAGCAGGACAGAGCCGCTATCCTTACTCTAAACTCAGATATATTAGCATAGCACCCAGGACTGGCTTCCACACAGTGGACGTTTCACTCCTGAAAAGGAGAATTTCCAATGTAACCTGTAATCCCACAAAATAATATAGCTAGATAATGTAATGCTCCTTGACTTTGAAAGTAACGCTAGGTCACTACTGTAGTAAGTGAGCTAGTTAGCCATTCTTTTTAGTTTTACTTTTGTGTTTTCCCTTTTCGGTTAAACAAAAGAAACAAGCGCTGGTGTCATAAAAACACGGCTGAATAACACAGATCACTCACTCAAGAGCATGTAGCCTGATTCATGGAAGATCCTTGAAACAAGTTGATTGATTGGATGAAAGTATCTCTCCCCAGCAGACTTGATGCCAGATTAAATGACTTGTTAAACTGGATGTTTTTATGGTCTAGGCATGGCTTTCCCCTCATTCTGGCACCATAATAGAGATGTGTTTTACCTGAGGATGATCAGAGGATGGAGGAGCAGGAGGGGGAGAGCAGGAATAAATGAGGGTGGGATGATGGCCTAATGGAGTGGATGAGCAATTGTGGCGATGACTCAGGATGAAGGGATGGCAGTCATTTGATGAATGGATGATGGAGGGGAGCGAGATGGGAGGGAGAGAAATATGAAATGATAGAGAGGGATAGTCTTTAAACGCTACATCATATGGTAGCTTTCATTTACCTCCGTTCTCTCCTCAAGGTGCACCATTTTTTAAAATGTCTTTGTGCCTTTCCTCCTTTTTTCCTCAGTTTCATTTACTCATTCCTTGCTTCATCTCTCTCCTCCTTCAGACAGGGAATAGGGAAGCCAGGAAGGCATCCACTTCCTGTCTTCTATTCCCTGTCTTTTGGCTTTTATTTCTCACTTTGCATTCCTCCCCTTTCATGCTTCCTCCTTCCTTCCTATTTCTTCCTTCTTCCTTTCTCTTTTCCCTCTATTCATCGTCTCATTCTCTCCACTTCTCCCCCATCTCATCTTCTGCCTATTTCCCTAATGCCCTCTTAATATCTGCTTCCATCACTTCTTACCCTGCCTCCATTTTCTAGACTTGGCCTCCCATTTTTATTTCACTACATTTGTCTAACCTCTCTGCATTACTCTAATTGCTGTCATGCTTAATTCCTCCCCCTCGTCTGTCCTCATCTCGTTGTGTCCTCTATCTCTCTGCCTCTTTGTCACCCCCCCACCAACAATAACATTTCGGCCTCTCGATCACTCTCCCTCTGTATGTTTTCCTACCTCTTTTACATCAAGCAGTCCCTTGCCTCCCCTCTACAGCCCTCTCGTTCTCTTGTAAGCGGGGCAGGTGGCGGTGCGAGTACACGCTTTCAGTGGGACATGCCTGCGCTCAGATTTAAATAGATAATGGCAGCGCCCTAGCGCTTGTTGGGCTCTCTGAATAATGCAGGAGATCCTGAAGGCATTGTTGCCAGGCATCACTGATGGTGACATGCAAACGCCAACTCGCAAGCTTGCAATATTGATATCAAGAGAGAGGAATGGACTCTTAAGCTGAAGAGAGAGTCCTTTAAAGAAAAACGGTGGGAAGTAAGAGTTATGACTCTTGTCCATTGGGAGCAAAGGGGGAAGTAGCATGACATTGTGGAGCTACAAAGTCTGCAGAGTGGGGAGGTCGGGGTGGTTTGATTCTTCAAAAAAACATGGACGTTGACACGTGAAACAGCTGTTGATTTCCCATTTCCTACCGGCAGTCAATGTTGGTTTCTTTTAACCATCTCCTTTCCCAACCTTGACCAAGTAGTTATTATTTTAACCATGACAGTGAAGGTGTCTAACCTTAATAAAGTAAGCCTAGTTATTTTAACCCAAACCATGATCTGTTCTTAACTCTAACCAAGTCGATAGTGGAATCCCATCAGAAAATGTATTTTATTTTGGTAAAACAGTAATTTGTAATTGTTGTGAAAAGCAATGAGAAATGAGGATCTGCGTTTCCTGAACTGATCAGAAAATGCTTTCACGTGTCATTCTGTGAAGCAGTTACAAACAAAGTATTGTGTCGTTTAATTGGGAGGTCATCTAGCCCATAGTGTATTTGGTTCATCAGGCGTATTCCAAAATAGAAAAGTAAAAACATTTAGACTTTGGTGAATTCAATGCTTGAATTAAGAAGGTAGTTAGCGGTACAGACTACCCACACGTTACATTTCTGCCCTTCTTTACTCATACCACCTGTGTAGGTACACATGATGTAGTTATTGTATGTAGAGATGAAGAGAGCTAACTTTTTTTCCTCCCAACACCGATTCCAATACCTCACCTAAGGGTATCTAATAGCACTGCTCTCTTTTTGTCTCGTATTTAAAACGTGAATACCTTACTGCCTGGAACTAATTAGAGTCATTATTAGAGTTATATTTTTTTATGACATGAGGCCAGGGATTGCTGTGGCACTAAAAGTGGTGGCCAGCTGTCACTGAATGGATATAACTAATAGCAGAAACATTTAATGTTCTAATGACATTGCTGACAAAACTGTATTTTATATGGATCAGTTGATATTTCATGCACATTAATTAGTTCCTATTTTATACATTATATATTCTATAATTATTAATAACTATTTTGGATTGGGAATTTGTCATTTGTACTGTCAGATTAATAATTTCGGTGCACGATTTGAGCCCTCAAAGGCTGCAGGTGCATGCCTTGCTGCTGGATTTCCAAATGGCACGTTAGCATCTAGTACTGGCAACCTGTAGCAGTTCATAGTACAAGCCACACAGGCAATTGCCTGATGCACGCCGCTGCAAGGGAGGCACACAGAGAAGGGGGGGGAAATTGCTTAGCGCTCCTCTCACACCCGTCTCGAGTCGTAACTCAAATCTGAACACACAGACATGACACAAGGATAGTATCTCATGTCGCAGATAAACATCCATAAATCCATTTTGGAATCATAGAAAAATAAGGCAGCAAAACATCCAGGAGTTTCACTGCTGACAGGTTTTTATTCCAAATTCAAGTACAGGGTGAACTTACCTACCAACAGCCAAGAATATACAAACCCAATGCATACACTATGGTATGTGATAGTTGACAAGTAGTATTTACTCCATATTCAAATGTATTCATCACCAACTTGATAGCTGGTGCAGCCACATTTATTTTTGGAATATTAAAAATGAGAAATCACAGCACAGTCATTTTTTTGGCGTACACTGTTTTTCATTATAAATCACCTTCAAATAAGTATAAACAAGGAAAAATAGACTGTGGTAGTGTAGTTCAAAGCATCCCATGAATCAAAATTAGTTTAAAGCGTTTAAATATGAAAATCCCACCCTTTACAACAGATAATTAGAAATTACTTACAATTTACTTTTAAAGCTGCTGAGGGGATGCTAGTTGCCTAACTCATACTGTATATATGCTAAGGTTTTAGCATAGAGCATTGGACCAGATTCTACCATGGACACACTGATGATCTACTGTATAGGTAATCATACGTGTGCACTGAGAACCGATCACAAAGATAAGATCACCAACACAACCCTCTTTATCTTCTCGTCGCCCTCTTCCCTCTGATGGTGGGTGGGCTGATATTGTCATTTGATCACGCTCGTATGAAACATAATCATGGGGGGGGTGATTGTTTAGCTCTCTCACAAGCCACTGCACTGCTATCCATTCTGTCACCATCACTAATCTTCTGGACTGTTGGGCAGCCCATCTGAGATTGGCTGGTCTATCAGAATAGCCAGTTATGATTTGTAACACCTCAAGTCAGTAAAGGGAAAGATGGAGACTTTAAAGAAGCACAGGCTCTTTTTACATGTAAGTAGATTTATTAGCCTGACGGTTAGTTGTGAAATAAATTGTGCTTTTCAGTCTTTTCTAGGTTTTAGGGACAGTCTATAGTGGAAAAAAAGTCAGCAAAAAAAGAAGAGAGGAAATATCATAAAGAGATAAATAAGTAGAGCTGTAAAAAAGAAGAAATATGCCCCATTGTCTCCTTGCTGCGAGCTGCGCGCTGGTGCTTGAGGAAAGAAGGGGAAAAGAAGATAGAGAGACTTGTGTTTGTGATCTTATCTTGTTATTTTCTCTCTTGCTAGTTATTCACTACTTTTTCTGTGAAGTCTTCACCTGGAGGGCGCTTCTTGCTTTTCAAGAACACAGGTTGGTCCCTCAGGGGGGCATTTAAGGGAGCTGTTTGTGTGTGGCTGCCTTCGACTGTCTGTCAGAGAGAAAGGCAGAGAAGGGATAGAGGGAGGTAGGGAGATGGAAATGGAGGAGAGGAAGGGCTGGACGGTGTTTGATCAGTGGGGGTGCTGAGTCACACTGGGATGTGATGGAGAGGTTGGTGCTTTGCGACAGAGGAGAGGGAGCAGAGAGAAAGAGAGAGGAAGACAAAAGAGACAGGCTAAATGAGTGTTTTGAGAAGTACGGCCTCAGTGGTCTCCCTCCTCCTTCAAGGTGTCTTTTCACAGAACAAACACGTGCAGACACATATGCACAATACCCAGTCACAAGCCTTTTCTCTCTGTTTTTTCCCCCATCTCTGTCTCTGCGGGGGTCTGTCTTTGAGCAGGAGTGTAATCTGTGAGGTAGATGAAGCAAAAATCCTGCCATATATTTTGCCATCCATCTGAGGCATGGTACAGTGTGTGCGAGAGTGTCGACTGTCAGCGGTGTTCCCGCCAGAGCTGACAAATGCCGGCCCCTAAAAGCTCCACTTTTAGCCTCCTCTAGGATGATGTTGTGTACGTATTGTATTGTGGTGGGGTTCATTACTGTGTCACATCTAGTCACAGCGAATGTCACCAGAAATATGTGCGATATCAAATTTACATTTACCTTTCTGCTTATGCTCCACGACAGCCCCAAGCAACACTAAATTTGGGTTTAGTCCAATTTTTTTGACATATTGAATCACAATTTTTGAAATATGGGGGGCTGGCAGTACAGAAATTGTACAAGAAATGCAACTGACAATACATTTACCAAATAAGAAAGGATGTAGGTTGAATATAATCAGCCGGACAATTGCTTAATCTTATTGCACAACAGTTAGAATATTCTTTTATTTACCCAGTGATTCTGTGGCCATTAGGTGAAACACTGTAATGTTGCCAAATTAATTTCCATGTTGTCATCTTAAGCTGGCAAGAAATATGGCATTAGCTGAGACCACATTACAATAATAAAAAAAAATAACTTGTCCAATGCTAATCAGTTCACGACAGACTTACTCAATTTATTTGTCACTTTTTGATTTGGCTAAACTCTACCATTAAGCCTGTTTATTTGAGTTTCCAGCTGAGGGAATTCATTATTTAAAACATTAATTTGACAGTTGAATGAAAACAGCTTTGTGCCGAACACAGATGAAATTGCAAGTGTGTCATTTATATTTGTCCCAGAGTAAAAAAACTCTACAACATGTCATTATAACTGCAATGCTAATTTCCAGTTGGGGCCAGTTTGGGTTAAATGCGGCTCGTCTGGAGGACGGCCAGAGGCAGCAGCCGCTGCCAGGAAGAGAGAGCAGGAGGGGCCCACAGCTGTCACACAGCTCTGACCTGACTGCATACAGGGGAGCAAAGGTCCGGTGACCCGACATGATACTGCGGGGACCCTGACCTCTGTCTGCGATGTGACGGCCACAGCTAATGAGGAAACACACTCAAATATGAATAATAATTCAGAGAGAAGAGAATAGAATTGAATGCAGAGATTAACCAGAGATAAGTGATAACAGTATTAGCAGTAGCAGTAGTATTATTTTTACTAGTAGTAATAATACTTACAGTAGAGGTTGTGGTTGTCTAACATACAATAAAAGTTGTGTACTGTAGGTTATAATACTGTATCTGACCCCTTGCTGTGTAAACAAACAGCAGGCGAATCAATAGGCAACGGACAAGCTCCACAGGGGGCCACACTAGCAAGGTACACACACACACACACACACACACATACACACACATATACACACTCTCCTGCCAGTGTGACAGTCAGTTGCATTGGTTGGATCACCGGAGGGCTGCGGGACTGAGGCCATTAGAGACCGAGCACAGCCAGAGTTCTGGTACCTACAGCATCCACTAATGGAATACATTCACCACCCCTGTGAGTGTATGTGTGTGCATTTCAATGTCAGTGTGCAGACACCACACAGCAAAACATTCAGTGTATGTATATGTGTTTGTGCAGTTAATTAACCCCATGCCTGTAAATGCATGAATGCATGTATTCGCCCATTCCTTTCATGCTACTGCTTTCCAGCTCATCCTCAGTGTTGGCTGCACTCATCATCGATTTTCTTTGCTAAAGGAAATTCAACGCACTCTCTCACAATGACGAGGAATGTTCTCAGAGTGTTAGAGATGACTGCCTGTAGGCATTTTGTTAAGAAGATTGGCGCCAAAACCATTGGTTGGCCCATTAACCGATTTTGATAATCATTGAAGTGATTTTATCAAGGAAAAATGGCCAAACATTTGATTTATTTTCTGTCCCAGCTTCTCAAATGAAACGATTTGCTGCTTCACTTTAAAATCATTGCATTAAACAATAAAGCAGGTAGAGCGCTGGGATCAGTGCAAAGTCAAACCATGCAAGGATCTGGGATTCTGGCTTTATACACAACTGTATAAGTCTTGTGTGAACAATTTGATCATTTTTGAGAGTCCATAAGCTTATAGCAGTTACACCATCAAATGTCAGATATAAATGTTAGATGATTCATTCATACAACACAACACATATTAAATGTCTTTGGCTTTCAGACTGTTGGTCGGACAAAACAGGCAATTGAAGATGTCAATTAGGGCTTAGGGAATTTGTGATGGGCAAAATAATTTTCAGATTTATCAATCATTAAAATAATCATTAGCTGAAACCCTAAAGAAGATATTGTTTGTGAATAAGTGGACTCTGTGGGAAAAGCACTAATGTACCCGAGCCAGTAACAACATAACACAGTTTTTTGGGCCATGTTATACAGTATTTAGATGCTGAAAGAACTCATTGGCAGGTTGTGAGCCACAACTTTCCGTTTAATCATTCAGTTCCGTGTCAGCTGAAATGAAATTGTTAGTCGTGCAGAGGTGTAAGAGTGTTTATTATACTCTGCGTTTTGATTCAGTTTTGAGTGAAAGCAGCCAGGGATCAAGAGAGTGATGTGATTGTGTTGTGCTGCGTGTGTGTTTGTGTCCTCTGAGCTCACCGAGCTGCCGCCCTGGGCAGCCCAGTGTGACCATTTCCTTGACAGCTCTTGTGGACTGGTGTGTGTGTGTGTGCACACTTTCAAAATAAATCCCACATCTCATATCTATACGTAGCTACCCCTTCAACTTATATGATTTGCCCTGTCACTCACTCTTGACATTTCCAAACTTCCCTTCTCTCTGCTCACTCTTTATTCCCCTCTCCTCTTTTTCCTCCCTCTTTCATTTTCTGGTGTCAGGGTCTCTGCTTCAGTCCATCGCTCTTGGAGGGGTTTGGAGGTATATGGACATGGTGGGGGTCAAGGTGAAGCCAACGGGGAGTTTAAGAGAGGGAGAAAGAGAGAAGACGTAAGGCTCAGCAGTGATGGAGAGCCTGGGAGATGAGGGACGGGGCCAGCAGAGAGAGGCTGAATGAAGGCGCTGAAACGAAATGAATCAAGGAAGGAGGAGAGCGGTAAGGGTGAGGTGAAAAGGGAAGGAAAGAGGATGGGGGAGATGATTTAAGGGTGAAATGGTTAAAGGGGGAGGGAGGGTGCAGGAATGGGAAGATGGTTGGGGGAGTCAGTAAAAGCAAGACTGTGTTCCCTTTAAACCTAACAACATTCATCGAGGGCACAATTTTTATGTGGTGTTGTTTGGAATATGATTTTTATTGGAAAATACACAAGCGAAAATGTTACAATGCTGAGCTGAAGGACCCAAGAGTAGACAGAGAAGAGGAGACAGGAATACGGTAAAAGGGTGTTCATTTTAACGGCACTGGGGACTTGGGCTGGTAGCAGGAAACCAGGGCTGAGGCTGGGACTGGTGGCTGAGTAAAACAGGAGTCCAGGGCAGGGAAGAAGAACAGGCAAGACGAGGACCAGGAGACAGGAGGCTGGAGCCGGAGCAGGCAGAACTGCAGGGCAGAGGGAAGAAGCGTTAGGCTGAGCCAAACAAACAACAACAGAATACGCTGGCAAAAAGGGCTGGAAACGCAGACTAACTAGTAGAGGCTATGATCTGGCACTGTGAAAGTGGCTGAGCAGAGTATAAGTAGAGGCCTTGAATACGGAACCGGTTGCAGCTGGTGGAACTCTGCTCTGACTCCAGCACACCTGTCTCCATTCACACAACCACCCACAGGTGAGCAACAGGTGAGGGAGACCCAGGGTGGGAGGTAGAGGGCGTGGCAGGCAACATCACAGGAGCAGATGTAACAAAAAATGGTTATTTTTTATCTGAAAACAAGCTGTTAAACCTCCCAATGGAGAGAGATCAATCCACTTCACCAATGCAAATCAACTTGTTTGAAGGTTTTTCTTAAATTAAGTTTGATGGAAGTTAAGTGATCTGCCACACTGATGCTTGTTTTGAAGAACAGGTTCATTTGCATTAATAGCAAGTAGAATTATCTCTTAGCCCTGAAAAATCTGCTTTGTGAAAAATACAACTACATTTAAACCCTAATTTGAGAATAAAATGTTTTTAAAGGAATAGTTCAACATTGGGGAAATAAGCTTATTTGCTTCTAAGAGTAAGAGAAGATAAGATCAATCTCATGGGTGCTCACTGTGTACAGTGCTGAAGTCAGGACTTGTTTATCCTATCTTAGCATAAAGACTAAAAGCAGGGGGAAACAGCAAGTCTGGCTCCATCCAAAGGGAAAAAATAGATCCACCAGCACCTCAAAAACAGACTTATTTACACAATGTATCTTGTTTAACGCCTACAGAAAGACGGATGTGAAAAATGACAAATTCAATTAGCCAACTGTTGAATAGATCATGATGTGAATGTACAACATATACAGCATTAATGTTTGGCGTCTAGGCTCTGACCTCGTCACTCCCCACAAGAAAACACAGAGCTCAACGTAGCAGGGAGTGGGGAGTGACGATATTAACTTGAGCAGCGGCGCTACATCACACAGCAAAGGCCACGTATTTAATGAGTGAAGCGATTGTTCAAACCATCATATAGTAACTACATTGATATTGAGATGAGATGCATCAGGATCTGATTCAGCTTGGCAGGTGATTGACTGATCAATCACATCATACGCTCACTTCACAGTAATTAATCAGAGCAGCGCATCATGATGTCAGGTTTTTTTTTCCGAAAAGAAAAGTGCTTAATTAGTCACAATCAGGTGCTGATGTGTAAGAAAACTATTTCCCTGAGGGGAAACCCTGAAAAGTTACAGCACGTAACTTTCCCTAAAGCCACCATTTTAAATTTCTGTTTATGTAACGGTCAAATGAATGAGATACAACATGTCAATTTGTGAGCTTTAGTTGTGTGTATTTTTGAACTTTGGACAGAGGCAGGCTAGCTGTTTCCTGCTGCCTCCAGGCTTTATGCTAAGCAAGGCTAAACACGTTCCTGACTCCAGCTCCGTTTTTTTTTAACACGCGGGCATGAGATTGATATCGATCGTCTCGTCTTACGCTTGGAAATAAAGCACATAAGTGTTTTTCCCAAAATGTTGTACCATTCCTTTAAGATCGGTGCGAATCCTGCAGATGTAACCAAGACGAGTGTCAAACATAATCATGTGGTCATTATGATGACAGTTAGCCTCCACGGGGCTCATTTATACCCATCCATTGAAACAGTACTTTTCGGGGAGTAGGTCATTTGTCCTTGTTTCCACTCTGCCCTTCCCTCTCTCTCATTCTGTATGCAGTGTAGCCTTTCAGGTCAGTTCTTATTACTGGGGTCCAATTGGAATTGGCTTTTCAATTTTGACGCCGCATTGGTGGAAATCACAAGGCGCCAGTGCCAGCTTTCTCCCGCCGCTCAGAGCCCTCCTAGTATGACTTAATATGCCTGATACATTCACCTCACTGCGCCAACACTTTGCAATGCAGGGTGACCGTGTATGTTTGTGTGAGCGTAAGTCAGGGAAAGAAAGATGAGGCTATTACTGTAAGTCACTACAAGGCCAGCCAGTATGTGTGGTGAGAGCAGTGTGTTTACACAGTGAATACGTGTGTGTGAGCGCGTGCATCAGGGTGCTATGGAGATAAATTGAGGGAGAACAGCAGAAAGAGAAAAAGAGGCATCTCTGGGAAGCAAAGGAGGGATGGGAGTGGCAGAAAGAGCCCGGGTCTCTCTCTTCTGTCTTTCCTTGGGTCCGCAGTGCAGGAGAAGAGAAGATTAAAGTGGAAACGCTGCTTTTGAAGTTGGGCAATGTAGAAAAGGCAGCAGCTACATACAGGCATAGACACACACACACACACACACACACACACACAAAGAGCGGCTTCTTCCTTATAGCCTAGTAAAGTGAGAGAATATCAATGCTGCTCAGACTGCCTTTGATTCAAACTGCCGTTATGTGATCCCTCACAACGTTTTAACATTCTCTCGCCTCAAACACAAAAAAACAGCCCTCCAAAAAAAAAAAAAAAAAAAAAAATCGAATCCCATCCCCTATTTAAATGAGAGCAAGGTGATAAAGAAGTAAACTCGATTAATTCCGGACTGAGTTGTATTTGTGGCCGTTGTGGGGATTTGGAGCCTGGGTCCACACAGATACACTGGCAACACCAAAGCCCGCTCACTATCAAAGACGGGGATGGAAATTACAGCTGTAAATGTTTGCAGTGGTGGTAAATAAGAGGATTAATCGTCCACTTTCCACACACACACACACACACACACACACAGACACTCACTCACCGGAGTCCAGTGAAAGAGGCCTAAATATGAGTCTGATGCAGAAATGTCAAGAGGTAATTGTAGGAGTAATACTCAGACTGGTGAAATGTCAGACTCACCCTCCCATTAGTGAGTAGACTCCAACCTGCAGCCTAATGCCATTCATTACAGGCATATGGACGCTTCCTAAACCAATGGTGAACAATGACCATCGACCACTTAATGTTAATGATTGTGTTTGTGTTATAGCGTGCATGATGCCTTTCCATGCACCATCTGTGTGCATGTCAGTGTGTGCTAGTGGAGTCGGAGGATGTGTGTTCAGGCAAACCTAGTACACACATTTGTGTGTGTGTGTGTGTGTGTGTAGTCACATCCATTCCCAGCTTTCAAATCAATCTGCATTTATGGACATCGACATGTGCCGAGCAGTCATGAAGAGTGATCAGGCTTATACTGTGCCCAAAGTGACAAATCCCGAATAATATTGCTGATGACACTCCAGAAGAGCTGTCTCCAGCTCATAAAGTGATGTGCGCGTGTGCTGTATGGGGAGGAGCTGTCCAAAATAACCCCAGAAACGCACAGGCCTCATAATGTGAATATATTGCGTTTTAATGTCCTTGTCAAGTCAAATGGTTTCCCATTTGAATTCTCCGGAGGCTGGTACAAGCGCACTCTGTAGCCCACATGACCTAAAATTCACATTCACTGCATGGGGGAAAAAAATGGTGCTAGCCTTTCTTGTTCTTTGGCTTCATCTTTTTGCATCATTCCCTTCGACTACTCTTCTCTCTCGCTCTCTCTAGAAGCCTCAAGACAGTGAAGATTTAACGGATTTACCTGCTTTATTCACATTCAGCATTAGGCTGGATCTGCTTAGTGTGTTTCAGTTTGCATTATACTCCCCCTCCACCTTTCTTTTTCCTCTCTCTTCCGTTATCCATCCATCATCTATCCAACAGTGTCAGTAGTATCAAACTTAAAGCAAAATGTGATGCCAAACACGACTAAATGACCAAATAACGTTAGCTAGGTTAGCATAATCAGGTAATTCTCCACTCATTCTAAGCTGCATGAACAGCTTACTAACTCTGAAACACACACATTTCTCCACATATGAACATATAAATACAACAAAGTAATACCTACAGTACATTTACAACAGATTAGCAGTTAAGTTTAATATATCATTTGCAATTGTTTGTAATTTTTGAAAGTTATGCTACAGCTTTTAATGCTACAGTGACTTTCTATTTACATAATTGATTGCTTTTGACTGGATGGCGCAACAGATGTTTCTTAGTGACCGATTTACAAATGACTAAAGTCTTTACTAGGGTTACTCAAGGTAGAAACTTTCCATGGGAATTAACAGGAATTTATAGGAATTAATGGGAAATAATGGGAATAAAATGGAAATATAGGGGTTATTTGCTCAGGCTGTATTTACCATGTCATATGCAGATAGGAACACACCTTTTACCATATCATGAGCAGACATAAGTGCAAACCCTCCTAATATTAATGAAAAAAAAATCAACAATTTAGCTGAGTTGAACTTTAATTTAATGAGTTGACTCATTTAACATTGTATCGAACTTTTATTGAACTACAATAAAAAAACATGTGGGCTGTGTGCAAACTTAGGGTTGAAAGTGAGCAACTAATTTATAAAAGAAATGTTTTCCAATAAAGAATGAATAAAACTCCTTAATTAACATGCTCACTCTAGCTACACCCCACATGGGCACAGCTAGCTAGCAAAAACTAGCAGAAGGTGTTAGCAAGTTAAAACCTGTGTACTTTGCTTTAGGCTGCTAGCTGCTGGTTAACTGAAATATCATATATCAAATATATTCACTCCAGTAATATAATCAAAACTTACCTGAAAGCATGTAGTCCCTCGGCTCAGACAGTGCAGTAGTGTTGGCAGTAGTAAAAAAAAAATAAGTTGACTATTAAACGCGTACAGTGTTTATATTTAAATTGTGCAAAATGTCCTTGGAAATTTACCGACCCTTTGCAACTCTAGTCTTTAATGATGCAACCCGATTTAGTAAATAGCTAGTTTTAATCTAGCTAGTTGTTTCATTTTACTATCTGTTCTTGTATCTTCTACACACACACACACCCTCTCTCTCACACACACAAACAGGTAAGTATATTCCTTTCAAATATCATAATAGGTACATTTTTGTCCAAGGAAAAATGAAATTACAGTTGCATTCTAGTCCAAGTGAACACACACACTCCTCCTGCCTACAAACTCACACACTCTCCCACTGCCTTCTCTACACACACACACACACACACACTCACACACACACTCACACAACACAAATGCAGCTAGAACAGCTTAGAGTATCTACACACTGACCACACTTATTTTAAAATACATGCATCCAAGGCCCTGCAAACCATTTCTTCATCTTTAAACATGCACAACACTCTTTCTTCAAACACCCACACTCATCCAAGCACACGGTCTTCCATCAGTGATGTTCAAGCTCTCAGCCTCGCTGTCTGTGTCTCTGAAGGGACTCCTACCTCACACACTGTACACCAAGAGAAAAGCCGCTTGAATTATTGAAGGCAGAAGGAGAAAGATGGAGAGTGAACAGGGAACTTGTGCATGAAGGAATGAGAAAGAAGTGGCAAACTGAGGTAGAGTTAGACAGAAATGGACGGAGAGAGGGAGAGGGTGGAAGGCATGGAGACACTTTGGGAAGGAGTAGACAGTACAAGGAAATGCATGAGAGGGCGGAGATGCCGAAGGAGGCAGAGAGGAGAAGAGACAGGAAGAAAGAGGTAGAGGTAAGTAGAATGTGTAGTTTTCCCTGTGGCTTGTTTGTCTGCTGATGTAAAGAGGAAATAGCTAGATCAGCAGGGGCTTTTACCTACACTGAGTTTAACTAGTTGCGGAAATACACATAAAAGTCCATGCCCCATGGGACTGAAGGAGATGAAGGGAAAGAAAAACAGACACTGTGCAGTAATGTCTTCTTCATGCTCAGGTTACACTGCTCAATAGAGCTGCAGAGGCTGTATTGCTCATGTCACTGTGCACACTTCTGTGTACGTGTGTGTGTGTGTGTGTGTGTGTGCGCTCTGTGTGAGTGCAGAGAGGGACACAATGTATTGTATGCGTGTGAATGTGTGTACATGCGCTATAAACTGGCAAATCTACTGGGGCTCTGACTTCCCCTGGTGCTAGCTTTGTATCAGCCCCCAGCCGAACATGGCTGCGGATCAATGTCATCTCCAACACACACACACACACACACACACACAGGCACACACGCACACTTGGACTTGTTTACAGTTTAAACAGCAGGTGGCACAGATAACAGCCACTTAATACGCAGCCATTTGGACGACTGAATGTGATACCCAAAAAGTTTCTTTCCTCTATCTTTTCCTCTGTCCTCTTTCCTTCCTTATCCATCTTTCTATCTATTTATCTTCTCTCTTCTCTGTTTTTTTGGTTTGTTTTTTTAAGAGTAATTTAACACCCCCTAAAAAATGTTGTTTGTTTTCAGACCTCTAACAATTTAACTTTTTTTCACTTTGTTGCAGTGATGTACAGGTGTACTCTGGGACACTGTGACATCACTGTCGGGTGTGGTTACAGGTGCAACAGAGCGCACTTCTGACCATACCTATCAGTGTTGTGGAGGTGAGAACGTAGGCAGGCTCTGAGCTTCTCCCTAAAGCTCTTTTTCATTCTTTACTTCCGTCACTTGTCGGAGAGATTGTCCGAAATTGTAAAATTCACAGGGGCGAAATGTGATCATCTCTCTATGACGGCAGGCGGGGGTGGTCAATGAGCTTGTAATACGTGGACTTTCATGTCGGAGACCGAGTTTTTGTCCTGTCACAGACCAACAAATCACCAACTCTTTTTTTTTTTTACCATAACCACGGCCTTTCCAAACCTTAAATCAAGCTCTTTAGTTGCCTAACCTTAACCATACCTTGACTATATAGATTATGTGCCATAACCACTGTCTTTCCATATTTTTAACCATACTGCAGTTGGCATGAGCAGAATATTGAAGATATACTGTAAATATGTTGAAAAAAATGTTCAGTATTTTTTTAATGTTCAATGTCGGCTAAATCCAGGGTTTTCGCAACTCTCCAATATCAGCGTTCTGGAATAGGGCTGAAAAGAAAATAGTGCCACATACAGAAACTTAAACTTCATCAGTGATAAATCCGTTCTAAAAGACATGACAGTGCCAATGGCGTCGTTTGATTGACAAGTGCCAAAACATAACAGCAATGAATGCTAAACAGCAAACATGACAAAATCAAAAATCAAGAAGAAATTGCTTTTATGGTAATATCGCCTGCATGAGGTCCTTGTTTATCTACCTCTTTATTTACTGCTCCATTCCTGAGTGCTGCTGTGTATTCACCTACACCTCAGTGATTAAAGTTGAAGTGTGGGAAAGTTTCTGGCAAGGTATTTCTCTTTGACTGACAACGTGGCCTCCTCATTGTGAATGCTGTCAGCCGGCATGTATTTACTGCAGGCCAGCTGTGATGACGCTCACACACACTCTGGCTGGGCTGCCGTTCAATCCCTGCTGCTGCACCCCTGGCCAACGTGTGTTTGGGGGTTGGGTTTGGGGGTGTGTATGTGGGTGTGTGTGTATGCGTGTGCATGCATCCATACATGTAAAGTGTTTATTGGCGAGGCATTCTCCTCCCACATCCGCAGATCACTCGTCCTCAGGGAGGCCTCCCCCCGCTTTCATCAAGCCGCATGGAAAAGTGGGAAATAATTAAGGGGTGAATAGAGTGAAGTGGAAAAGTATAGATGAGGTAGGAAGTACAGTGACACATGAAAGAGGGAAAGAGAGAGAGATAGCGAGATCGAGCTTTAGCTAAAGTAAGGAAAGCGAGCAAGGCATGTGGCGCGGTGAAGGCTCTATCGGTCACCATGGCAACCCTTTAAAGGCCGATCCCCAATGCAATTAGAGTGGCTTTGAGGCAGCCAGTCTGAGGGCAGAGAGTATGAAAAATAATGGCAAGAAAAACAGACAGACTTAAGGGAAACAACCCAGTTGAATGAATGAAAACCAGCTATTATGTGACCAAGTGTGTCAGTAATTGTATGGGATGATTGTGGGGAGGCGTCCATTCTTCTAAACTGGTTGTGGGAATTTTAATAATAAAGGCGCCTCTGGCAAGGCATGTTTATGGATTCGTACGTGTGTGTGTGTGTGTGTGCAAGCTAGCGTGTGCACACATTTATGTATGTCTTTGTGTGTGAGAGTCAAAGTATGCAGTGACAAAAACACTGTAGGTTATTTATTGATACCTTTGACTGCAGAAACCAAAGGCAAAAGCAAACTTACACACGTTAGCAATACTTCAACGAGACAAGACAGAGGGAGAGAGAGGAGGCAGAGGTTTGATTCATAGCAGCACCGAGAAATAAAGGCTTAGGCTCAGGCCGCCAAGGTGATATTATCAATGAAATTAAACCTCAGAACTCAGTAGTATTATTGCTTGCAATCCTCTCCAGTCCTATCTAAGCCCATTAAGCACAAAAGAGCACAACATATCCAGGCACAAAGAGTACCATTTTCTTTGGTGGACACAACATCTGGCTTGTACTTATTGCTTCAACTAACAAATAACTGCTTGATTTAACAGTTTGTGCACTGCTTTGTGTCCATCACAAAAGCGATATGCCATCTAAATATTCAGGTTGGCGTTATGAGGTCCTTAGCTGTCCATCCCATGAGGATCACCTTGATTAGTTCATCTTCACACAGCAGATCAATGGCCATTTATTAAGCACACAGATTGAGGATACAAAGATGTGGTCAGATGACATTTCGTACGAACTACTCTTCAGTGATACAACCAATGACACAAGTCTTGCCCTTCACGACCTTCCATCCCACATGAAGTGAACACAACACCAAAAAAAACGACCACGTTGTTGAGATGGAAGGACATTTTCTGCCACAACAACAGCTCTGCTTGCTAGTGCAGGGTTAAACGTCTTGTCATGCAGGGCGGTGAGACATACCCTGAATGCCGACCTTATAAGACGTAGATTCTGCTGCCCGTACATGCAGTGAGTCAACAGCAACTGCATTCATGTGGGAAATGCTTGGAAGGGAAGCAATGAGTATATTTTTCATTGCACATCCAGGGCAAATTGATTGCTTGTGTTGCAGCCATAGCCTACTGAGTGTTTATAATGTAGCATTTGCACTCCACTGCCCCGATCCTGCGACCCCCAAAGGGAATTGATTTCTGCCGCTCCGCTGCCCTTTCACGTCTCTATCTTCTCTCGTTGTTTTCCTATTCTCTCTCATTCCATCCTCATTTTTCCCATTTCCTTCTGCTCTCTTTTCTCTTTGAACTTTCTTTCACACACACACACACACACACACACCAATACACATCAATGTCTTTATGATTCTGCTTCTGTCTTCTATCTTTCTTCGTCCTTCATTTCATTCGTTCTTTTGCCCTCCTCCCTCCCTCTGGCTCTCTTGTCATGCCTGCTTGTTTTATTGCATCTATTACATTATCGCAAAGCCCCCAGCTAGTCTTTTGCTCACACGATCTGCTCCCAGTTTCATCTTTCGCCACTGTCACTCGGTACTTGTTTTTTCTCCATCCTTTTTCCCTCTCTCCTGTGTTTACACCCTCCATCTGTCTAATCACTCGATCGTCTCCTTAAAGTCTTTTTTCACTGTTTGTCTTTCCCTCTTGTCTTCTATTTCTTATTTCCTTCCCCCTCCTCTCTGTTTGTGCCTCCACTGCCAAGTGTTATCCCTTCCTCCTCTTCTCCGTCTGTCTCTGTGTATTGGGTCCTGTCCTCAGCCCACAGCTTGGTTGACAAATGGATTATCTTTCCAAAGACACCACATAACCATCTCCAGACCTCTTTATTTAACCAGCCACAGCTATTTCATAGCTGTCATTTTTGCAGACTGCTACTGACGAGGCGACACCCCCTGACAAACAAACACGCACGCATGTTGCACGCTGCAATTGTTTTCCTATTCTTAATGTTAAGAGTCTTTTTACATATCTCATCATCACTCATAATATATCTTAGCTTTGACTAATGTTTGTACTCCCTCTTAGTTCAAGTTTAGTTCAAGCTGGAAACATCCAAGTTATCTCATTGCAGCTTTAATAGAAAAGAATAGACTGTCAAGTAATAAATAAGTACAATGATCTCATCTATATGGTTTAAGGAAACAAATTTGTTTAATGCTTTCACTGGCTTCACTCAAGCATCAGCGACATGACCTGCAGTGACCTCCCTCTCAATCTGTCTTTCATTGCTCCGCCCAGGCCCAGATATTAATGTGAAGGGGATCCCAGGTGGGCCCTTCTGTTATTAGAGACATATTAGCTTTGAAGCTCTGAAATGAAAGTATATTATTCAAAGCAGGCTGTGACTTGCCCCCTGTTCAATATTGGATAGGTTAGCTCAGGTGGTTAAGGCTTTTCAAAACTGCCCTTTTGTGTGAATTATTTAGCATTTTCACAGTGGAAGCCTCCAGTAAAGGCTCGGGCCCGTCACACCTGGCCCATATTTCTGTCGGGAAAAAAGTTGTATCAACTGCGCTGTGAACTTTAACCATGACACCAATTGACCTGACATTTCTCACAAGCTGCATCGGAAAGTACATTTAAGACAACTTTTAGAAGTAATGAAATTAGAGATTTGACCTGTGTCCTCCCAGTGATGGGGTTCTTTTATTAATTTCATTTATTTTCACGTTATCTCCACATAGTCTGCCACCGTGTGTGTGTGTGTGTGTGTGTGTGTGTGTGTGTGTGTTCGCAGTTATTATAATCTGAGCAGCACCTTGCAATGTCGGGGAGAAAAGTAAGAGGGTAGAGATTAACCAATACATAAAGTAAAAGTGAGACATTACAAATAACCAAACACAACGTTTATTGGCTGTAGAGGATATTTAACTATATTATTACTTTATTGTAAGTCTCAGTGAGAAATTATATAAAGAAACACACTTTTAGTGTCTGCGGTTCCTTAGACGTTTGACTGCCTTGACTTAAGCAATGAAAGGTAAATGTCATTTTGGTGGCAGTGATGAACTCGTTCACGAAGGCATTTACTGTTGACATGAGTTAAATGTTTTGATTCAGTGACGGCCCTCATTTCACAAATAAAATGTTCTGCTGCTCAGTATAAAATGATGTGTAGATTGCTCTCAGAGCAAGAGATTAAGCTACAGTACCAGTCATACACAACCACAGAGTAGTCCCAAATTCTTTATGAAATTCTGAATCTTTCCAAGTAACTCTCTCTGCACTCAGAGTGTGTGTGTGTGTGTGTGTGTGTGTGTGTGTGTGTGTGTCGGTATGTGTGACCCGCCCCTCTCCTGCTAGCTCGCTACGTTCCCCAATCACATAACTGCTTCAAGCCTTCCACAACATTTCTAAAATAAATGTGGGACCACAGAGTTATGCTGCTGGCAAGATTTACTTTGCATTAGCAGTCTTTAAAACGTGCCATTGTATCATTAAGTGGCACCACAAACGAGTAACGTTAGCGTTAGCCAGGTGATGTTTTACGTACGGGGACATGTGCCCATACAGCGCTATTGAAAACAACTAATTCAGAAGGAGGAAACTAAACTTTTAGTGTAAAATTCATCCTTCTTTGGGACTAGCTAAAAAGATAAAAGTGTATCACTGCCCATATTGTTTGTGTGGCAGAGGCCCATTTTTCTGGTATTTGAAAAGAAAACTGGGGAAACTATTCATTTTGGTCACACTTTTTTTTTGAAAAAAAGGAAATTTCCTCCATGTATTTCTGATGCCAGGGTTGTGCTATAGATTGTGTATGTATCTGAAATAGTGAGATGTACACAAATCAAGACTACCCTGTGTGTGCATGTGTGTGTGTAGGGATGAATTCTTGTAAAGTGCAGCATCAGTAAGTGCATGCTTTCTCTTTGCCATTTAATCTCCATGTCATTATCGAGCCACCCCTGCGTGGCATGTGTGCGTCTGCATGCGTGTTTCTCGGCCTCTGTGATTATTACACATTGCATACATTAGTGGGTGGATGACATGTTACTGTGAGCGATTCACAGCTGAGGGAACAGTGAAAGATCGGAAGATGGATGGAGAAGAATACAGAAGGGACCACGGAGGAGCAGCGGGGAGCAAAGATGTGAGGATTTCTTTGAAGGGACGGGTGGGATACTGTGTGACTGGACATATAGAGAGGGGCATGACACATGTGGCCCAGACAGGTGCCATGGTCACAGCCATAGAATGAGTGAGAGACAGAGGCAGTGTGAAAAACTGATGTGCCCTACTTACAGCAGCTGAGCAGAGACAGGAGCGGGAGGGTGGGAGGCTGGAATGATGTTAGATTTTGGAAGCGAGCAAACCATGTTGTGTTTTTTCTCCTTTTGTGCATTACATCACGCCAATTTGTTTCTGGGTGTGGGTGTGCGCCTGTAACTTGTTTAGCTTCATGTTCAGCCAACATGCAGCGCAGCTTTGTTGCTCTGTTCTTTTTAACATCTGTGTGTGTGTGATTTGTTTTCAAACCAGCAGTTCCTCGCTGCTGTTGCCTTATTAATTTTACAGGCTTAACTGTAAACTAGCCAAAATATAAAGTCTTTCTCTCTTTTGCACACACACACACACACACACACACACCACAGCTCTCATTAGCCCATCTCACACTCTTCGGCACTGTTTGACCAAGTGGAGCCCTTTATCTGCCCTCCTATTTAAACGAGGTGGGGAGAAGAGCAGGTCCCTGAATGAGTCAGCAGAATGGAAACCACTGCACGTTAATCAACGCTACCAAACTCCACACAGGAACAACTAAGGAGCTGTGTCGCTTTAGCTCGTTTACTCCAAGGAATATCTTAATGACTAAAAAGGATTTATGGAGGTTTACGTTGCAGGCCACACTGGCCGTCGAGTCTTTGAATTTATGCTGTTCTCAGCAGGTGGCTTAATGCAATGTAGTGACCATGACTCACCTGAGGGCTGAGATAACTATTACAGAAACCTAGCTTGCAGCATTGTAACTCTCATCTGCTCACTTGTTAGGTGGGTCTGAATTGATGTGTGATATTGAAGGAACTTAAGGTGCTTTGAAGGTTTTGCCTCAGGCAGGCGAGTCCGCAACATTCCTCATCCTCCCCCACTTCCTGCTTTCCCTGTTTTTTGTTCCTGTCCAGAGCTCCATGAGCGACTGCATCACCATTTGATTGACAAGACAGCCTTCGCCTGTTACCAGGGAGATGATCTCACAGATACAACAGCATTTCATTATCCCTCCTAATAGCATATGTATAATGGGGCCATGGATACACTGTAATACATGCTACCAATTGACAGAGAGAGAGACAATACCTCGAGCCTCAGGTGACAAATTGGTTCAACACATTCGAAGCTATGAAACATAATTACACAAACTGAACATGCTGTCATGCAAGATAAAACATAATGAGAACATGTTGTTGTGATGGACAAACGTGAACCTATGAAGCTTTGACTGAGCTGCTACTGTGTGAAATATACACTCGTAACAACCTTTGGTGTCATGGTGGTCTAGTGCCAGTCCGAGCAAGGATCTTTTTGCTGAAATATACATAAGTAAAATACTAAGTCCCTGCCTTGACCTTTGACCTCCCAGGGGAGATAAGCTCGAGAAAAGGGATTTTTTTTCACGGTGTGGAGTGGTCTGCTGGGTATGAAACCTCAATACTTTTTTAGCAAAACAACCCTGACACAGCTGACCTTTGAGGGAACGGAAAGCCTTTGAGTCCAAAAAAGAGGATGCCATTATCTGTGTTGGACTAGTTTTTATTTTTGACAGTTATGAGACAGGAATCGTTTCTTAAAATAAACTGTGTGAACTTATTGTCCCGTTAGCAACTGAGCTACCAATGCGACCAAGCTAACGAGAGCTATTGTGACTGATTAGCAATATCATGTTACCAGCTGCATGTTAGCAGTTAGCTACAGTGGTTCACCAGCCCTGCGGGTAGTCGTTGCGTTACCTATTTTGCGAGGATGAACTTTGCTGTGCCACTTTCCGGTGTGATCAAGCCTTTACACTATTTTAGTAAAGTTTTTTCACATCTCACAATTGAGAACTTTGACTTAATTTGTTAAAATGAAATGAAAAAAAAAATGAAAAAAAGTATTGTTTATACATTGGTATCGAAATTCAATAGTCTGCCCTTTAGTCGTGATGACACAAGATTCGATACTGCCTACTGTTGCATAACTTTGTAGGGCAGTAGGCTATCATGCCAGCTCCCAAGTTTTCTGGGGGTTAGAAAATGATTCAGAGTTTGACTCCTGACCCAGACAAATACATAATGATCACATTCTCCTGTTTGGCACAGCCATTCAAAAATAAGGAATGTCCCACACCAAAAAAGTTATATTATAGTTTGACAGCATTGCATGATTGGGAACACATTCAGGAAACAGCCTGAATAACGACATATCACTGCTTTGTCTATTTTCAAGTGTTCTCATTACTGACTTGCACAATAGCTATGTTCCTGCTATAATAATGCTCCTAATGAGGTAACCTCCGCCAAACCGGTTGGAGCTTATCAGAAGTTACATGCTAGTTAGATAAAGTATAAAACTCAGGTGACTAAGAGGATCATTTTAGCCCCTTGTCGTCCCTTCCCAAAGTCTTTGTCTGTATTTTATGTTTGTCCATCTGTCTCACTTTCACAGCACTCATTGAATAGGCTTGTTTCTCCGAGGGAGCAAGGCATGCTGGGTAATTGAAAGGGGGCAACTGGCACAAGTCAAACAGATGGAGATGTAGTGTGTGTAGAGCGCGTGTGTATGTCTGTTTGTGTGCGGGGCGGCGTCTGGCAGGAGTCAAACGGCTGTGGATTTATCAGCTCCCCAATGAAGGCCAAAGCACTGCTTGCCAGATCCCACACTCTCTCACACACACACACACACACACACACACACACACACTCATCATGCCTTACGTCTTCCAATATTTCTCCCTCCCTTCTTCTTCTTATGCCTATCTTCATCTAGATATCAAATTTTTGGCGGCTTGTTGTTTTATTGTTTTTATCCATTTATCCCTCCATCTCTTTGTAGTTTCTATGGAAGGACACTACCTGTCACTCCTTTCTCAGGTATTCTTCCTCTTACCCAGTCCCTTTTCCCTCTCTCCTCACATTTCCGTCTTCATCTCTCCCTTCATATTTTTGCTCCTTCGTCTTTGCCATTGGCATTCCCAGCAAGCGACAGATGCCAGGCAGAAAGGGAGAGGGAGAAGGAGAGAGAGGGAGAGACGAGGTTTGATGTTTTGTTGCTCTTGTGTTCTGAAGGAAGGTCTCTCCTTTATCAACAGTCTAACAGGCTGCTGGGCTCAGTCATCCTGCTTTTTCTTCAACTGTTTACTGCCGGGTGTTGGGGCCCACACAGTTGGTGCCATACACACACTTACACACACATCTTTCTTTCATGCTTCAAGCTTCACTCAACAAAAAAAGTGCTACAAATATTGACAAATATACACAGTAGATTTGGGAATTTGTAACGGCTTATTTATTTCACAAAGCATCTCTGTTCTGAAAACTAGAGGTCACTTTTGTTGTAGCAGTATTAGCAGAAAACACTCAGAATGACTCAGAAGAAACCATTTCATCTCCAAGCGGCTGTCCTCTCCTTGACTGTTCATTTAAGGATTTAAAGGAGCTTCTTCAAGGCGCGGAGGAAATAATCCACTGTTTCCATAATCCTGCGTGGATGTATGCACTCAAGCGGTCACTTTCACACACATACACTCACACACACGCACACGCATATTCAAATCCGTACACGAGCAGACACACACATACAGACGCATATACCGGCTGCAGGTGTTCGGCGTGTTCCTGATAACCTGCAGAAACAGTCTGCCGGCGTGTGACAATCATTTACCGTCTTTATTGCGATCTTTATGGCTCTGTGCTGAACAGGATTTGTCACATGTGAACTGAATCTTTGATGGTCTCCACGCTTTTGAAAGACTCTGAGATCTTCTGGCCTTTTCATCTCCTTCGGCTTTTTTCATCTGAAAAGAAAATGAATACGCTTGTCAATCAGCCTTATAGCCAGCCACCTGGAAATCACATGATTATGTTTGAAATACTTTGGACGCCGTCACTTTGTAGTGCAAAATGACTGATTGAAATCATGATTGAGTGTGTGGCCCCTGTGCAAGGAATGTCATGCTTGTGAGGGGGAATAAAATATGAAGCCAATGACAAAGTATTGTCACAATATCGTAAAAAAAAGAGGAAGAAATACAATTTTCAAGTTAGGTTTCAATATGTTGAAGGAGAAAATACTGAGGATTTATCGCCCGAATGTCCCAAAAATCTTCTTCTCTCATATGAATTTAGTTATCGACCTCACTAAAGTGACTTGGACTTGTTCTCCCTACTTAGTTGGAGGTGACTTTTCCTTCCCTTCCCCAGCCTAATTGTGGTTGAGGATGAGCCATTTGGCATCACAAGAATTGTTTTATTTTCTGTCTGTAGTTTGGCTGAGCTTCATGGATAAGACTTGGTATGAGGACAACAAACAGCTTAATATGTTTTAAAGTGACTCCAGAGAGGATTGAAGAGAAAGACGGAGGATATGAAAAGCCTCCTTTTAGGTCTCTGTTATGCCATACTGCACGGGGATAGAGGGAGGGGGAAGGGAAGTGGGCTGTTTTTTTGCTGTCTCATACCTTTTAAAAGTTCTGCAGTTTCACAGTCAAACAGGAATCCATCCATTGCTTGACAGAAATGCCAGGACGGTATATCCTGAGCGTGCACACACACACACACACACACACACACACACACTGAAAAATACCCCAGATACTCCCAAAAGCAGGCAGTCTGAGTGTCAGAGTTTAGAAGTTTAATTGGCCAATGTGTCAGTAGAGGAACAGGGCGTGTGAGAGAAGTGTGGACAACTGCAGAGAGAGAGCGCATCGCCCTCCAAGCTCTCTCTGATTTACAAGGTGTTACAGGCGAAGATGTGTTCCTGTCTGATTGTCAGTTTCCCTTGTGTCTCCACTGTTCCATTCAATGTTGCAAATGCTAAAGTGAGAAAGGTGTGTAACTGTGTATGGAGCTGTACTTGTGTTTGATGTGGAGCTCTTTGGTGTGAGAACACTTTGTGCAGTCTGTAATGCCTGACTGCGGTTTGTGTTCATGAAAACAAAATGGCCACTTTTTCAGTTAAGCACTTGGGCTTAGGGTTAAGGTTAGAAGATTAGTCACACCAGGAAGTGGCACAGAGAAATTCATCCGCATAAACTGCTAGCTGGTGAGCTAACACGCTAGGCAGCCAGGAAAATCCTCACGCTAGTCAGTCACTATCGCTCTCAGAGCTTCTTTCTTTTTTCTTTGTACTGTGCCGTTTACTCCACATGGCAGTTTGTTCTCAGGATTGTACATTTCGTTCAATAAAGAGCTGGACAATAAGTTCACACAGTGTATTCCAAAGACGAATTTGGTCTGTCTGTAAACCGTTGCTCTTTTCCGGAGCTTATACTCTGACAGAGGAGGTTATATAAAAGTGGATGGTGACACACAGCTAGCTAATAATCTACGATACTGTAGCTTCCTCCATCTTGGACGCAATGGCTCTCCGTTCCCTCAAATGTCAGCTCTGTCAAGACGGCTTGCTATTGGTCAGTGGCGAGAATTTGCATGTCAGCGTTCAAATGTGTGTTGCTGGTTGCGGTGATTCTGCTGCCATTTTAAATGCGGATGTGACCAGCTCTTTAAGGTAAACTTGTGCACATAGTGAAGAGTAGTATTAAGGTTAGGTGTCAAGAGATTGGATGCCATCAGTGGAAATGTCCTCTGTATACTAATACAAACCTAGTTTTTGTGTGTATGTGTTTGTGTGAGCATTTCTGTGCAGGCATGAAAGGGTAGGAGGACTCCCTGAAGGAAAGACCTCATTCCAAGGCCTTGCCTGTCGATATTACTGCTACAAATCAGACCTCCCACACCGCTGAGAGCAGCAAATAGTACACACTCACACACACAAGCACACACTCTCACAGACTCCATTGACTAAGGGAAAGTTTTATTACCAATCTCTTCCTGATACAGCTCCCCTGCTACAGTTTGGACTGTGCGAGAGTAGTTCGAATGCTCTCTGCCTTGTTTATCTAGGACGTGCATGATGTGCTTATGCATGCACATGTGTGTTTATGCCTGTATTTTATTTATCCGTGTGCATGTGTATGCGCATTTGTGCACACAGGGGTGTTTCATTAGTATGCATGTGTACACCTGTGCACTGGTTTGGCCTGTTTGCTCAGGTGGGAAAACAGATTGCCCTCTATCTGGACAGAGACGTGCAGATAGAAGCAACAGAGAAAACAAATCTAGTCTGAATCAAATGCATCAGCGATTTACAGAGCCTTTAAAACCTTAGAAAAACCCATGATGCATTTCTAATGCTGTGTGTGACCTTTTGTATATTTGGCTTCAGATTAGGGTGGTCCAAGACACTCATTTTAGCATTATATAATGTAATATTATAACCACCTTACATTTCAACATTATACATTTTCATTACTGGCTGATAGCTATAGTGATTAACATGAATAAATCCATATATATTCCCAGTTCTCTTCCAATACAGGAATTATAAGATGCTAGAAGATACGGAAACTCCTAATAGAACTCCTTTCCATAACCCAGGAGTTGTCTGTAATAATAGAGCTGTGATCAGCTAGTTAAGCCAGTTCTCGGTTATAATCGCTGCCCATCCCACGAGCGGATCACACTTGATCGACAAAAGATCCATCGCTAAACCTGGGTGTTACAGTAGAAGACAGTCAGTCATCATCATCCATCTGTTGTAGATTCGCCAGACCTCAAGTTGATCTCTCGTCTGATTATACACTTTGCTTCATATCTGTGGGTAAAGGGGAAAAAGAAAGACTGTTAGAGGAAGAAACAAGAAAGGTGCGATTGATGGAGAGAGACGGTGAGAGACAGAAAGAGACCGCTGAGACCCACCAAGTCTCTTCCCACCTGCAGTGTTAATGCGAATGGACGGAGAGGGTGTCAGACAGACTGATGTCACAGTGGAGTCCATCACATGTACTTCCCTCGAAGTTGCGAAGTTAGACACCCAACTTTAACTCAAACGTGAGCTTTTAAGTTGAAAACGCGAGCAAACTTGGAGGCAGTGAAGAATCTGGTTTTCCTTTTGCTTCTCACAAATCGTGTCCAGATATGTTTCCATAGTGACAGTGTGAGATTGATTTTAGTTAGTAGTTACTGTAGATTGAGGGATTTCCAACCGTTTTTGCACTGTGGACCGTTTTTTGTGTTGACAAAGTTGTTGTACATTTGGATACTATAGTACACATGTTATGTGTATTTTCTCCACTACCTTTTTCGCTCTCATAAGGGACAAAGTGCATACAGATCGAGTAGCTAAGTGGGTGTAGGTGAACTGATTTCTTCGCGTACTGATGATGTACTAGTTCAAAATCAGTCTCATATCTTTGTGGGACAAGTTCAAGGTAATTGCTGCAAAAACTGCTGATGAAGTTGAATGTTTATTATTCAGCTTTTTGCTAAATTATATTGTTACCTTGCGGCCCAGTATGACATTTTCGAATTGAGAACCACTGCTGTAGACGACAGCAGAGGGATATTGCTGTGGCTAAGGCAGCTACACCCCAAATCTTGCACCATCAAAATCTTGATCCTTCCAGACTTCATTGCCTGACTTGGAGGAACGTTTAAGTGGCTCCTTCTTATTGGAAAGTTGTATATTAGATAAACAAGTTACATTATCAAACTTGTTGCCATTAACATCATCCAATCAGAAACAAGGATATGGAGTTTCCTATGATTCATTTTAGAGGCTGGACAATAGTGAGTGACTTCCTCTTTCCTGAAAGCTGAAGCGACACATACTGTAACACTGGACACTGGATGTGAGGAATGGACTTTGCTTTGCCAGCAGTAGCCTAAACATAGAATGGATGTATTATGTAGTTTCAAAGATTTGCGTCTCAAATGATCAAACCACAAAAACATTCTCCCGTGCCTCATTGTCCACTGTTTGATTTTTCTAATAATTTATTTTCCATCATACACCCACCCTGTTGTTCTGTGTCTGCATTTAAAAATTTAGGACTGTTATGGACTAAATTGAATGGTGTGTATTGTTCCATTGATTCAGTTCAAATTTGAACTCTCACACACACAAACACAGATTTCTGCTCCCTGGCCATGCAGATGCTTCCAACAGCATAATAAAAGCATCATTTAAACAGAATAATTCATTGGTTGAAGCATTGACAAATCACTGCCTGTTTGCTGACAGAAGCCTGTGATACTGTTCATAGTCCAGTATGCAATATTTTTTAGGAATACATTATTACCACTTGTGTGTGAGAGAGAGAGTGTGAGCGTGTGTGTTACACCCACACTAACCATTCAAACCTTGATAAACGCACAAAAAACACTCCAGAGCTCCAGGAATAAAAGGGAGGAGACCCAACTATGTTCCCCCAGGAAGAGCTCAGTCACTCTGGGTCCAGTCAGCCCTCTGTCAGCCTCACTGCTTCACCAGGACTTGATCCATGGGGAGACAGCTGGACTTTGGTGGTGCAGCAGTCTTCTTCGAATTGATCTGGCTAAGTGGCCATTTATTTTAGTTAGCTAATGAATAGTCTGGTTGAATGGGATGGACGCAGGGTCGTTTGACTTGATCATGTTTAGAAGGCAGCAACAGAGCCTAATTTACTGGAGAGCAGTTCCCCTGTTGCAATGAATCAAACCGTGCGCCCCGCTGTGTTTTTTTTTTTACGTATATTACAGAGAGAGATACAAAGACAATGTATCTGAATGACAGATAAAATACAGAAGTTAAAAAAGTGAAAAATGCAAGAGAAAGAGCACAACAGAGAATGTTTCCATAAAGCCGTCTTTAAAGTCTGAGGGATTGTCCTGACTCCCAGCATGTTCTCTCTTCTCATCCGAGGCTTTTCTCTCTGTCTGACATCAGGTTCATTTTCATTTTTCAAGCCATCAATATTTTATGCTCTCCTGTAACCATATGAGGCTCCTGCCACCTGGACTTCACCACTACAAAAAGCAATTGACTGTTCGCTACACCGAACAGCAATTGTCCAATCATAGCTTAGTAACTAGACACGGCAGGCCTGTCAAGCTTTGCTTTTAATGAGTTTGGAGGATTGTGTCTTTTTTTTTTAGCCTTTCAAAAACCAAAAACCCCAAAAACCAAAGTGTAAGAAATGGGTTAAAGAGTGTGTTTATCTGTTCTAATGTGAGCTGCAAACATTAGCATGTCCAGCTAATTAGCTTACTACCTACAGTAGAAACCTAACCCAGCGTTACCTCCAAAGCCAAGGTGCTATTCATTAGCTAAGCCAACCATGTTTTGTGGGGCTACAGGTTACTTTAAAAAAAAAAAAAAGCCCCAGTCATGATAGATAGCTCATTCATGCTGTACTATGTTCCCACTCTGTGGAAGCTGGTCTTACTGCTGGTACTACTATAACAGAGTATAGAGTAATGTTTGCCGCTGTGTCATGCTCTTTTTGGATTTGGGGAAGTTCTCATCCTAAAAGCCTTTTCTTTTGTACCGTTAAAAGTGACCCATATAGTTTTAAAATATGAACAATATAGCTTAAATCTAACGTCTGTCTTGCTTGTCCATGTGTGTTAGCGAAGCAGCTAAACAGGGCGTGTTAGAATGAAATAAGAGTCTGATCTTACATTTTAATTTATCATTATTACAGTACTAGGACTGAATAACTGTTTTCTGAAAGAACAATACTGTTCCTTTATCTCCATGTCTTCTACATGCCGCAAAACTGACGATTGCTGGCTAGAAATGAGAAGCCTACTTTTGTCTACCTGTGTCTGAAATCAAAGAGCTATCGTTTAAAAAAGTATGAAGAATTTCGAGTGGTAAATCTGCTTAACTGCAAACTTATGGAATATTATATCATTCTAAAAAGGCGTACTTGAAAACAGGGGTTTGTATCTGTAACTGTAGTTTTGCAAACTTGTACATTTATGTTTGTATCTGTAAGCTTAATTTTGCAAACTTGTACAGTGATGTTTGTATCTGTAAGCTTAGTTTTGCAGACTTGTACATTTTGTTTTCTGTCTGCAAACTCCGTTTTGCGAGTCTGCGCATTCAGACACAGGCTTGCAAACTCATTTTCACAGTTGCGGCGGCAAAAGGACTTACGCGCGTGTGCTCGCACAAGCTTACGGATTTTTGACACATTTACTATGTGGTATGTTTTGTAAACAGGGTTTCGCAAAAGAATCGACTATCCGCAAGGGAGGGAGGGCGGGATCTCCCTTCTTTGGAATCGCTACGCACAACACAGTTGGCTAGTCAACACTGTCAGTCACCCCCCACGCCCCCCAAAAGAAGAAGAAAAAAAAAACTGATCGAGGGACCGCTCAGTCAATTTATCGATGACTGAAACATGGACTCCGGCAGGCCTCCACAACCGCCAGTAAGTCAACAAAATACATAAACTTGTGTCAGATGTAACATTAACTTTTTTGGAAAGGTAAAAACCCCAAAATGTTTAGAAATGTTTTTTAATAATGGGCCTAGTCAGATAGCTAATGTTAGCCAGCCAGCTAACTAGCATTAGCATAAAGTAAACTTTAACCAGTCCCTGTATGTAGTGTTTCTACTCACTATATACTGTATATAATATACTCTATTTTCTTACTGTTGTGTTGAAAAAGAAATGTTATTGTTACCTGACTAGGACGGCCCATTATTAAAAATATTACTATATTTCTAAACATTGTTTTTTGTACCTTTTCTGACACAAGTTGATGTATTTTGTTGACTTACTGGTGGTCACAGAGGCCTGGTGGAGTCCATCTTTCAGGGTTGGATCTCATTTTTTTTTATTGAACATTATAAACATACAGACAACCAGCTTGTGGACATGAAATGAACATCTTTGTACAAATTAAGATTCTAATGTGTGAAAAAGAATACAATAAATTGAATAATCAAATGGAATATGAAAAGGTAAATGAAAAATATTAAAACATAAGAAAAACTTCAATAAAAGTCAATGTAGCTTAAATCAGGGGCTACAGAGAATAAATCTTTAAAATATAACTGTTCAGGGGTTGGATCTCTACACAGCTCTATGTTGACTGAGCATGATGGTTGACTGACAGTGTTGACTAGCCAACTGTGTTGTGCGTAGCGATTCCAAAGACACTGATTGGTCAGAAGCTGGAGATCCCGCCCTCCCTCCCTTGCGGATAGATTGATTCTTTTGCGAAACCCTGTTTACAAAACATACTACGTAGTAAATGTGTCAAAAATTCGTAAGCTTGTGCGAGCACACGCGCGTAAGTACTTTTGCCGCCGCAACTGTGAAAATGAGTTTGCAAGCCTGTGTCTAAATGCGCAGACTCGCAAAACGGAGTTTGCAGACAGAAAACAAAATGTACAAGTCTGCAAAACTAAGCTTACAGATACAAACGTCACTGTACAAGTTTGCAAAACTACGGTTACGGATACAAACTCGTATTCAAGTACGCCTTTTAGAATGATATAATATTCCATACAAACTGCATATTTGCTGTGCTTGAACGGAAAGCTTGATAGGCGTAGCAACAGTAACTAAGGGGGGGTGGGGCTTAGCGAACGATCAATTACACCAGAGGAAAATACAGTGAAGCTAATCAGTGTTTCAAACAGATGAACAGCCAGGGCCTGTAGCATCGGTTCTCCAGAGAGTAACCAATGGTGGTCCAGGAGTGAACAGAGTGTGCTGTCACACTTGCAGAGAGTCAGGAACGTGAAGAACCTGCAGAGATGCTAGGAACATCATTAGCAATTACACAAGTTTTCTCTCTGTCCGTTATGTTCTGTCAACAGGGGTCAGCACAACACACACCTCCAGTGGCGATCAGGGCTTTAGGTCTGGTGAGGGAACGGGAAGTTGTTAGATAAAGCAGGTGTTAAACCATGAGGCCCTCTGCACAGGCCTGTTAGCGTGAACATTTAGCCAGCTGTTGTCTTTAGGTTGACAGAAGGTATGTGACATAAGAAACTTGTAACATCTTGTGCTATCTTTTACACCGACATTTAAAAAAGAACGGGTCTTCTCAGAAGCCAGACGTTTATGCTCACGTACTGTAAGCAGATGGTAGAGAAAACAAAGGCTCGGCAGGGGTTGAGAAAGATTGTGAAGGTAAAAAAAAAAAGATGCATCTACCATATTTGAAATACATCCTGTGGAAAGTCTTTACTTACAGCTCCTTGATCAAAACAAGTAGTTGTGCTCCAAAGCTCCTAATTGTTAAATGAAATCATAAAATAACATTGAGCTTAAACATTTTAATTGCAGGCAATGTCGAGACAACTCATTTTCCGATGATGAGCATAAAAATTCACGAGTGTGCTTTGAATTTGGGGGGGGGGGTTCGCACAGGGAAAATATAGGGAGAGTAGAGCAAAGAGAGAACTGGAGAAACCGAAAAACCGAATGGAGAGGCAGAGCAGATGGTTTCAGCGCTTTTGCCCGAGGCGCTCCATAGTCACAGAAATCACTACAAGGAAGGAGAGAGAGATGGAGAGAGATGATGAGTTGAAGCACTAACTACACATCTGCACTTCCTCTTCTCCAGTGCTTCAGAAGGGGTAGAGAGAGTAGAGAGAAAACCAGAGGAGTTTTGACAGGCATCACCAACGCTGCGCCACGTTCAGTAGCCTCAATCTTCAGAGCAGTTGACACACGGCATCCATCATCTCATGATGTGTTTTACCAACACGCTTTCTTTTACATTTTGCTGAACTTATTGGATATTCTCCTTTTTCTGTCAAGCACATGAACCGCTGCGACTTTTAGACACGTGCATATTTTTAAAGTGTAGTTCAGTGTTTGCGGGGGGGGGGGTTGCAACTCAAACAGAAAAAACACAGCTGACCTGAAATCCTGCAGCTGAGCTTCAGTGTGCAGACCCGTCTGACAGCCAATCTCCTCAGTGTCACTTCACCTAAAAGTAGACTGTGGACAAACAGGCGCACACAAACACACACAGACAACTATGTACTGCCCGGCTGAATGAATGGTGGATGATGGATGAGTGTGAGGCTCGGTAGTGATGCCATCTGTTCCGACATGAGACAGAAAGAGTGGAGGGCTCGCGGTTCATTGAGCTTCAAGCCCATCACAGCATTCAGCTCAGATACTGTATACGCTCCACTGACACCTGGATGGATTTGTGTGCGACTGTGTGGGTGAAGGAGAGACTACTGTATAAGACAGGGGACCTCTCGACCTATACTACTCACATTACTTAAGCAGAAGTGATCATCATTTCAAATATGGTAATATCTGACTGCTCGAGTCCATAGTCTCGCCCCAATCTCTACTCAGAAGTTGATCCAAAATCAATTTACGGTGTTTCTTTTCTCATTGAAAATCCCTCAGCGTCGCACTGCCACACAGTCAATTTTCTCGGACTTGGCTGTCTGCGCCTCCTCGTGCACATGTGCCCGTTAACTGCCTCTCTCTGTCTCCATTACATGCCCTACCATTCTCTCTTTACACCACGACAGCCACTCTAAACACGATTGTCATCGATTGCTTCATTTCTCTATTTTTGTCTGAGGGTGCAGCTCAGGTGAGAGGAATCACATGCTTTGGTCAAGTTTCATGCATACACCACCTGAGAGGGAGAGAAGTGGAGAACGAGTGGGATTGACAAAGAGAGAAAAGCATGCTGGGATATATTCTGTGAGTAAAGAGGGAATCTCATTTTTTGCCATTTTCAGTTTGCTCTGTGTTGTCGGACACGTTTGAATCCCCTCACAGAGACGGGGGCCACACCATTACCAAACGATCAACTACATGACACACACACACACACACACACACACACACACACACAAAAGCAGCCTTGGAAAGTCATATACAGCTTAACACGGTGTCATTTTGAGGGCTTTGTCTGCTGTTATAGTGTATATGTGTGTGTGATGCAATCTCTCTCTCTCATGCCCTCACCCTTCCTCCTCCTGATGACTGGAAGGTTATCGTAGGAGTGTCACGCCCAAGAGCCAGCAGACAGCTTTGCCCTTTACAACAAAGTATCGGTGCTAATTAGAGACTATGAGTATGTCACTGGACTTAAGTGTGTGTGTGTGTGTGTGTGTCACTGTGACCAGATCATCCATGCATGGCTATATCAGCCTCTTACATTCAAACACAGGAGTGGGTTAGTTCCACTCATCATTTCAATGGGACTTTTGAGATCTGATCCTCGGTGTTATGAGGCCACATCTCCAGGCGGCCATACATGGCCTGAAAATGTCATTTATCCATCTTGCAGGGATATATTTATTTAAATATCTATCCATAATACCTTTTCCTGCCCTTCCACTTTGTCTCTGTACATGACTGATATGCCCATTTACCAAGGTCAGCATCGTGGGTAAGCGTGTTAGCATGCTAACACTTGCTAATTAGCACTAAACACAAAGTACAGCTGAGGCTGATGGGAATGTTATTAGTCTTTCACATGTTGATCATAAACCAAAGTACTGGACAAATAAAAATGTTGACCTGAAAATGGCACTAAATAAAACGTTAAGGAATCACTGAAAAGAGTAGAAATCATCCTGAGGGGGGCATTTATGTCTGTTCCAAATTTCATGGCAATTCATCTAATAGTTGTTGAGGCATTTAACTAAAAAAACAGGATCAGCAGCGTCAGCGGGAGTCATCCTCTGGGAGACATGAATATTTGTACAAAATTACATGACAATCCAAGAGTTGTTGAGATATTTCAGTCTGGACTGACTGACAGACCGACATTGCCATCTCTAGAGCCACGCCCCTAGCGTGCCTAACATTTAAAATGTGTTTCATGTATTGGATGTTTATTAGTATGCATATTCACACCAGTTAACGGTTTAGGATTGGTGTGTAACTGCTGTTGCATAATTTTAGGTGTAGGAGCTTAAAAATGATCAGAATCTTCATTTCTGTGTAAAAGGTGGACACGCTTTGATTTACATATTCATCACTTGAAATCCATACTGCACTAATGCACGACACTTTAAAGCAAGAAATACACGCTTGCAAACACACAAAACGTATATATAACACATTCCAAGTTTTGCAATTTACTTTTTTGGTGCACCCAATTTCCCTTAAAATGCATTATGTATCTTTATGTAGTGATGTGAGAACTTATCTCTCGTATCTTGTCTCTAGACTGAGCACAGAATCTGTTGAGGCCACAACATTGCTTGCTATTATATTGAGGCTGCAACCAGAGTCTTTGGTCTTTTGATGGCACAGCTGCTATAAACTCTAGAAACTATTTGGAGAGTTAGAGGTGGTGGGGGAAAAAAAACACTAAACAATACAATAGGCCCAGCAGAGCAAGGTCCATCAATTTCTGGGTGGATTTCTCTTTGAAAGAGGACTTGATTGAGCTCATTATGATGGGATTGTGTCCAGGTTTATACAGAAATACCTCCAAGTGGCAGCCAGGCCACCTCAAGATGAGATCTGGCTCATTGGATTACAGTTCATAGTGTTTGACAGCACCCATAGCTGCCAGCAAATGCATCCTGGCTGAATGATAACAATCCCTTTTGAAACAGTGTGAAACCGCACCCCCGAGTGAGGACTTTGGGATGGCATTTTAGGATTTACTCTCTCATTTGACTCTCTCTCCCATTGTCTCATACTTTTCCAGGTGAACAGACTGGAACAGTCGTGCATGCTCCCCAAATGCGAGGCGGATTCTCGTTTCATCACGCTCCTGCTCTTTGAGAGAGCCGCTCTGAAATGTTGTGTGAACCCATCTCATCAGCAGCAACCTTGTCTCAGCTTGAAACTTGCGCTGGCAAAATAAAGGAAATCGCTGATGCTAAGCTAGAAAAAAAAGCAAGATAAAAAAGGCAGGCAAGAGCAGAGGAGGGGTCACAATCTGGTGAGTCTGCAACAAGAATGAAAAACTTCTAACCCAGGCATCAGCTTTTATTATTGTAGATTTAAGAGAGGGCATTAATTGGAGGAATGGTGCATGCAATTTCTGTACTTTATCTAAATGCATTCAAATGTATGAGGGCAGGAATGGGCCTGGTGCAGAGTTCACTGTACGAAAAACCATATAGCTGCTCTGGCTGCCATATGCATATTTGATGGTCTGGATCTCTCAAGGGTGGGTTAGAGGTCGAGTTTACACACTCTCTACCGGGACCCACAAATACACTCTCTCTCTGCTGGCACTCTGCCCACAACCTCGGGGCAGGAGAGGAGAGAAAATCAGCAAAAAGAAGCAGAGAGAGAAGAGAAGGTTAACTCAAAGTGCAAAAGAGAGAGAAGACGAGAAGTTTCCCATTTAAATACGTACTCTGAGAAATTGTGTAATATGCTGCATGTTTTTTTTAATCCTCTTTTTGGTCTTTCCTTTCCTCCAGCTGGCAATGATTCTCTCCTCCTTCATTTAACCTCCATCTTTTCTGCTAGATGATGAACATCAGAAGCACGCTGAGTTCAGGCAATTTCTCTCCCTGACTCTGTCTGTCTGCAGTGTTGCTCTCTTGCGCTCTTCATCGGATCAAAAATAACTGAGCTCCCGGCTTTGTTGTCATGTAAAGGACAGCGGGGGAAATGTAACTATACTCTATTTGAGATACACTCCAGCTGTTAGCGCAGTGCATGGTAAATTATGGTTTGTGAGGCTTGCAGTGCGCAGCTCCCATTCGATGAATTAATAAAACTACATGAAGTAGAAGAAGAGGTGCTATGTGGGCTGCAGGCTCCAAGGCCTGAACTCGTACTTTATAATGAGGGTTGCTGTGTGTGTGTGTGTGTGTGTGTGTGTGTGTGTGTGTGTGTGTGTGTGTGTGCGTGCGTGCGTGCGTGCATTCTGTACATGCATTGTATGGATGCATGTTTGTGTATGTGTTTTTGTGAGAGATTGTATGCATGTATGCTGACTAGTAGCCAGCAACATTCTAATGCAATATGGATGTCACTCAGTGCTCCGAGTGGCCTAGAAGGGAGTGTGTGGGGATGGGCAGCAAAGTAAAACCGCAGTAATGTTATGCAAGGCTGCATCTCATGTGAAATGCTTTTACAGTATACACTGTCATTTTTGTAGTGATCTGTTCCGAGGGGGAAGCTTTGCCAGCGAATGAGAAATGCATGAATTTAAAATAAGCAGCAACATGGACAGACGCGCACAGCGGGCACGGACAGAGATCAGGTCTGACAGCTTTCTTTGGCCAAGCATACATATTGTATTTGTTTATGTTTTTGTGGAAGGATAATCATATCTCAAACAGATTCCAACCCACACAAAAACGGACTCTCATGAGCATGGACACACACATTCAGCTGCATACACACGTGCACTGGCTTGTCAGGCCAACATGAATAGCTGTGAAAATCCTGGGCTGCAGTATATTCATAGAGACTGTCAAATACGAAAAATTGATTAGTGAAACGCCACATGTCATCATATTGGGAATCTAAGGCGTGTGATGGAAGCAGAAATGGCTGCATGATGTGAGTGACACACGTGGAGAGGGAATGAGAGACAGTGTGTGTCTTCTTTGTGTGTGAACGCTTCCCTGTGTGTCGGCACTTTGTTCCTGTGGAGTTGCTGACAGTGTGTGGATGTTCTTGCTCTGTCTAATGAGCAGATCTCAGGATTAACACGGGAAGATAATGAGAAACAGCATCGCAGGAAGAGACTGAGAGTGCCAAAACAGTTGTTGAAATTTTTAGCACCCTGCTAGTTCCGCTGCACATCAGACCGGCTCGTGTTTCCATAACCTGCTCATGGTCCGAAAGGCAAGCTGAGCGGATAGAACAGTTACTGGCTGGCTTCGCTAGTTAGGACATAAATTTCAGTTCCTCATGACTAAACTGATTTACCACTAGAAGCATCATGCTGGTTCTCTACAGAGAACTCTCTACAGGTGACACCACCTGAGCAGTCACCTGTATAAAACTTCAAAACCTGCCTAAGACAACACTTCTCACCTACATGTTTTTATTGTGTCTTTCTCTAGAGCACCACCTCTATTGTATCACCTTACTGTTTGAATCCAACACACATCCTCGCCTCCTTTTAGAGGTTCATTTTACTGGATTGTCATATGTAAAGGGAGCCAAGCTAACTACTCAGCTTTCAGAATTTATAAATCTGGTTTTGCCTCTTTTACCAACAATGGGGAAGTTGGTGACATACTGAATCTCCACATTTAATTCATTCACTACCATCTACTCTCTGATCATACAGAGCATGATTTAGCTCTTTAGTTTAAATATCTGCTTTCTTGCCACTCTCAAGTTTGTGAGTTAAGTGTTTAGCTAGAGGCAGTAGGTGATTATCTTAGCTTAGCATAAAGACTGGAAGCAGGGGGAAACAGTTAGCCTGGCTCTGTCCAAAGATAAAAAAATGGCTACCAAAACTTCTAAAGCTCACAAATTAACACACTGTATTTTGTCTGTTTAATCTGTACACAAAAAGAGATGTAAAAAACAACATTTTGTGGTTTTAGAGCGAGATTTGTGCTGTGTCTACTAGCCTCCAGGCACAGTGACTTCCTGGAGTCTTGTCCGGAGTCCTGTTCCAGACAGTGGTCATTGTTTCCCGGGCACAGTTACAGCAAGTAATTCCCCATAAAACCACAGATTGTCGTTTTTGCATTCCTGTTTGTGTCTTAGCGTAGCGTGTTAGCATGCTAAACTGAAAATGGTAAACATTACACTTGCCATACATCAGCTTGTTTCGCATAATCATTGTAAGCATGTTAGCATGCTGATGTTAGCATTAGCTCAAAAAAACGCATGCATAAATATGTCACAGAGCCACTAGCATGACTGTAGACTCTTAGTCTTATAAAACTTTGAATAGAGCCAGGCTAGCTGTTCCCCCTGCTTCCAGTCTTTATGCTAAGCTAAGCTAATCACCTGCATGCGGCTCTAGCTTTTACCTTAGTGCACAGACATGAGAGTGGTATCTATCTTCACATGTAACTTTTGGGTGACAAAAGAAAATAATAATAAAAAATAATAATAATTCTCCCAAAATGTTGAACTATTCTTTCAAACATAGTTATGTGGCCGAAAAGCATGAAAAAGCAAAAAGGCCATGGTTCATTTTCAAGTCACATTGATCGGTTAAGCTACGAAAGCCAGTTAGTACAATCATCCCACATGCAGTCTTTTCACATCGATATGAGTTGCATAAAAGCAAAGGTAAATAACAAAATCATAACCAAATGTCAAACCAAAAGAGATACAGTAATATTCAAACCTGCTTTTTCAATACAGATTGCAGCGACATTTGTTCGAGAATGAAATGCAGGTCAGAATAGTGAAGTGTTTTTATCTCTCAAATCATCGTTCATGTTATCTTCCATACCTGAAGCATCATGTAATCAATGCTATGAAGAACAGAAGATAAACATGGGCAATGGGTAGAAAATTACTTTGTAAACACATTCAGAGGAAGCAACAGCAAAACTTCCATGTTACTAAATAGGCTGGAGCCAGATAGTTGGAGTGTCTGACAGAAAATATGCCCTCAGTCAGCCTCTGCATAATAGCAGCAAATGATTATACAGCAAATTAATCAACATAAAATCCTCCCTCTCAAACATAATGTAATGGCTAAAGCGAGTCGTGTGACTTTCCCAAGTTGCCAGGTAACATGTAAGTAACAGCAACCCTTTTTTTAACCACCGATCCTTTGACATTCTGCAAAGACTGAAAGAGATCTTACACCATGACTTAATAGGCTGAATCCTGTAGCAACTCTTTCTACCGAACACCCTCATCTCTTTGTTTTTCCTTGCTCCTAACAGAGCTCTCCCTCAGGTCTTAATGCATTGAGATAGATTCTTTTAGATCACAGCCACATAGTACAGCAGGAGCTTCACAGAACAAATTTTACGCTAATCCCTGTATTGCTTAAGGGCTACAAGCCAGGCAGTAAGGATGGCATAGCACAATTCCACAGCCCGTAGATGAATCTCAGTAGGAAAGAAAATAAGGTATCTCTCTTTTCACTTTGCTTTTTTAAATTTCTGTTCTTTTCTCTGTGACTCTGTATGACGTCTCAGTAACTTTCTGTTTTTCTCTTTTTGTGTCTTCTAAACTTTTGCATTACCACAAGCAGACATATGTGGACACACACACACACGGGGGCACTTAGCTAACGCACACACACGTTGGCATTTCTTTCCTTCATTATCACTTGGGTGGCATTTTAAACGTTCTTCCACTTATTGCAGTTTTACCTGACTTCCCAACCCCTGTTGTGTGTGTTCAAGCGTGGCCATAATGTGAGGGGCAGCAAAAGTTAGAAGGCCGGTTAGGAGAAAGAGTTGAGAAATGAACAGATCGATGGAAACAGGGGAAAGAATCTGGTGAAGAAAGAGAGAGCTTGTGAGTGTGTGTGTGCGTGTAGGTCACCAATGTAGTCAGCAACGTCACACGGAATAAGATAATCACCTCCCTCTAATGATGTGGCTGCTCATCGCCGGGGGCAACCGCAGCCCACAGCGGTCTGATGTTGACAATCACCACACGCATGCACCTACCAGACATACATCAAGACGCTCACAAGCGTGACAGCCAATTAATGAGAGGGACGGGATGGAGGAGGAGGGAGAAAGGAAGATTCGGAATTACGACATTCCTCATTGTCAAAACTCTTAGCGCCGCTTTGCTCCCATCCGCTAATTAGTTGTCCCTCACTTCCTCTCTTTCTCTCTTTCTTTCCTTCTCTCTCTCTCTGTTCTGGGTGTGCATGTAGGTCTGTTTGACTTCTACAGTGCAGTTCTAGTCTCTAGCTATTTTTTTCCCTGCTAATTGGTATAAGCTGAGTATACACGTGTCAGAAAATGGATGTTTAAATTCAGGCATAGTTTCCGAATGGGCTTTGTCGCAGTTGTGTTTTACATCAGAGAACATGTATATGCAGACATAAGGGCAGTTTGTTGCATTTATTTTGCATTTATCTTTCACACATGCATGAACAAACATATTGATTATCCGAGGGAAACCGAGGCCTGCCTCCATCCATCTGATGCATGAAAAAGATGCACAGGATGTTTTTTGTTGTTGTTGCCATGCCTTCATGCTTGCTGGAATGAATGTCCATACAGGTTATGTGGGTGTGTATGTATGTGGCAAATATGTGCAGCAGTTACCTAGAGACTCGCAAAGCAGCTGTGACAGTGCTGGCCTTTAGCAATGCTAAAGAGTGTTTTACATGCTCCCCTGATAAGGTGAATCCTCAATCAAAAAGCAATGCATTAACCCAATATGACACTCAGTGTGTGGTTCTTCTCTGTGTGTGTGTGTGTGTGTGTGTGTGTATGTGTGTGAATCACTGACTTTTCTCCTCCTTTTCTCACTTAAAGGTCACAGGATCACTTGCTTTTACAAAACATGCAAATAAACACACACACACACTCGCACTGCAAATGACTGACTCCCCAACAGAAGAGATACACAAGCAATCAATTTTGATGCTTGTTATAGTGTAACTAGACACACAAACCTATGCGCATTATGCAAACAGGAATATGCAAATTGCAGCGGAGGCAGCCAGTCCGTGACGAATGTTACGCCCAGTGGTTCCGCTGGTGCGCACAACGACAGGTTGACGACGATTTTAAGATAAATAAACTCCTCTCCTGTTTGTTTATCGTCACTTTCTCTTTTTGTCTCTCAGTTCAAATGAAAAAGATGTATCAAATGTAAATAAGATAGCTCAGCAGGTAAAAGAAGTACATATATTTTTCCTTCTGTTTTGATGCTTTCCTCCCCCACCTTCCGCTCGGTCTCTCTCTGCCTCCTCCTTAATACTTGTCATTGTAATGGGGCTGTTTGATGGTGCACTTTTTGATGATGTGTCCGTTTCCATGAACAGCATCTGACCACAAGTGCTGTGTGTGTGTGTGTCTTTGAACGGCTGAATTTTAAACTCAATTAGCACCTATGCGCACAAATACACACACATACGCGCACGCACGAGCACACAAAAGCCAGCACGGTTTGCGCTCACACTGGGCACTGGCACAAATTAGACTGTGAAACGCACACACACACGCACACACACACACACACACACAAACACACATCCACGCACCTGAGTGGTGAAGCTAATTTGCCCGAGCGGACCCGAGTGAAAGGAATAATGAGGCTTTGATGACTTCACTTGAAGAGACTCGTTCCACCATGACATCATCTGTGACCTGAAATGACCCTTACTCTTTGCCCTGATTCATTCACCCCCCCCCCTTCTGCGGAGATCTGCACTTCTGATTGGCTGAACTCCATTGCGTCAGACAAAGTGAGATGTGGAACACTAGTGTCGCCATTTGTCAGACTGAATTGGGATGTTGTTTCAAAGCCAATGAGTATTCAGAGAACAGAGTAGATATGTAGGTAGATAAGCAGAGGAAACACTTATTTAGCTGCATATGGGACCATTAAGAGGACATTTGAAACACCTGGTGCTCTTTGGTGAAAAAGAAATTCAAAGCACTCTTGGAAATGTTTTGCTTTAAATAAATCGACTTGTTCACTAAAAAGTGTAAAAAACTCCAAATGACTGAAGACAGCTGAAATGATCCAAAATGGTTCTATGATGAAAGCGAGCACACTAATTACAAATTTTGTTTTCATCAGATTTTGGTCTTTTTTATTTATCCATACATCTATGTGGATAGAAAATATGTATTCAACTATACATGTCGGTGCAGAAACTGGGGTTCACTCTCAGTGTTAAACTGCAGGTGACCTTGAGTGGAACCTGATGACGTGGTTTAGGATGACGCTGTAAACCCTAGCTGTAACCCCTGTGTCGTATTACCAATAGTCTTCCACTAATGGACAGCCTATTCATTGCCTTGAGACTGTCTTTCTTAAATGACCTCTCTGTGCGCTTCTGAACGCACACAATTGCAAGTGCACACATTTACGCACACACAATGGGGCTAAACAGCATGCATCATTCATTTCTGTAATCAGTGCACTGTCAGTATATTTGTCTAATGATCCATAATGCATTAGCAAGCTTGGAATTGGGTTTTGGGTGAAGGGACACGGGCGAAAAATTACATTTAGAGATTCACACATGTGTGCGCATACATTTCAAATATGTTCTAACACCCACACATACACCAAATTGTTCGCAGGTCTGACTGAGAATAATGAGAAAGATACTGATTGTTTGGATGCTCTGGGGCATCATTGCTACTGCCATATTCACCAGCAGCAGTGGAATTAATTAATCATAACTTTAGTCAATCTCCAAATCGCACGCCTGCGACTAGCGAATAACGGGAGGCAATATGGGGCCACGTTGAACTGGGCAAATTCGCTTTTAAGGCCGTTGTTTTTGCTCTGTTGTTGCCTTGTTTTGCTCTGTTGTTCCTCATCATCCTATTCTCGTGTCCTTGGAGAGCCGAGCAATTTAGAGAAAATAAGGAAAGGATAGAGGAATAGCAGTGAATTAAAAGGTGGGGCAAAGATTGTTGGCGGGGAAAGAGGAAGGAAGCAAAGAGAGGTTTAAGTTGTACAAGTGGAGCGTAGCGAGAGGGTAAGAGGAGTGAGCAGGAGAGGGGTGAGAGGTTGATTGAGAGAGAGTGAAGGAAGAAGAAACACTCTTTTACTGTATCCAGCTGCTGCCAAGGAATAGCCTAATGAGAACCAAGGGGTCCTTAAGAGTCCAGGGAGAGAGAAAGAGAGGGAGAGAGCAGCAGAAATGCTATGAAAAATGGTGAGCTGTCAGGTGAGTACTGGAGAGGGAGCTGGGCTCTAAGTGTTTTGCCCTGACCACAGAGAATATGTGTGTGTGAGTGCACCCATAAAGATACATGACCGTAAAGCAAAGCACAGCTGCGTCTGTGCACACACATACACATTCATATAAGCACATGTATACACATTTACAGTACATGCAATCCTGCGCACACTCTGCACAGATGTAACAATAACACATGCTTCACTTGTATGAAACCCAGCGAAGCAGGAAGAAGACTTTCCTTGTCCCTTTTTTTTCGGCTTCAGCTTTTCATTTCCCTGATCCATCTCAACCTCTCCCCTCGTGTCCATCTTACGCTTTTTGCCTTCCTTTCGACCACCCCGTGCCCTTCTCTCTGTTTACCTCCTCTGTTCAGCTCAGCGGTGCTCCCTCTGATTTATGCATGCAGTTCTGCGCCAGCTTAAGAGCACCCTATAACTACCACCTCACTCTAATGTGCAGTGTGTCTGCAGGCGTGGACATTCATTTGATTTGTCCACAGTCAGAACAGAGTCTGAAACCCATTAAGACAAGAGATGGAGTTGCTTGTTTTGCATCCACTTGCCTGTGTGTGTGTGTGTGTGTGTGTGTGTGTGTGTGTGTGTTTGTGTGTGTGTACACTTGTCCAGCTGCTCGTGTGGAGAGGAACTGGCAAGGTGACAGTCCTGATGTTGAAAAAGGTCATGTGGAGGCCAACAGTGTGAAGTTGTCCACTGGTGCTGATGTCATACATTTAATGCAACCTTGGTTTCATGCAAAAAGAGTTTCAAAGCATCAGAAAAAAATTAAACAAAAAAGATCTATGTGGATCTAATGCGAGCAGCGTGCAACAGCAAACAACTGTTCTGTGTCACAACCCAAAAGAAATATATTTTTTGACCATTTTGTTGTAGTTCAAGTTGTCATCATACATCCTCCTTCTGTTAGTGCTGGGTGCACAATAAATAGGCACGGTGAAATTCATTCACTTGTACTCAGAAAATAAGCGGTGCTAACAACTTGGTGAAGTAGTGATCCTTAAAGGTTGATTTATAGTGAGGCATTAAGCGGTTATGGCGTAGCTATGCATGGAGCCACCGTAGTTGATATGTAACTACACATCGGGTCTAAGGAGATAGCACATGGAAATGGCAAGAACTGTGATTGGTCAGCTCGGGCTGTGTTTTGATTAAGGTCAGCCCTTAGACCGAACACTTGTGAAAAAACAGCAAAAACTACCTTTCTGTTCATTTTAGCGACCTCTCATGAAAGTTTACGATTCATTATGTTGACCTTTCCTCTCAAGCATCTTTCTTTTATTGCTACATCGGGATCTGTTGTCATAGATCAGCAAAGAAAAGGAAGCCTTCCTCCTTTCCTCTTCTCCCCCCCATCTCGTTTTTTTTCCTCCACACTCTGAGAAAGCCTGACCCATACAGTCTCCAAAGCTGTGTCATCTCACTTGCAGCTTAATAGAGCTCCTTTCAGCAGGCAGGGTGCATCAGGCCTTTACAGTATGCATGATCTCCTAGAGATCTTATTAGCATGATCTGTACAGTATGTATGTGTGATAGACATGATACTTAACTGCATGTCTTACTCTGAGATATGTGTTGGTTGGATCCGGGGGTTATCACACAACTTCATGGTATGCTGAAATGAGGAAAGTGAGAATAGTGTATACTAGCTATATGGAAGGAATATATGCAACTGTTATTAAACTTTCCCCCCTCTGTTAAGCTGACGCAAATCCCCTATAGGGTGTTTGCAGAGCTGAAGTCAGTGTTCTGTTAATAGGATCTAATTGGAAATGGCTCAAGTTAAGGAAGTTGCTTGGGTTGTCTGAACCTAATCCTGTGGAAATCCCTAAGAAGTTAATAAGAATCTATGTGCTATGTCCTAAATGTAGGACAGTGGTTTGCAAACGGAACTAAGCCCCTCGGAGTCTTTGGGTTTAGCATTTGCCCCAAAGTTGAGAATATAGTAACACAATGCTCTTTACAAAGGCTCTTTAATGAAAAAAAAACACTCCATGAGTATTTTCTTGAGGTATATGTCCAGTTCATCACAGCGTCAGTCAGTTGTCAAATACAACTGCCTTTGTTTACTTACACTTGCTCTCAAATATTTCTTCGCCTCTGTCCACAGGAGGAATTTTTTTTAACAAATTCAAATTATGTTCCCTCTTCAGCTCTTGAAAGTTATGAGGAATTTGTGTGGCTGACGGTTGGACACAAGCCTTGTCGTCTGTGAGGTCAACATTCTTCCTGTTTTAGTGTCAGATTAATGTAGTTTTCTCATTTTCATTGGCCTAGAATGCAGTGGGAAAATTTAAAAAGAGATCAAATTTAATCCAAAAAGTACGTCAATGTTGGCTGTTATTTACCATTGATATACATGTCAAAAGCCTTCAGTCTTATAACGTTAAAAGTGAAAACATACGCTTTGAAAATATATACGAACAAGTTTGCAAGCTAAGCAGCCAAACAACAGGTTATGTTAGAATGAATAACATCAGATCCTACATTTTTCCTTATCATACTTAGAATACATGCATCGTCAAGGTCAATGGTAAGGATGTTTTGTCTGGGACATGCACCATGAGCCTCCATCTCTTAGCACAATATCATGTATGTAGTCAGCTTGAAACATTAAAAAGTTGGTTTTCAACCAACTAATGGAGCTAATATTTACCTTAATTAGCTAGTTAGCTAACAGTTGCCATTTCACCAAATCGACAGTCGCTGGCTAGAAGTGATAAGTCTGAAATGAAGGACCCACAGTTTAAAAAAATACTATGAATTTCAATTATAAGTCTGCCACTGTTATCAATGTAAACTGCAGTTGTATATATACAGTTATGTGCCCTGCAAGGACAGAAAGCTTAACAGCAACTGTAGCAACTGTAACTAAGGGGGGGCGGGGCTTAGCAAACAGTACTGGTGTGTCTTTGACTTTCATCACCTATAGAGGCTAGTTCAATAGAGCTATTAAAGTTAAGCAGGGCTTCTGTAGATTGCTGTGCGGCAACTGCTGTCTCTGTGGTCTCTCATTGTTTCCTGATTGCAGTGGTCAGGCCAAACCTGTCCTCTCCTGGCCTGGTATGAACTGGCCTTGCTGCTCAGCCCTGTGGGGAATCCTTGGCGCATGTCTGGCCCTAATTAATGCCCCTACTGCAGTCTCTTGTTAGAGAGGGAGATGGAGAGAGGAAGTGTGAGAGAGAGAGAGAGAGAGAGGGAGAGTCAGTAGAGAAGGGGACTATCAAATATTGATTGTATTTGCATAAATACCCGCAGTTGTTAAAAGCCCTGCATGATCCCGCTTGCTAGTTTTGCACTCTCCGGGCGTGCGTAGGGAGAAAAAATAAAGAGAGGCTAAATGAGGAAGAAAAGTGGTGATTAGAGCCAAGAGAATGCATGGATCTCCCGCAATGCGACATAGCGTAGGCCTCTCAATCAAGCCATCCCAAAGGCTACGCCACCACTTGTTCACTTTGTAATTTGCACCAATTATTGCCCCATTAGTGAGCCCACTGTAGTAAAGCGGACAGAAGATAATGAGGCTTTTTTGTTGAGTTGGTCATCAATACAAAGCACCTGAGGAGGTGAAGCAGTCACTCTTTAGTCGTCCTCTGTATATCAGTGGTGGCACTTAATAAATGTGGCCTTTGAAATAGAGGGGCAACAGAGTGTAGTGCATAGAGAAAACAAAAGGAGAGAATAATTGCTTTTCTCCTCTCTTCCCTCACGCCTCCTCATCCCAGCTACTCTTCAGTTTACATCCTATCAAGCTCTGCAGTCTTGGCCCCCGGACCCTCAGTGAGGTGACCCCTGGTGACCGGTGATCCTGTGTGAGACTATATACACGATACTAAAAGTTGGTGTGGAAGTACAGAGAGTGTGCAAAAAAGTGCAGCTCTGTATGCGTGTGCAGTATATGCATTTCAGGAAGCGTCTATGAGGATATTGAGGATTTAATGTTAACTAAGCTGTAGCCCTCTCTGCATTTCTAGAGGTTATGCAGAGGAGAACAGAGTCCCACAGTTGTTGCCAAAGAACAGAGTGTTCAAATAAACTTGCTCTTCCAGCTATGCTGAAAGAAGAAGAGAGAGAGGATAAGCTGCAAAAGTAGATTTCTAGGAATTTACAGGTCAACAAAAAGCTTGGTAACCCGAGTCTAAACAGCCTGTCATACCGTATAACTATAAAACTTTATGTAACTGAATGTATTATATGATATGAAATGTAATATGATTCTGTATAACAGCCATGTTTTAAAAAGTCACCAGGCAATTTTGAATAGGAGACCCTATATTCAAAAACACATTTTTTAGTGTGTTTACATTTTTGAGGTGCCTTGATGTACTGTAATATTTCAACATTTCAGTACTTCATTAGAGCAGCATGTGACCAGTTTTTCCATATTTATTAGAAAACATACTAGAGAGCAGAATTATTTGGGAAAATATTCTAAGAGCAGTCTCAAATATTGAGAATGGAAGGTTACTCTCTATTGCTACTCCACTTTGTGAATTTGATGGATGGATGTAGTGTTAATAAAAGTCTTGAGAGTCTTAAAAAGTTAGTAAATAGACTTTATATGGATTTATTCATCTCTTGCTGCGTCCAATTTTAGTTTAGTGTTTTTGTTTTTGTGATACTTGCATCTGTTACATCCCAGTACCACAAACGACTATAAACTAATGCAATTCTTACACCGCAGAGTATTATACACACATACTTACTGTCACGGAAACTAAAGACGATTTCCAGTCTGGTATTGATTTTGGAGCAAGTGATTGAATTTGCATTGGCTATGTCTGGCAATATGTTCTTTTGCTGTGAGAGATGCTGACTTGAAGTTGCTCATTTGCACTATCTGGTGTATTTGTGAATTGTGTTGGGCAGATGAAGTTTTTCTGAACTCACACACCCGTTGTTACTGCCATCATTAATGTAGAGGCCGTAGTGTGATTATTTACCCAGATGTCTCTGTGTGTGCCTATACTACGTACACCATACATATGTACGATCAACATGCATGTGAGAGAGCGTGCCTTTCTCTATGTGTGTTTGTGTAGGAGTTCTAACTGCATATTTTGAGTATGAGAGCTAGCAGAGCTGATCAGTGTCCATGCTGAGGGCTTTGTCACAGCTGACCTATATTAGATGAAAGCAGCTGGATCAGTGGCCTGCAGGGACAGCAAAAGAGTTGTGTTCTAATTATCTCTGCAGCTAGCTAGCGACACATCACACCCGCGCACATACACACACACACACTCGCCCAAGTACATGTACATACACACTTTTCGGCAAATCGATGGGAGCTCGTGAGAGCATCTGCCATGCTCCGCTTGATGAACGACAGCGGCAGATCCTCCATGTAGGATTGGCAAGAAGACAGCGCCTCAAGTCACACAATGCATATTAATACTTTCTGTGATCGTGGACTATGCCCTTCAGTCTTTGAATGCGACTGCGTATGACACAACTTTGCTTAGCTAAATATAATTACCAGGTGATACGCTGCTAAAATGAAATCAGGCTCTTGTTGTGGAATTTGGGAATTGTAGGAATGCTTCCAGTCATCTTGTAGATGATTCCTCATGTGGACTCAAACTGTGTAAATGTAGCCTGTATATTGGCCGCTGTTGCCATGGAGCCTCATACTACCACACACTGAGGGTGTGCATTAGCTATAATGAGGCACAAAATGACAGAAACAAAAAAAAAGCCCAGGGAGCTAATGCTAACAGCTTATAGTAATCACAGGCCTAATACTAATGCTAATGGAAGGGTAATAAAGTGTGTGGAATCCTGTGGCATCCTCCAATGCGACCGCAGTTAGCTTTGTAGCATTTAGCATTCAGCTCACTGAAGACACAGCAAGGACGAACACACAATGCTATGTTCTTTCTTTTGTCTTATTATTTCTATTGGTATGAACACAGGCTCTCACATCAGGTGACACATTCACAGGGTTATTTTTGTGTAAGCCTCAGTGTGTGTTTTTTTTTTTCTTTTCTGAGTGATTTCACACATTCTGCTACCTTTAGGAGGTAATTGGATGCAACACACACTCAATTAAGCTGTTAGCCTCTTAGTCATCCCCTCCTCTTTCTCTCTCTTTTTTCCTTTCTCATCCCCAACCCTTTATTTCCATCACTAATTTTGCTCTCTCCACTTTTCCCCTACTCTCCTCATTTCCTGTCATCCCTCCATTTGTGGGTCCAGGGCCTAGAGCTCCGAGCAGCCAGGCAGCCAGGGGAGCTTCTTGTTTCGGGACCAACAGGCACAGCCGCACATTTTCCATCACACTGCATCTTCGGGCACCGCCAGGGATTATTTTACAGGTCGGAGCTTATGGGGAGGGGTGCTTTTCCCATGACAGAGGGAGGGACGTACTGTAGAAAAATGAAAGAGAGACAGGGCTAAACGCTTCCTGTCAGGTACGATAGTGTTTGCACAAATCAGCTCATGTGAGCTTTTTGCAGCTCGAGCTTCGCTGATGTTTCTCTTGTTTTCTTTGTCTCTTCCTTTCTGCAGAGTGATTGAGAGCGAGTTCTTTAGTTTCTACCTGAAGACATGGTGCACCATTTCCTGATGAGACTGTGGTAAGTAGACACACACACACACACACACACACACGCACACACACAGGAGGAATTCCTGCAGCTACTTGCCACCTGTACTCTATAAATCCAACATCTGTCTTGTGCCTTGAAATCCATCCCCTTGAGGAGCGCATAAGAGTTCCCGGTGGAACCTCTCAAGGATTAACCCACGTCAGTGAAGCAGCTCTAAGAAAGTGGGGATCAGAAGCATGCCACTTACTCTTGTGTTTGATCTCACGTGTGAAGCAGTATCGATTGAGTTACTCTCTGTAGATGTTTTGCTTTTGAAGCTGCAGTCCACAATCACGGCCTAACACTGCATACAACAGTTTGAGTTGTACCTACCATGCGTGGGTCGGGAATGCAGCTTTTCAGAGGTCACAGAATGCTCTGATTGTTTTGTAGGAACGTTGATGTCAACTAGACAGTGTTGGCCTTACTTTTTTTTTTAAATGAATGATGGAGAGAGTGATATAGAAAGGAGAGGAAAGAAAGATGTCAGACAAGTGCTGGCTGGCACAGTAGTAAAGTAAAAAATAGCAGGCAGGGCCGACCGATTGTGCTGGCCCGAGGTTGTACTACTATTCTTAGCCTCAGTCTCCTTCTTTCCTGACTCTCTTCTCCCTCGCCCCTCCCTCCATTCTCCTGAGTCTTTTGTTACCGCTGTGACGCCAGCGCTCTTCAGTCCATCTGGTGTCTGGAAGCACTCTGGATCTGTCTAATCTCTCTCTCTAATTGGCTAAAACCACTTAACTGTCTTCCATCCATCTACCCTCCCTTGTCATTTTATTTATTTATCCTCCCTATTCACCTATTTATCCATCACCACCTCAGCTTATATGGTTATGCATCCCTCTTTTTTGTCCAGAGTTGGATTAACCAGACAATATGGAGCTCTGAAGCTTCCACTTATTTAGAGCTAGAGAGAGGGCCACTTAGTGCCCTGTATGTGTGTGTGTGGATGTATGTATGTGTGTGTGCATTTTCTCTGATGTAATGGTAGGGCGGGATGGGTTGTGATGTTCTATATTTAAGCGAAATAGCAGATGCATCAAAATGTTGTTGTAAGAACCGGAAACCCTCCGCATTCAACCCTTACATGACTTTGCACTGTTGCTACGGTGATATGCCATTCCCATCATCACTGTCAGGGCGAGTGCAGGGCAATTCACTTCTGACAGGTGTGTGTGTGTGTGTGTGTGTGTGTGGGTGTGTTAGGTAAGCAGAAACACATGATGAGGTATCCTGATATAAGAAAATAATGGGCAAGGTGGAGGTGACGAATGTAAAGTGGAAAGTTTCCTCTGCCTTGTCCATCACTTTCTATATGGAGACATTTTAGACTCATCCTATCCATACCATTACCATAGATTGCATTCAAGTCCTGGTTTGATTACGTTTCATCAGTGAAGTGTAAGTATTGTTGCTATGGTTACTTGCAGTTTAATAGCCTATACCTTGCAAGTTACAAGAAGATACATCTGAAGGGTTGAGAGATGATAAATGGGCTTGGAAAGAAGAAGAAAAAATCTGCTACACAAATTTGTATTCATTTTTTTTTTTTTTTACTTTTCTCTAATCTTTGCTTTTTATCTAAGAGGTTTAGAGGGAAAATGTGTCTCTGGTGGAGCTGCTAACAACTCATAAACATCTGAAATGTGACAAGGGGTCCCCATGTAGACACTGCTTTTTTGTGAGGGGTCACAATCCGAAAAGGTTGGAAACCATCGGTTTAATCTTTAACAGCATGTTGTATTTTATATGATCGTCATATGTTTTTACGTAAAATCTTAATCTGAAAAGTAACAAGCTGTCAAATAAATGTAATGGAGTGAAAAGTACAAGATTTCCCTCTGAAATATAGTGGAGTAGAAGTATAAAGTATCAGAAAATGGAAATACTCAAGCACCTCAAAATTGTACTTAATTACTGTACTTGAGTAAATGTCACTTTCAGCAAAGGTTAAAGTATTGATCCGGACTATGTTTAAGGTGTCCCAGTATATGATTTTAAAAACCCTACACACTCTTGGCACCTGCACAGGTGTATTCACTTATTATACTGATTAGAACTCAAGACAGTGTGGGCGTGTACTAACTGTGCTTGACTGACATCTCCCTAACTGTCCTGTGAGTTTTACTGCAACTTAGAGTGGCCAACAACGCTTTTACCATTTTTATCAAGTTACAGTCATATTGACACCTGCCAGACACTCAACCCCGCATTATATGTGGACATGATACAAATCTGGGTTACCCACTAAATCTTATCACCCTCTGTTCCTAAAGTTCTGTTTTAGCCTACCTAAAGAGATATCAACCTATATCAATAACTTTACTTGTGGAAGAAATTAAGTGACTTTACTGAGGTGAAACACAAAACTCAGCAAAGAGTAAAGCAGTACATACTATACAAATGGGTGTCTTAGTAAGGTTATAGGCCACCACAAGCTTCCAGAGCAGCTTCAGGGCTCCTCGACATAGAATATTCAAGTCTGTGGAACTCTACTAGAGGGATGAACACCATTCCTCCAAACAAACTCCATCATTTGGTGTTTTGATGTTGCCGGCAGAGATTGTGTCTAACACGCGTCGCCTGCGTGTTCAACTGGGTTGAGATCTGGTGACGGCAAAGGCCACAGCATGTGAATTATACCCTTTACATTTGTAATAACCTGAATAAGTAAGTGGAGAAACGCAGATGCTACAAAATGCAGATGCTTCCAGAAATGTTGTATATAGTGTGCAGCATTGTTGATAAATGTTATCCCCATATAACTGAGATTTATTGCAGTATCTTACAGTGTGTTTGATTTAACACCATTTTACAGTACAGTGAACTCCATAAACGGCTTTGAATTGATGTCATGTGAGGTGTATTTTACAGAGATGAGTCACTTCCCTCCATTTTTTCCCCTTCACTAAAGTTCCACTTCTGAATGGGTGTCTGTGTGTGGGTGTGCATACGTTATAGAAAGCATGTGTGTATCTGTACTTACATGTTTGCGTGTGCATATGGCTTTGTGGCTCTGTGCCCAGTCTCCTTGCTGTCAGCATATGGTTTCTGGGGGAGTAAAACTTCAAACAGCAGCTTTTGGTTGCACTGAAGGACAGCATCTCATTAGGGATCACATTAGGATGTGTGTAGCTGGGTTCGTGTAGCTGTGAAGAAGCAGGCAGAACTGAGCCTGCAGGAGAACAGGTTATCAATTGTGCTTCTTGATTATCTGCAGTGCAGCTTATCAGCAGCAGATAAGAGAATTAGGCTGAGAATCATTTTCTCTGTAGCAGTCCTGCATGCCAGCCCCTTTCTCAACAACTTAATACAGGAATAATATTATTTGATGCACTTTCTTATTTTTATGTTGCAGTCACCAGAACAAAATGAACTTTACCTTTGTTATTATTCCTACAGGATTGTGTAATTTTCCAGATCAAAAAAAGTTATTTACTCTCCTGCTTCTTCTCCGAGCTGCGCAAGCAGAGGAGCCATCTGTCACTGCCAAAAGCTGTAGCTCCTGCTTTGTATGACTGACAGGAAAATGGACACAATAAAAAGGAGATAACAAAAAAAAGCATGTAATAAAAGTGTTCACTATTTTGTGCCATGGGGCTGCTGTGGGTCTTTTAAAACCTGATTGTGTTGCTGTCAAGTTCAGAGAAAAGGCCACGACTTGAGCTCAGCCAGCGGCTAAACTCATAGTCGGGGAAACATTGGAAAAAAGATTTTGAAATGAATCCTATAAATGATTAAAATGATAAATAGAATTGCCCCAAAACTTTCTTCCTCATCTGATTTTTGATGAGAAGATGGAATCAGTTATTATCTGTTAAAAATCAACATTAAGCAAGTATTGTCAGTTTGGAAATGACTGATATTCTATTCTTTCTGATTGTCTGTTTCTCTGCATCCCTCTCTTTCTCTATCTGTCCATATTTCTTTTTGTCTCCAATTCTCTTGGTGTCACTCTGTCTCTTTCTCTCTCTGTCTCTCTCTCCCTCACTCCAGATGATTTATGGATGTCTTTTATCAATGTTGAAAGCAGGGCTCATCTGTTCTGAACTACTCAAGTCCCATATCATACAGTGAAAGAAAAAGGAGAGATTGGAGTATAGGGATTCCAACCTGTGTGTGTGTGTGTGTGTGTGTGTGTGTGTGTGAGTGTGAGAGAGAGAGAGAGACAGAGACAGAGACAGAGGACGGGGGGGAGGCAGTGACTGTCTCAGCCTTCATATGATTTAATCAAAGCCATCCATCACATCTGGATAATTAGACAGCAGCATGGATCGCATGACTAGCACCCATCGGTTAGAACACACACACACTTACAGACATGCATTCACATCCATCTCTACTTCTACACAAATATGCCAGAGCCAGAAAATGGTAGAGGAGGGTCCAAACTCAGAGTGAGGTTCTGGTACTGTCTCCCTGTATGCACTCAGGAATATCGCAGCTGAAACTAAATGCAGACATAATCAGTCAGCGATAGAGTTGGGAGCAGTTTTAGCTAGTCAGCCTGAGTTGGTGTCCGTCAGTGGGGGTTTCAGCTCTTGATGGCCAATTAAATGTGTAGAATTAGTTGCTGGCAGTCAGAGAGCTCCCTGCAAAGTCAGCTAATGACAGGAACACAGGGCTTCACTGCAGAAAAGTCATTCAGCGTCAAGCGAAGTCTTAAAAGTAGTGCTAAAAGAAGTGAAAAAACTGATATATTAGCACTCCACTTTTTTAACCACTCTTGGCTCTTGGTATGGTAATGTAGGTCTATCAGTCCGTCAGTTGGTCTACACCTTTGATCCAGGCTGAAATATCTCAAAATTCCCATGTACTTTTGTAAAGATATCCATTTTGCCAAGATGATATTGCTTTGACTTATCCAATTAAATATCTACTACATGGATTGGTACAAAATTTGGTACAGACACTCGTGGTTCCCAGAGGATGTATCTTAATGACTTCTGATAGTGATCCTCTGAGTTTTCATCAAGTGCCACCGTGAGGTTGACATTTGTGGCTTTCAGTGAAATATCTCTATTAACTATAAGCTATTGGATGAATTGTCATGACCCCCTTGGCTGCGTTTTTTTTTCCACCCAGGGCTGTATGCAGTCTTAGCATGCTGACTTTAGCATTTAGCTTAAAGCGCCGCTTTGCCCAAGTACAGCCTCACAGAGACAGAGCCACTTCTTGAAACTTACAAGATTATCTGTCATTGCTGTAATGTACCGGTATGTCATAAGATCATATTTGACTTGATAGTGTAATACTATTTGCCTAATATCTGGCTTTGCATCTTAAAATAACTCTGTAGAGAAGATACAATTGTTAAACTGTTGTTGCAGTGATGCTTAAATGTGCATCAGGCAAACTGAGGAAAGATGTTGGTCCTGATTTGATATCTTGGTCAGGCCCTTCCTTGCTGATATGTGGCCTTACACCTCCACATTGGAGAGATTTGAGTCTTTACCAAGCCTTCCTTCATTGCTTTCCATCATGCCCTGATATTCCAAAAATAAATCCCTGTCCCAGTGCCAAGTGTTGTAAAAGTGCGTACTGCCTTTATTCTAATTGTTTAATGTTTGCAATGAGCTGTAGGAATTGAACTGTACAGTAAAATTGTTTCATTTAGACAAAAACAAGTTCCAAACCTTCCGTACATAGCAAATTTGCTTTGATCCTCTTGTGTGAATGCTTAATGTGTAAAAGACACTCAATAATGACTCTGCCAATTACACACATATCAGAGGATGATACATACTGCAACTACAGATTAGCAGTAATCCTGCCAAGATGTATTTTTGTTATTGTGGTAGCTCATAATCAACCAACAATGCTGCTCTTACGCTTCGAGTGATCCTGTTTTAATGGTGAGTTTAGTGTTTACATTGATTTGATGAGGGGGAGTTCGGTGGATCCATGGGCTCTCATAGGATTGTAAAACAATATAGTCTAATGAATGTGTGCATATTGTAATGAATGCATGCAAGTGCTTATACTCTAAGGGTTGATCTTGGGCAGTAACGGCACTCTCTCTCTCTCTCTCTCTGCTGACTAAGAGCAGTGAGATATCTTGTCCTTTTCCCTCTCTTCTATTCCTCACACATTCTCTCATTGATCATGCGAAGGAGTGACAAGAATGCAGCGTCGAGATTTTCGAGGGAAGGTAAAAAAAAACAAAAAAAAACTTCCCAGCATTTTTCCTCTTGTCTTTCTACTTCATCACTTCTGCGACATCTCTCCTGTTTTCCCTCTCTGCCACCTTCTCTCCATCTCGCACCCTCTAATAAACACAGTCACACGCGCAAAAGCCCGCAAAAGAAAATCACATCCTCATTTGTCATTACCACCTTATCTGTTCTTCAGCTGCAATCTTTCACGCCGCATTTCATTTTCAGTTGTCGGTGCAGGTAATGACAGGGTTTGAGCCTAAAACAGATCAGATTTGTCACGGAAACCAGCTGGTAAAGTGAGGTAGGTGCAGTTCTGAAGCTGTAAAATTCAACAGACTCTAGCCTTGCGCACAGTGTGTGACTGCGTGTGTGCGTTTGTGTGTTTTTTACACATGAGTGACTGTGTGTGTATTGTGTCTAGGGGGAGGCAGTTGCAAATTCTAGTCACTTGCAGCATTTATGCTCCCACAGTGACCTGCCTTGCCAGTCACAGCTGAAACAACATGAAACATCACACGCACACACACATACACACACAAACAGGACACGTGCAGAGTGTGCACACTGACTGATGTGAGCATTAAGTGCCTCCAGTCAGGGTGTTTATTCAGTGATCTAAGAAAAATAATATACTTTGAATTATGCATAGACATAAATGTAAGCTACCCACTGCAGCGACATCACAAAAGGAAGTTACAACAGACTTCTTTAGAAGAAAAAATAAAGGTGAACAATACAATTGTTACCCAACCTGTTTGTTGACCTTTATTGCATGTCATTCCCTATCTGTCTCCCCTCATTTCCTGTCATCTCCTACTGCTGACTCTAAAATAAAGGCAGAAAATGCTAAAAAAACAAAATACAACTTTAATCTACCTTCCCTAGTTGTGCACATGCACAGTTTTTCTGTGCAATGAGGGGTTATTCCTGACATTTTCAGGTGTGCTCACTTTTACCTCCAAATAAAATAAAATTATGAAAATAAAATCCAAGTTGTGAAACTGAAATCATCCTTCATATGCATTGCACTGCTATTGGAATTATTATATTAAGGCTTCCAGCTTTAGGTACTGGCGTATTTTTATTAACATGACACATTTAACTATAGTGGAAGCATGAAGGCATAATACAGAGAACACTAGATCACACAGAGGTAACAAATCTTTCCATTTTACTTTATTTCTAACCAAATGTTGCTACTTTTTTCAAAAAATATAATCACACGTGCAGCGTTGACCCAGTAAGTCTTGTATCAGTGACATCTTTGCACTGGAAATGTATACATTGATAAGAGCCAGTCATTACTGACAGTATGAGTGGGAGAGGCATACTGTATGGAGTGATGTAGAGACTCTCTAAATGAAAGGATTGAGGTTAAAAATGGCATGTTGCAGGGATGGTTACTATGGTGAAAGCAGCATATACAGGAGCAGACAACAAGTGGAGTGAATGAAGAGAGAAGCCTGAGGTCGTAGACTTGAGCATGTTGCATATATATTATATATATATGAAAATACTCAACACAGACCGAGTGCATACAGGAAAAAAAAAAGTTAAAATATTGGACACAGACATGCAGATTGATTGATTATTTGATTGATTTTAGTGTCCTTTAACACGTGGTGTGTCATTTTCATACTGTACAGCTCCACAAACATCAGATTAAGATAAGGTAGAAACTATGTATATTCAAAGATACAGTCTTAGCAGCAATGCCTCCACTCCAACATAAACCTTGGAACAACAAAACAAATATTGATTCTTTAACTGTAAGAATCAGATCGTGGACTCCTTAGGTCACGGTAAATCACAGAAAACAAACACTGCTCTTCAGGAATACCCAGTGTTGGGGAAGCTAATTTGAAACCGTAGCTAGTGAAGCTACAAGCTACTCTTCACTGGAAACAGCTAAGTAAGCAAGCAAGCAAGTGTGTAACTTTATCTTTATAAGCACCCTTCAAGTGCCTCACAAGTAAAAAAAAAAAAAGAATAAGGCAACTGACATAAAATAAGCTAAAGCAACACTACACTTTTATTGAAAGAGGCAAGCTACACTACAAGCTACTCAGAAAAAGTAACTTAACATTGAAGAGAAAATAAAATATAACGATGTAGCATTCGGTTGTGCTACCCCGCGTCTTACTGGGAAAAACAGAGGAAACGTTACAGATTTTGAAAGTAGCTATGCTAACTGACGGGTGCTGGGAAATGTACTTAGCATTGCTACATATAGCGTTGTTTCTCCCCAACACCCAAAATACCTGTGTCTGTCGTAAGCTAGCTTACAAGGACCTTTGTCTTTTCTCTGAATTATATTTGATATATGGTTCTGTGTAGTTGATTTGGTTGAATTTTAGATAGAAATGTAATTCAAAACCAGATACACTCTGGTGATTAGTTTTTAGTTTCTTTCAGGGAAGACACAAAGGGAAAAAGAAGAAGATAAAAAGGAAGGAGGAAGGTTTTTTTCTTAAGGCAGGACATGTGACAGAGCAGGGAGAAAAGAAAGTGTCGGGGCATTCAAAATGCATCACTGAGCCGCCTGCCTCCCTGACACTTGACTTTTTCTCTTCTCTCTCACTTGTTTTACATTCTATCCCTTTGCATCACCACCACGCTTCCTCCCCCCACCCCCATATCCCCTCGTTCGCTCCATCCTCCGTTTTTTTATCTCCGTTCCCCTGACTGTGCCCTGACACTCCAAAGCTCTGCTCCCCTCATTAACTCTCTTTCATGCGGCTGCAGATGACAATAATTGGTTTGAAAACAGGAGACAATGGGATACAAGGATTATCCCCGGCTCACACCCACCACCGCCACTACCCCATACCCACCCCGCGAGGACATCACTGCTCTGCATCCTCCCCTCCACTTCCTGTCCTCCTCTCTCCTGCAGACGCCAACTCCGCTTGTCCTTTCTTTTTTTTGTCCTTTGTTTCGTAATTGCTCGTTGGTCTCTTGTCTTTAGCCTTCATCTCTCTTTAACCCCTTTCAAACTTTTTTTTTTACTCTCTTGATCTTTACCACACACACACATACACACACACTCTTTCCTATTATCTCTCCCTTTTTGGCTTTCTCTAACCCCTCTCCCCTCTTCTTTATTCATATTTTCTCAGAGAGCTGTGAGATGAGTCCCCATAGGGATAAATCTTCTGTTCCTGCCAAGAGTGGAAGTGACATTACTGACAGTTGCACACACACACACACACACACACACACATACACAGAGAGAGAGAGAGAAAGAGAAAGAGAGTTCTATGAAATGATAATGACATTTGATTAAACACTGTGACTAATGTGATATCATCTTTCCAAGGAAACCATGAACCTGTGACAAAGTGATGGAGGAAGGAGAGAGGGCAAAGACAGGGAGGGAGGGGGTGGGGGGGTGAGATAAGAACAGAATGGGTGAGAAGTGAGGGGTGAAAATAAAAAACAAATGCGAAAGATACACCATCACCCAAGTTCACCTCATGCAGAGTGGGAGAGAAATGTCAAGAGTTGTCGTTCCCCTCCTTCTTACCGCTCTCCATCACCATGTTTTTCCCTGTCATTCTATCCCTCCATTAACTTCTCCCCCATCTGTTTTCTCCTCGTTTCCATTTGTCCTAAAGTCACTCTCTCCATTGCTCTGGCTTATCCTCCCCCTCCCCCTCTCTGTCTATACTCTCTCCATCTCTTCCCTCCGGTGAGGGCTCTCAGGTTTCGGCTGTAACTGCTTTAGCGCAAGGGATAATGGTTTGTAATTCACTCCCAGCTCCTCTCTTCTGGTCAGGAGGCCCACTCATGTACAAGCAGAGAGAAGTAATCAGTGTGTGTGTCCTGTAGATTTTGTATCACTTTTTCAGCCACACTGCCTGTGAGTGTGTGTGCATCTTCCTGTCTGATTGCATTCATGCTACAGTAGTATCTGCATGTTTGCATTATTGGTGTGTATTTTCCATGCAAAATGTGCATAGAGAACCTTTTAACCATACTTCCTGTGTGTGTGTGTGTGTGTGTGTGTGTGTGTGTGTGTGTGTGTGTGTGTGTGTGTGTGTGTGTGTGTGTGTGTCAGTTTATAATAAACAATCTGATGCTGTATTGGGATCATCTGATATGTTACGTAACCCCATGTCAAAATTGAAACGCCCCTTCCATCCAGAAATAATGAGTGCACACACACACACACACACACACACACACACACACACAAATACGCACTCTGCTATGATGCGGAAACTCTGAAGCAACACCCCCCACCACCACCCTCCCACTGTGGCACCATGGTGCAAGACTCCAATACTCCATCTCCCTGGAGTATGAATAATAGAGGGATCCCATATGTGTTAGCTTGTAAAACTAGATCACCAACTGTGGGCCCGAGGAAGCTTGGTAGGCCCAGGGGTGCCCCAGGGCTGGGGGGTTGGGTGGCGGCGGTTAAGGCTAAGCAGGACCAGACAGACTGTCAACCGTGCGGTGGCTCACCTCAGGGCGACAAACACAGTGGGGAGAGGAACGGGCCGCATAAGCAGACCAGTAACATCTCAAACTATACTGCCCTTTTACTCATCATTACTCCGGTAGAGTGTGACTGGATTGAGATTTTGTTATTGTGTATGTTTTGTTGTACACACACACACACACACACACACACACACACACACACACACACACACACACTGCGGCTTCTTTCAGGAATTTAACTAATTCAGTATAGTTGGGCAAGGGATCTGCTTTTTTCTGGTTTGTTTCAAAGATATTATCACATTTTTCTTAAACGGTTATAATTCATGTTGTTATATTAACAATAGATCACATGACTAGGTGTATGTGAAAAGGGACGCTCGTAGGAAAGAACCCACAGAGAATTATTACCCAACTCTGCAGTTTCCCTCAGCTTTACAGAGCTTTGTAGTGTCTGTCAGCTTATTGTTTTGGCTTTTGGGCCCGCAACTTTACTGTTTTGGTTCAGTCTCAGTACACTACTACTCTACTAGTGTCGTTCTCACTCAGCAGGCAGCTGTTTTTAGCCAAAAACCCACTGTACACTACCTACCCAGAACAAAACAGCAGAGAAAGTTAGCGACTAGCTGGTGAACCTAGTGGAGCATTTAGCAACTAGAGACCCAGACATTTCCCTCAGGAGCTGGTGGAGACCAAAAACAGAGCTAAAACTGAGAGAATATTGGACTTACATTCGTCTGGTGGACAGAACCATGACTCCATATGAATGCTAATGTTGCTCTGCTGGATGTGTAATATTAGGCAACACGATCGCCATATCAACTTAAATGGTGATAATGTTAACACCCCCCCACACACACACACACACACACAGCCTCCAAGTGGCCAAAAAAATCAGTTATTGCAGGTTTGATTGGTATAGCTCGCAGAACAAAAATTAAATATTAAGATTGAATGTGATTTTACTTGTTTTTACAGTGTACACTGCTGTGTAAAGTTTCTTCCCAAAGAAAGTTATCCTTGTCAACCCTTCAACCATATCCGTTGTACTCTTAGATACAAGAAGGAGACTGTTCTACATAATATTCCTTGCGCCATGGTGGTGAAAACTAAAGAATGAATGTCTACTGGGACCAATTTGTGCTACATGGGCTATTTCTGTACTTCAATCATTAGATTTCAACCTGCAGATGTCAGACAGGCTGTCTGCCAGTGAAAGTTCAGTGTCACTCAGATTCGTCTAAATGATTTTCCAATATACTCAGAAAGAGAATGGTCTCTCAGAAAGGTTTTTAAATGCAGAAATGCCCTTTTCACTCTGGATACTTAATACTACTTTGTTTGCACATCCTGGTCAAATTTAAATTCAGCAGATTGGTAACATACCTAACTATTATTTATAAGAGTACGATCAAACAGTTTGCTTCTGTCACAGAGTGTGTAGCGTACGTAAGACAAATGTTTCTTAACTACTTAGAACATAAAATGTGTCAAATGGAACATTTTTTGTCTCAGAGAAACACATTTGATTATGAGTCAAATAGCCCTATTCTTTTCCAACACTGCATTAATAAAAAGTCCAACAATGAAGCCAGTAAAGTTTTCTGGGCTTAGTTACTTAGGATTAGTTGGGCATTTTGGGAAGCCCGTTTCTTCTGTATTTGCTTTCTTGCTAAGAGTTAGATGAGGAGATTGATACCACTCTCATATCTGTATGTTAAATATGGCTGTAGCTAGCCAGTTAGTTTAGCTTAGCATAAACACTGGAAATGGGGAAAAGCTAGCTTGACTCTGTCCATAGGTAATTTTTACACTTTGGTTCTTGTACTGATTAAACAAACAAGATATAACCTGTTAAGCAATGCTGGTAGGCAGATTTGTTAACTTTGGACAGAGCCAAGCTAGCTGTTTCCCCCTGTTTCCAGTCTTTATGCTAAGCTAAGATATTCATATTTTCATATTTACCGTACAGACATGAGAGTGGTATCAATCTTCTCATCTAACCCTCTGCAAGTGTATTTCCCAAAATGTCAAACTATTTCCTTAAGAAGAAGACGTCTGTTAGTTACATGCAGTAATTTAACATTTTGACGATAGGAAATGTGAATAGATTCACATTTTTCCACAAGCACCACTTAAAGGACGAGATTTTGGGAAGTGACTCAGAGCACAGAACCACGACCAATCATACAGTGCACCGATACCTCCCACCTCACCAGTCCATTCAGCTGCTCCACTGCACTTTTGATTTAAGCCCCCAGATTTGTTTTCTTTCCAACAGTTACTGAACTTATCAGACTCTGACGTGGGTGTGTTGTCGCTGTCACGGTGCTGGTCCTTCCCTCTGTTGGCAGCAAGGTGGAGAGTTGCTTTGTTTGTCGAGATGTGCTCAGCAATTCAATTTCACAGCTCCGTCTCAGATGAGAGCTGGAGGAGTATAAGGAGAGAGGGGACAGTAATTGAAAGGCAGTGGAGCTCATCCTGTGTCCTCTTCTTCTACTTTTATTTCTTTTGTGTACATCTCTTATATTTGTGTGTGCATTTGTTTGCCCTCTTTAATGTCACTGTGTCATTATTATTTGGACGCTCCATGTAGGTATCCACAAAATAATGTATTATAAACACAGCTGACATGGTGCTCTCCCTCTGTCCCTGCTTTTGTAGACAGAAGAAAGCTGTCCCAGATTTGTCCAAAAAAATGTGTTTTGATCTCTGCCTTGCTTTGAATCAAAGCCCTTTACTTTAATCAATTATTGAATTACCTGTGTGACAGCGGACATAATTGTAGCCACATGAAAGAACTTAAATTTGCATGGAAAGGTACATTGTTATCCCAGTGATCTTTCACTCTTTAATTTAGATTATGGAAGTCTTTCTTAAAGCTTGAAACAGGGGCGCTGAAAATGGAATTGTTCCATCAACATTGAAATCAAAAATAAACTTTATTTATCCAGCATCTGGGATGACATGGTGAACTGCTAGAATTTTAATATGAGTATGTAATTATGCTGTAAAAGATGGGACGAGAGTCTGCTTTTGGCAAGTCAGCCATCAAAAGCATTAAAAAAGAACATACTATCAGAAATGAAAGATAATTGCACATTTATTATTCTTAAAATATTTTTTTTTGGCTGATCTGAGATTTGGCTCTCTCTTCATTGTGTCACCAACAAGGGCTTTTAGTCAAGTGTAACTAGGTCTGAATGAATGGTTTGGCTGTGATTTTGGCCAAAGAAGAGAGAGGGAGAGCCACACTGCATAATTCAGAGGGGATGGTAGATTATGCACCATCTGTGTCCATATCCCAGTGGCCCTGTCAGAATTGATCCACAACCCTTGACCTTTACAGATACTCAGGGTGTTTTCCATCCGCTCTGTCATGCGTGGTGTGTTAGTGTGCAGGCATGTGGGTGTTTGTATGTCTGTGTGTTTGGAGCATGAGTCAGCCTGCTGCTCGCTAACCTTTCCACTGGATTACAAAGTGCAGGTCAGATACACACAGAGTTTTTCTGTTTTTATTTTGTTGTCACTCAAATCAAAAGGTCAAGCATTTCTGCTAGATATATACTGGCACTAAATACACTACAACAAGGCATAAGAATGAAGTTAAAGGAACAGTATATAACTTTGAGAAATACGCTTATTCACTTTCTTGCCGAGAGTTACAAGAGAAGATTGATAGCACTCTCATGTCTGTATGCTAAATATGAATCTAGAACCAGCAAGGGGTTATATTAGCAATAATCAGAATAAAGAATAAAGACTGGAAGAAGGGCGAAACTGCCAGGCTGGCTGAGTCTTGTTGTCACTGCGAGGTTGCCAGACAGTGAGCTTGTGAACAGAGCTAGCCAACTGTTCAAAGACATTTGTCTTTTCTCAAAATTACATTTAAAAAGGAACAGTTTGGCATTTTGGGAAATCTGCTTATTATCAAGAAAGGCCTTCGAGGCGGCCTTGCCACGACAAGCCATATCAGGTAGCAGGGAGAAGGACCCAAAATGCAGACAGGAGCAGTCCAAGGATTTATTTAGGGAATACAAAACTCACACAAACTCAGGGACAGACACGCAGGGAATCCACAGGAGCGACACACGAGGAGAACGTCCAACACATCAAACACAGAAACATCAGTAATCCAAATCTAAATCCAAATGCAGACAATGATGCCCCAGAGAACAAAGGCAGAGGACTGGTATATATATAGGGGAGGAGACAATGAGGGAAACAGACACAGGTGAGTAACAAGACACAGGTGCAAACAATCAAAAAAGGCGGGAAAAGAACAAAGACAGGAAATAAACAGCACACAAGGAAACAAGAACAGTAATTTCAAAGTAAAACAGGAAACAAAACACACAAGTCCACACTAAAGTCCTTGGAATCATGACACTTATTTGCTTTCTTGCTGAGGGTTAGATGAGAAGATCAATGCCATTCTCATGTCTGTACGGAAAATATGAAGCTGGAGCCAGCAGCCTGTTAGCTTAGCTTATTGTTAGATAATTGTTGTTTTTACACATCCTTTTTTGTACAGATTAAAACACACAAGAACGTAGTGTGGTACTGGTACGAAGATTTTGTTACCCTTGGACAGAGCCAGGCTAGCTGTTTCCTCCAGTTTCCAGTCTTTATGCTAAGCTAAGCTAGCTGCCTGCCAGCTCATATTCCTATTTAGTGTACAGACACGAGACTGGTATCAATCTTCTCATCTAACTATTCTTTTAATCATGTACATTATCCGGTATAATGTGATACAGATACAACTATACAATGTGCATAGGTGTAGTGAAGACAGTGAGGAGGTCAGCTGCAAGTTTCACTTTCCACAGTTTTCCTAGTTTTATTCAGGATAACGTTGTACGTCGCAGACAGGCAGTGGAAAAGAAGGTCTGCAATTGATTTTAGTAAACTGTCTAATTTAGAAGTTCTGGTGTGTTGTCTCAGAGCTCTTTGGCTATCTTTCATCTTTACAGTTCCAAAACACCGTAAAAGGTGTTATGCAATATCTTTGCGTCGGTTGTGAATCGCTGACCAGCTTGACAAAGCATTGAGGACAAAGTGACCCTGTGTGTGTTGAAAGCTTTCTGTGTATCCCACTCTATTCAAAGAGAAAAGTGTTTTAATGGTTCAGGTGCAGTATAGTGGAAGTGTTTGGCATTGAATAGAGTGATGGCTGCTGTAAAAGCATGGCTTTGATCAGAGCCTACAGAACATTAACACAGGGAGTCCTATTCTCCTCCTGATCATTAAAGTACATTACTCGTACACAGGTATGTTACAGTAGCCATATGCAGAAGTTGGCTTCTTCAAGGAAAAAGCCACGCTCAGGTTGCTGGTAGATATTACAAATTCTAGTATTTTCTACATTTCAGTAGATATTTTAAAGAGTTGTAATTCAGATTTTTGTTCTGCCCACTTTCCATCAAACTGGCTTATCTACTTAGTGATTTTGTATATTTCCCTCCAGACCTTTGGAGAAGACAGAGCATGTCTGAACTGTTTTCCACGTAGCTGCTGGTTATAAGTGAAGGCAGGCAAAACAATAGAGACAGCAGATCAACAGAGTTGTGTGAGATCATCAAAGTGAGAGTTTCTGCGGCACGAGATATGCTCCTCGCTCAAAATACATCATGTTATATGGCCAGGCTGGAAATCAATGGTTAACTCTTGTTATGATGTGACAAGCCCAAATTATGCTTTCCACGTCTCTATGGGTTTGCAAAGGTCTGCGTGATGTGAATTTCATCACCTGTCCAGATCCGCCAGGGTCTGCACGGACTGTCAGTTACGACCGCATGGACTGTATTTGCTGACAAATGTGTGTAGTATAAACAGAACCATGTGCGCATTTGTTGTAATGTCCATATTTGGACTACAGGTATATCCACCCCTATATTATCACAGTACAGATGATGTGATGCGCGATACAATCATCTAAAATACATTACAATATGTGTAACTGAACTTTGTATGTACTCTAATTACACTCACAGCCCTTGAGCTTTCCTTCATATCCACTGTACGCTGATTTACAGGTGTGGTGGTATTACCCATTCTCTCCACAAAACCACATTGACGACAAACGAGGTGGCTAATCATGTTTTCTGTGTTGCCCGCGTGCTTTATTTCCATGAGACAGACCCGTCAGTGCTACACAATCCAAAGTGGGCCCAACTTTTGATTGAAAATATGCCTCTTTGTCTCTCTGAAATGCTTTCACCAGCAATTTCTCATTTCCCTGAATTTTTATTCTTCATGGCATATTAGTTAACTTGCTCTCATCCTTACATCCTTAATATAAGGGCAACCACACGGAGACATGAAGAAGCAGCTCTCTGCTGTAGAATAATGTAGAGCACCATCAATACTTGGCACCAGTGTATCAGTAGAATATTACAAAAGGAAATATATAGCCATATTGATTTTATGCCCCATTGCATTTTGATTTTGTATGTTGAAGCTGCTGTGGTGAAGAAATGTATGTTTTTCCACAATGGAGTTCTCAGTGGAGTCAGGCCAAATGACGAGCCCAAGATGCAGTTCTTGCTTTTTGATTCTGAGGATCTGACACCAAAATGATGTGTGTGTTGCATCTAAATAAGGGGAAAATATGCATATGTGGTTCACAGGGGTTGAGCTGTGCCTTAAAAAACTCTCCTTTGTTTGTCTTCTTCTCTGGTAGCAGTCAGGGAAGAAGTAACCAATGCAGCAAGGGAGGACTCTCTTACACACACAGAGAACAAGAAAGAGATTCAGACTGGAGTGTGGATTTTAAAGATTTCTATTTGATACATTACAGGGCTGTACAGACAGTGAAAAAGAAAAATAAATGTGCAAGAGTCCAAAAGTGCTCTTTCTTCAGTCCATGTTGGACTTTCCTCAGTGCAAAATTAGGCATGCATGATGAGTAGTCCTATATATGGGTTACTCTACAGGTGCACCTAGTCAGTCATCTAGGGCTTGATTAGACACACATGAAGCCAATTGCCAGCAGACACAAACAAATTAGAAGAATATAGTTCTATAGCATTGACACATTGTCATACACATACTTGTACACTGGGAATGGGACCCACTGGTATATAAAGACAATAAGATAGAGTCACAGAAAACAGCTCGTATCTAATTCTTCATTTAAGCCACTGGGGTGTTTTAAAGGTAAAAGATGTCACATTGAAGTAAAATTTGATCCACATTGCCACCACGGCGATTAGGAATCGTCATGTCAATGCCACAGAAAGCCAAATCCGAAAAAGAATGATTGCCATCTGAAAAGTGTCTTGCAACAGCTGATTTAGGATCAGCACGGCGGATAGCACTTTCATGTTCATTCATTCTAAATCTAAGCTGTCCCCTTGTTTTTCCTACATATTGGATGCCACATTTGGTACATGCAAGAAGATAGACAACATTACTAGAGCTGTAACTAGAATTGTTTAATTTTGTACTATTTTTTGGTCACAAAGCTGGTAAAAGTATTGACCTTTTTACAATTAGATCATGCAGCACAATTTCTTCCCTTTGCCGAAATTCTGCTGTGTGCTGTCATTGTAAAAAGGTCAATACTTTTAACAGCTTTGTGACCAAAAAGGAGGAAATTGAAAAAGTAGTATTTTAAGGTGGAAATACCACTCCATTTTCACTATCACGTTCCTCTTGTAGGTTGGGACAAGCCAATCAAAAGCTACTCGCTCTCTCAAATCTAAAAACAGCTCAATGATCTCATACCAGTGTTACAGTCTAGAGCCCTTGACCATGAGTCTCTACTCACTGTGAACTGAACAAAGCACTGACCTTTAGAATCTACTTTTGCTTTATATTAAATCTATTAGCTCAGGGAAAGATGTACCTTTGGCTCAGGAAATCACTGCCTACCCTTTTACCTTTATCCAATTCTGTACATTGATGTGACATTGTGGGTTAAAGGGCAAAATAAACTATTTTTGTGTTTCTGAATACTGGTAACTGTAGTGTCTTCAGGGCACAGGAGCAGGAGAATTAATACACTATAAAATGATACGATACTTGATATTTTGCATCTGTATTTTCGTCTTTTTTTTTTTTGCCGGGAAATACAGCTTGATGGCCTTTGTTGAAGTGGGCGCAGCCTTAATATAAGCACAGTCGAATGCCTCTGAAGAAGCAAATCAGCTGTGTGATGAGCTTGAACTAAATGACTATCTTACTGTAATTCTCGCCAGGGTTGGGATGCTTGAATACAAAGTACGAAATGAAAGGCCGGGAGCCTCGTCTCTCACACAGCACACATCAAAGAGCAGACAGGCGAATGACACCAAGTTTTCCTCTGATCCTCAAGGAGTCAAGAATGGGAACGAGTGGTTGACAGTGCTCCTTAAATCGCTCCGTCTCCCCACCCGAGCGATTCCCCCGCCTCTTCTCTCCCACTCTTCTCTCACTCTCTCATTCTCAGCTTTTGTGACTTTATCTTTCGTTTGATTGACTCCAGATTTTTTTTTTTCCGTCCTCGTCACAGCTGGCTGAGAAGTTAAGGCCGTTAAGGGTTAGTATCGACGTGATGAGCCCAAATCGTTCCACTTTCATGGCGCCCTTGAAACTTAGTGAGGTCGCACCCCAGATGCCTGTACACATAGAAAAGTACATGGGGGGGGGGGGGGGGGGTCATACTGAGTTAAGGCTGCTGTGTGTGTGTGTGTGTGTGAATTTGTGGGATTGTCTAGGTAGTGCTAATGTGTTGTAGATTTTCTGTCTGATTGTGATTAATTAGATGATGACAAGTGTGCGCTGACAAGCTGCTTATTCTGATTAGAGAGATCAGCTTCCTGTGAGACGCAGAACTAACGAGGCTCGTGAACCTCGACACCGACCGTTCTTAACACATCTGCACCTTGTCTGCACTGTCCTCCCACAGCTTTAGTTTTCTGTCACTCCTTCAGCTTCATAAGTCAGTGGCTCTGTTTTCTCTGTTTTAATTAGCTGAGATACTCTTGAATGTTGGGTAAAATACATAATAAACTTCTACTGTGTGTGCTAAATAACTTAGCTTTGCAATATTGCCGTTAAGCTACAGCTCAGTAAACTTGTGCTAAGCTGAACAATAACACATTAAAGCAATACTTTTGAAAGAAGAAATAATCTTCCTCTTACAAATGATAAGTTAAATTCATAAGCAGTAAAACACAGTGGCGGCTAATGTCAGAGTTAGCAGGTTTTGATAGATTTGCCGTGTGACTGACTGAGTCAGTTATACAGCCGACTGTCACACTAAGTTTCAGCAAGTTATTTTGTGGTTTTTATCACAAAAGTAAACACAATGTAAGTCCAATATTCACTCTCCTTTTAGCTTTGTTTTGGTTTCCACCAACTCCTGAGAGAAATATGTCTATTTAGCTTGCTAGACGCTCGACTAGCTAGCTGCTAATTTTTCTGTCTGCTGGTCAAGTAGTGTATAGTGGGTTTATCTGAGTATTTTTGGTAAAAATAGCTATGAATAGAAATTAAGTTGATGAAAGTGGAGTTTTTGGGCCGGAAAACCAAAACAATTAGTTGAAAGAAGCTAAAATGCCCCATAGACTTGAGGAGGAACCACACAGAGGTAGGCGCTAACTTCCTGGTGGTTTGTCACCATTAGTAACCACACACACATTTAATCTATTGTTAATATAAAAAGTGTTTATAGCGCAGCTTTAAAGCAACAAGAGAGAATTTAGATTTATGAAACATATGGTGGTAAATTACAGTTATTTTATAAAACCATTAACCCACCTGAGGCAGTACTATCACAGTGCAACACTTCACAAACAGCACCTCTTAGATACTCTAAAATCACTGTAAAGTACAGTCAGAGTGGTTTCTTGGTTGAAAGAGAAGGTCTGTATCAATACAAGTGGTTCAAGTGAGAAAAATATTACCTCCACCCTTGAAAAGCTCTGACATCTCTTAGCATTACCCCAAAATATGACTGTAGACTAAACAGCTCTCTGCAGAATCACTTCTAATAAAAAAGTGGACCACTTGGACCTCTTAATGATTCACCGCTGTTCGAGCACTTATGAGTTGTTCCATGTACCACCGTATTAAAAGGAAATTGCTCTGTGGCTCTGGGGTTCAACAGTAGGATTACATGACTTACAAGTGGACAAAATATTGACAGAATTATACAGCGATTGGTAACATGCATTTGAAACCTACTAATGAATCTTTTTTAAGCTTTTCAGTACAAATAAAAAGCTTTGTACAATGGTCATACACAACTAGGGGGACTTAAGTGTAGAGAATATTTATTTGTAAATTTTTCCCTACATGGATCTGCATACTTCCCCATCTGACTCTATAATCCTACTCCCTCCCTGCCTACTTCCTTCGACCAAATGGCAGGTGTCCAGCTTGTTTTCCAGCCAGGGAATTGAAAGAAAAATTAAGAAGGCGGCTAAGCTACAAACAATCAAAAATCAATTGCCTTAAAGTTGGACAGTAATTCAAAATGAACATTCAGAAGAAGCACTACTTCTTCCCACTTGGAGTGGGCCTCTGCAAGGTTCTTACCTTTTTGATTTTGGTGATATCTTTGTTACTCAGTTCTCAGTGCACCAATGCACAAGAATAGATTTTTTTTCTTTATCTTGAAAGATCAGCCTTGCTGTTTGGAAAAGAAAATATAAAGGCTTTCCTAAAGAAACAAATAAGCTGAATTCCATCATAAAGATATCTGCAGCAGATGGGTGGGCTCCTCTACAAATGGGCAAGTTTGAGTTAAGGTGGATTTACCCTCCCCGCTTGCTGAATATAGCTTCTCCCTCTGTGTAGGAAGGCTTTCTCGGCTGTTAGCTGTGTAGCTCATCTGTTTCCCACAGATGGCTTGTCAGTCATTCAGTCTCCAACTCACCAGAGATCCAAAATTCCTCAGAAAGTTTTGCTAAGCGTGTCCCTCTGAGTCATCCCAGCTCTCTGTGTTTCTCTCTGATTATGGATATTTCTCTGAGGGCTCATGGCTGTCTTTTATTGTCTCCATTGATGGGTGATGATGGACAGACCATCCTCGCTAGCTCAGTGACACATGCAACCACACACATACACAAATGTGCAGGCCTGTGAAGCTGTGTGACATTAGAAGAATGATAAGTCCCCTAGCACACAACACGGACTCACACAGACAGAGATAATAAAAAAAAATACAGTTGGTGAAAAGAGAGACTGATGGAAGACAAACATATGCACTACAAATACACTCACATACTTACTGCAATTCTACTGTTGGAAACACACTAATCATGGGTGCATTGTCTTCCATTACTGCGAGTCAGGTAATCAAGTGGCTGTTTCCATGAGTTCTCTCCTCATTAGCACTCATTAGTGTTTTCCTCTCCACTCCACTACTTCCATGATCCTGATTATCTGAGGATTTGAAGTTGGCTCTACAAGAACAGAGACTTCTTAGAAAAGCAGCAACAGACCTCATTTATCAAGTGAGCACGCAGCCAAATTTCATTATTACGCTCAGACTATTTTTTCTGAGATAATTAGTATTTATCAATTTGATTTTTTGATTCTAAATGAGGTATCCACGGCATTAAAATCTGTGACCCCTTGACCTTGCAAGCTGATTTCACTCAAGGCAGGAAAGACTCGCACAGTCACATTTAAATTCAGCCTGTGGAAACAGTTGTATAATGTCTTCTGTAGGTTTTGGGGGAGCTTTGTCAAGTCTGACAACATGACCCTTGTGATGTCATCAGGGTAATCTCAGCTTGAGCTTGGAGACTACACATTTTTTGAAAGAAAGCCTGCGGTACTAGCTGGGGGTGTGGAGTTTGAATGTCATGGGCATTTACCAGCCAGGGAGTTGGTTTTTTATGCATTATGGGAAATGTAGGATCCAGTGTTTTAGGAGAAGTCAGGATATCTCAGCCTCTGCTAGTCTTTTTTAAATCTGTCTGTTGTTGGTGCAATATTAAAATGCTAGCATACTCTTTTAAATTATATTGCTACAAATATTATATTGCTACAATATTTTTAAGACGTTGGACAGTTTAGTGTAGCTGCAGGAAGCCTTGCTTTTTGCCTTAGTTTTAAACAATACAGTAAGTTAAAGGATATGTCCACATTTTTCTGTCTTAAGTCTGTCTTAAAACAATAGTCACATGCCCATTTGTACATTGAAACAGTTTTTTGTTTGCTGTCATTATTTCTCATGGTCACACTGGCCATAATAAGATCGCTTCCTAATGCAATTCCATTGTAAGTGATGGGGGACAAAATCCACAGCCCTCGTTCTGTCCAAAAATGTATTCCAAAGTTTAACCACAGCTATAAATGGAGTGACGCCTGCGAGCTAGTTCAGGCAGTCAACTCAATCTGCACTGCTATACACACGTGACATGCCTCACTCTCCACAACCATCTACCAAACACACCCTCCCAATTTGGCGGTCTGTTTAAACTGAAAAATTTCCCATCTCTCCCTCTGCCTGTCAATGCCACTGCTGCCCTGCATCAGTATTGCTGCCTGTTCTTTCAGCCCCAGCATCCACCTGCAGGCTCCGGCTAGAGGGTTTAAGATATTTGCTCATCACTCCCCAATATCTATGTGTAAACATATCTGCGGGGAGTGATGAGGTCGGAGCCTAGACGCCAAACTCTAACTATGTTCTGCTGCTATAATGAACGTGAGTTGTCTGACTGAACTCTTTTAATGTACATATGGGTATGTGGGTGTTGTTTTAAGACTTGAAAAAAATGTGAACCTATACTTTAATACTGTGTTCATTTACAGGCAGATATAAACAGATATTCTTTTATTTGGAATACACATGTAAAACATGCTAAAACTTAACAATAAACCTTCACAGTTTTGCTTACTTTCCAAGCTCATAAAGCACATTTCACCCGGAAAAGGAAGCAAACAAGAGAATCTAACAGCTTGTTGTTTCTACCACTCAGCACTACTCCAGTGGATACAGGCAGACACCCTCAAGATAACACAATCCTGTCGATGTAACTGTCACTGTCAGGACATGATACAAGCCACCAGCACAGAATATGTCAAAGTAATTGAAGCAATGCAGGTGGAGGCAACTGTGTCCTTTTTGAAAATGACATGTAGTTTTGGATTACTGTTCAGTGGTTTACTGGTTTAAAGAAGGCCACAGCTTTTAGAGATATTGTAGCATCTTTATGTCTTAGTTTTAGCACATGTCAGTCTATTGTGGGTGCAAAATTACTTTTTTATTGTAAGTATCTCAGTGAGGATAAGGTATTCAGGGACGATAAAAAGCATGAATTGATGCTTTTTAAATGCTGTTTAATATAATTATGTTTATATTTCTAGTTTTTTTTTTGTTTGTTTGTTTTTTACAAATCACTATATCACTGCATAAGAACATCTCTGACTCCACTGCATTGTTCTTAGTCGCCCCACCCAAACACAAAATGAGCTTGCTTGCGTTATTCATTCCGCATAACCCATAGTAAAACCTGACGCTTTCCTCGATCTTTTCTTTGACAGTTTTATTAGATCTGCAGACTCATTTTCATTGTGTCTGACAATTTAATCGCCCTAACATTTTATTGAACCGGCAGCTTTCATTGCTATAAAAATCAAAGGCACAGTGAGCCACTAACAGCAGGGAGACACTGTCTTTCCCTTCACTCCTGCATTCGAATCTTCCTGTTCTACTCCATTGAATTGATTGGAAATCTAACGTACATACCACCTGTAAATTTCACCAGAGGCCACTGTGCCAGTGTGTAAAGATTTTTGGATTCCTGCGCTGGCAAATGTCTTCTTTCAGCATGCAGTTCTACAGATTATGTCAGTGTGACGGCAAGAGGAAAAGTTTCCACAATCAGGCATTTTTAAGGACATCTCAGCGGTGGAATTTGTATTGGTTTCAACAATGGCATGATAAATGCGGGCTTGTATCAGCGCTGATTAATGAAGTCTTCATTATCTCCTGTTTTCCCTCCTCTTTTCACTCTCGCTCTCGTGTGGTCTCATTGTTTTGCCTGGTTAGATTGCGCCGATTTTGTACTTCATAATGAGACGGGGAACAATAGCAGAGTACTTTTTCACTTCTCCTCCTTAGCGATACTTATTCTTTTGTCTGCATCCTCAATGAATGACTCCTGAATGTCACTCTCTTCTTTTTTATATCCCTCTCTTCCTCATTTTCTGCGAGCAATTCTCATTGATTCTTAACTATGAATAGTGACTGGAATGAATGAGAAGACCTTTCCATTTATAACACTGCTGACTTTTCACTGTGTTGAGTTTGTAGGCGGCTATAAACCAAAACACCAATTTATAAAATTCAAATGCTCTTGTGTGTACGGGATTTTAAATGACATGACTAAATGCCAGCTATTGCCAGTGTTGGGTGACTGTCTTTTTGAAGGAACAGCGATTGTAATGCTACATGGCAGTGTGCATATCCCATTAGATAGTATCTATTACAGAAATGAAATTACCCTCAGTTAATTTGATTTGGATAATATTAGGCTAATAGAAGTGTGTGGTGCTCTGTGCGGAATATGAATTGAGCGAATTATACATTCGTATGGCAATCAGCTGCAACCGCTGGATGTGAGATGGGCTGGATTTCAAGGTTTCCTTCCTTTGCTTTCTCTCTCCTTCCTTTCTCTGACACACACTTGACACAGAAGAGTACAGTAATAACAGCCACGGGGCAGCGCCGACAAATTCAACACTAAGTGAAATAGATTACTTTTGTCTGGCAGTAATGGAATTACATAAGAAAGAAAGAAAAATCTAAGTAATGCTTGATTGTTTTGGAGGCTTGTAAACGAGAAGCGGGGCAGTTTCGGTGACATACACAATGTTCTCCAGGCGTTGTCGTGCCGGTGGAGGCTATTGTATCTGTTTCCAAACACCTGAGACAAGGCAAGTCCTAGTCAAGTCATTAGTCTCCAAACACACTGAAAGTTACTGTAAATCTTTCAGGTCTGTCAGGCCCCTACAAATTAATTGTTCAAGGTGTGTGGCTATGCAAGGCCTGCCTGTAGCTGTCTTATATTTTTAGCTACGCTAGCGGCGTGGCTCTAGGGATGGCACTGTCAGACTGTTGGTCCACCACTTTGGTCCATATATCCAAATATCTCAACAGCTAATTTTGTACAGACTTTCGTGGTTCCCAAAGGTTGAATCTTAATGACTTCGATGAACCCCTGACTTTTCGACTAGTGCCACCATGGGGTTGACATTTGTGGTTTTGAGTGAAATGTCTCAAGAACTATTGGATGGATTGCCTTGAAATTTGGTTCAGACATGTTTCCTACAGGATGCATTGTAATAACTTTGGTGACCCCAGACTTCATCATCAAGTCAAAATATCAGTTTGTCCAAAACTTTGGTTTATGACCAAAAACCTGCAAAACTAATGCCCAGCAGCCACAGCTGTACTTTAGTATCAAATATTAGCATACTAACTTGCTAAACTAAGAAGGTGAACATGGTTAACCTGCTAAACCAGCATGTTAGCATTCTCAGCGCGAGCATGTTAGCATGCTGAAGTTAGCATTTAGCTCAAAGCAATGCTATTCCTATGTAAGGCCTCATAGAGCTGCTAGCATGGCTGTAGACTTTTAGGCCGCACTCAGACCGACTTTAGCCTGGTCTTGTTCGTCCGGCAAAAAAGTTGAACCTGGCTCAAGTTTTGCCAAAACGCAACTTGACGTCATCTGGCAAGGCACTGTATTGGCCAATTATGCAAGCTCACAGTCCTGGTAGATTACTTTGTAACACGAACGCTGTATTTCTACTGTTTACCTTGGGACAGATAAAATAATTGTCACCCTGATAAGTTTCCAGATTTGTAAAATCCTGTGTTTTGGCGTCTGATAAGCCTTTAAATGCATTAACCTGTTACTTCAACTGGACTTCCTGGATCATAGTGATCAGTGTCTGAATGCCTGCTAAGTCTTGTTTATTGTTTAGGGATTTTAAACGTCAAAACGTGAGAAATAATTTTGGTGTCAAGGCAAGCCTTTAGGGAGTCAAATCTCACAGCAGTCAAGATCCAAACCAAGTCTCAAGTCCTCAAGACCAAGTCTCAAGTGTCAAGCATGCAGCTACGCTCTCGTCTCACATCAGGCGTGAACTCAGGGCAGAAACATGCACCTTAGCACTGATGTGGGTGTTTACTGTCAGTATCAGGGAAAATAGCTCAATGTTAAACTTAAGTGGATCACTTTAATCCCCAAAAATACCTGGGAAAGCTGCTGCATCGTCCCTGCAAAGCTTTATGCTCACTTCTTAGCCTCTCTGTGGAGAGAGTATAAGTGTGCCTGTGCATGTGTGTGTTTGATGGGTACAGGTGGTGATAGTAGGATGGGTGTAAGTTAGTGGTAAAAGCACAGCCAGCAGGAGACGGTAGTACGCATGCGCACGCACACTTTCTACCACAAAACACAGTAGTTTCACTGCCTGTCACTTCTCACCTATTGCACAGATGTGTCACTATGGCCAGGAGTGACAGAACACCTCCCAGCACGACACAGTTTTCATCTTTCTGTGTAGATCTGTAGGTTGCTGGGTGTGTTTTCTGCACCTGTATGTGTGCATGTGTATAATTCATCCAGACATTGATTAATGCATGTGGCACAGTGGACACTGAGCCTGCCTTTTCATTAAATGATGTAAACATTTCCAGTTTAGCCAAGATGACTGTTAAACTATTTCTTTTGCACCTTAATGAGATTAAGTGTTATTAAGCCTCCTCCATCTGTTCGATATTAGAGTTCTCCAGTCTGTACGCTACACTTTTAACATTGATAGTAGTTTGTTCTAATAAGGGGTTGCAAGGAGGAGAAGAGAGGGAGACTGGAAGGAGGGAAAAGTGTGATGGGCATAATAAAAAGAAGAAAATATGAGGAAAGGAGGGGAATGGAAAGGGGAGGAAAAGAAAAGGAGGGAAAGAAAAGAAAGGAAATAAGAGGAAGGGAAAGGAGAGAAAAGCAAAGGAGTTGATCCATCTCTGCATTGGCTTTGCCCTCAAAGCTACTGTACATGGCAATCCTACATCAAAGCGCCAGCATAAGCAGCCACACACATACACACATGCGGTATGCAAATGTCCATATACATTTTGCATGTATACTTCATTTGCATTTCAAACATATTCAACTAAACACACACAAATAAGTCCTAATCTTGCTGCATTGCTGACACGGTTGCACCCTCGGAAGATGAGCTGAGGCTGATCACAATTACTGATCCCAGTAGACAACTCTCTCTCTCTCTCCCACATGCTGTATGAACACCCATTTGAAATTTATGCAAAGATGTTCTACATGTAGTAACCTAGTTCACCAAGTAACCTAGCAACACTAGAGTCAGCTGGTTAGGAGTGTGTGTGTGTGTGTGTGTGTGCGTCCATCCCTCTGCCTGTCTGTGATTTGCATCTGTGGACACAGCTGCAGCCAGTATCCATGTATCTGCAGCATTTGGAGGAGTTTGAAGTGCTTGGAACCCGTCTACAAACCGGTAAAGTTGAGAATTAAAACTAGAGTGATCCGTCATCACTGCATGATGTTAGAGAGTTACTTCTTTTTCTGATTTCATCTTTGCTTTCACAGTAAGTACGTCTTGCTGTGATTTTTCCTTCCCCGTGATCATCTGTCAGTCAAACACTGGGTCCAGAACTTCATCTGGTTTTTTGTTTTTTAAGATTGAAAGTTCATTCTTCATGGAAACAGTCATTGAGTAAACAATCTCACTACAAACTCTATTTTGAAGCTTTTTTGGAGCTTTTGATCACATCACACGATCTTCCTCAGCAGATGGATTCTTGGCCAGTTATCATGGATGGATTTTCAAATTTCCATTTTACTGAACACTTTATCCTGATCCATGTTGGCAAAGTTGAGGCAAAGATTGTCACTTGGCAGCAAGAGAAGTGTGTGTGTGTGTGTGTGTGTGTAAGAGAGAATGTCAGCAAAATAATGAAAATAGATCATTCCTGGCTAGAAAGAAGAGCAAATCAGTCCTTCTGCCAGTTTATAAGCATGTTGGCATAATTGAGAATGAAAGTTAATTCTTGACCTTGGAAACAGCTGTTGGCAAGACAATAAGGTTCCACGAGGTCCATTTGTTTTTTTCTTTTTTTTTCTGTTCAACCATGATGGCTATTGCTGCTCATGCTAAAGAAACAGTTCGATTCCAAGCAGAGGATTTTGTCCCCCTGAAAAGTCCTACCCAAATGAAAACATACACAAAACATCCAATATTTAAAGTTATAATCCTAAAGATTTTACTTTGGAAGTTGGAGGTGTGCTGCCTGTCGCCTGCAACTCCTCCCTCTTGTTCCATTTACTCCCTTTGTTCCATGTACTCCCGTTGTCTTTAGTTTAGTTGACGTACATTATTTTTGATGAAATGCTAAACTCTAATCACAATTAAAGCCACCCTATGTTTCGCCAAGTGAATGCTTTTAATGTGAAATGTTGAGAAAGCATTAGCAGTAACTTAATGCAGCTCTAATACAGTGTTAGGAGAGTGAACAGTAAACAGTTAGATCTATCTATCTATGTGTCTGTCTATCTATGTGTGGGATTCAAGATTCTTACTACTGATGAATCCAAGTAAAACAGCACAGTCTTGGCACTTTAAGGCGACCAACTTTATGAGAGGGAAAACACACTGAGCCTCTGTTTGGTGTGTGTGCCCGTGTGTGTGTGTGTGTGTCTTCATTCTCCTTTGAGCTGTGGTTTCTGCATCTACCTTTGATTTTCTGTCAGGAGAGTTTGTAATACGACCCAACACGAGCGACGAGAGAGACGCAGAGAGAAAGAAGGAGAAGCGATGCATTGAGAGAGTGGCAGAAAGAGGGAGCGGTGGGTAGACCCAGAGAAGAAAAGAGAGGGAGAGAGAGGGTTGTGAAGTGACAAGGTAAGCGCTGAGGAGAGAAGACGCGGATGAGGGAAGAGAGAGAGGGAAAGAGGGAATAAGAAGGGCAAAAAAAAAGGAGAGGAGGAAGGGTGAGAAGAGGGGGAGAGAATGAGGAAAGTAAGAAATGGAAGGAGAGATATGAAGCTGAAAGGAAGAAGGAGGGAGGGACACTTTTCTGTGTGTGATAGAAAAGTGATGGTATAATAAGAGCATGAGTACTACAGTGCATGTGACTGCATGTGTGTGTGGAAGAACGAGCGCTCTCCTGCAGAAGGTTAAGGCCTAATGTCTAATGACTGACTCTGTGAATGAGCCTGTTATGCTATTCTCTCATTGCGTTTGATCTCTGTTTACGCCTGTCCAATATCCCCGGCAGTGTCCTCTCATGTTGTCCAAGGTAGAGAGGGAGAATGCAGGCCAATTACAAGCGAGCAGCACTTTGCTAAGTGATGTGGGTATTTTCCTTCTCATTAAGTCACAGTCAGAAGCCTTCTCAGGCTGTTTTTCAACGGCATAAACATACGGCTTTATGTGTTTCTTCATGTTCACTGAATCAAACTGATAAATGTTGGCTGAAGGTAGGCTGCTTTTAAAGGAGAAGGAATACATTTTGATATGATCAATTTGATTTTATTATATTTATAGTGGGCAAGCGAGAAGAGAAGAAGAAAATGAATCAAATTCTTTGCCATTTGAGGAAATTCTCCCCAAACTCCCCAAAACTCCTTTCCTTCGTTTTGATATCCTTAGTCAAACAGGATTAGCTTGCTCTGCATCTCTATGATAATGTATTTCTTTTTGAAATGGAGTACCAATATACATGGAGCATAAACACAACTGTGTGGAGCTGGCTTAAGTCCTAAAAAGAAGTGCACTGCAGACATTTAGATGTACATTTGACCCACACAAACACTGAAAACCTACATTTTCAAGATGACACCTGTGGTAAAACGCTCACTATAAAATGTGGATTGTGTGCACAGTGTGCAGTGGATTGTGCGTGCAGGAGCCTGTTGTTTGTTCCTTTTTTGTGGAGTTTCAGTCAGCACCAACAAACACTGCCAGTACTGCTAGCTACAGTAGCTAGGAAGCTATTCTCTGATAATGGGCAAGTGTTGAATGTAACAAAAACTTCAATCAACTTAAATTAATGAATGATTTTTAATTGGTTAATTAATGCATCCATCCATTTCCTGCCACTTATCCGGGTTCATGTTGTGTTCATTTAATGAATTATATCATTAGGAATTATTGTTATATACTGCTGGGAAGAACTGATAAAAATGTGAAATAATTCTATATAATTACATTCTTTGGACAGTGATTGTGTGGTAATGTTGTGAAACAGGCATTAAATTACATTCTATATGGTATTAAAAAGGCCCTAAAAGGTCTTAAGTTTAACTTGGTGAACACTGCAGAACCCTTGTTTAACCAGGACCACAATCTTTCCCTAACGTTAACCAAGTAGTAGTTTTTTTTGTAGCTAAACTTGACCAAAGCTTAACCAGAAGTGGCTAGTGGCAATACTCATATAGGTCATTTGGGAAGGCAATGAAAAATGGCCCATTTTGTTGTTTAAGTCAGAGGACTTGATGTTTTGTAGCTGCTACTTGCATCAGTTTGTAAAAGAGTATATAGTATGGTGTTACCTTGAAGGCATTGTGGCCTTGTATGGGCGTTGGATCTACTGTATTAAATTTGAATATGTTCTGAATTTGCTTAAATGTGTGTGTTTTGGCCTGTATTGTGTGCCGCCACCACAAACAAAATTCCTAATGAAAAAATAAAGTTCCACGAATCAAACTTGAATTTAAGGGTTTTTAAAAAATGTTGTGCTGACCCTGCAGGTCTTGTAAACTGAAGGGGTCGGGCTTGATTACCTCCTGCACGTTGTCAAATGTCAAAAAACCTGCTGGACAGTTGTTTCTGCTAACATGTGTTGTGAGTGGAGGAGTGAAAGCGAAAGAATGGGAGCTGGAGGAGGAGGAGGAGAAGTGGAAGGAAAAAAAGCAGGTTGTGCAAAAGAATATGGGAAGGATGGGAGATGGGAAAACAGGGCATGAGGAGGAGACTAGGAGAGCAAGGTAGAGGAATTGCCCCCTAGGCACTATTCAATTTTGCCCTTATGATGGGAGCATATTTCCCCAGTGCTGCGACCATCATCACTCTCTCTCTCACACACACACATTCGCTCTCATACTCTCTCTGCTTCTCACTCCACCATTTTCATCTTGGCCCTTCATGCTGCATTCGTGCTACGTTTTCCTCCTCTAACTCTTCTCTGCTCCTCATAGGCATCTCAAGCTACAGTCAATTGTCAGCCACCTTCACCAACACCTATTTTGGTTTCCAGAGTGTGCATGTGAGTGCACACGCATGTGAACGTGCAGGTGCAGCGTAACAATCTGCACCACCATGTTTGTATATTAACTCTTGCCAGTTCCCATAAAGTCTGCACTTACAACGTCTTCATTGAAAATATATATGAAAGCATGCACCAGGCCAGCAGGTGCCTTGCATTTTTTAAAACCCTAAGCCATTATCTTTTCTTCATATTTCTTTCCACTTATTCCACATCGGCCTCCCTCTCCATATGCACAGAGCTTACAAGCTGCATCGGGCCCGGCCCGGCACTGCAGTCATATTTTACGGGTCTTCTTCTGCAGGTCACCTTTGAAACATTCCATCTTTCCCATCATCCTTGATTCTCTATGGATCACGATTGGGTTAGCTACGGCAGTCACCCGGCTGCCAGAGAAGTGTGTGTGTGTGCGTTTAGGAAAAGGCGGTGGAAAAATGAAAATAGATCATTCATGGCTAAAAGCTGAGAAGAGCAAATCAGTCCTTCTGCCAGTTTCCCAGCATGCATTTCTCTCTGGCTGGCAAAGACGGAAGTGCTTGCCAACACACAGCTGAGCCAGCCCTCTATTATTTCCATTCCCACATTTATACATTTTACTATTGTCCGTCCCACTCTCCATTATGGGTGTGCAGAGCTCCAGTGGTTAATAGCATCTTTGAAGTCTACTGTACTGGCACATATGGATAGATACCAGACTAATGAAAACTTTCCCATTGTTTGACTACAATTCTATAAGTGCTCTGTGCAGTTCACCTTCTCGTAGTCCCAAATGAGTCGACATATCTACCCCTGACCACGCTGTAGCTCCATTCATTGTATCTGCAGTCAAACAAAGCCAGTATTCAGGCATACAATACCCACTGCCTTGCAGCGTTAACCCATTTCAATACAAGCCAAGACTGTAGCTGCCTTGTCCAAATGATTGTCTGCTATTGTCTCCCATTCTGAAATAAAACCCTATTTAAAGTAATAATTCATGACATCTATGTATATTAAAGGAATAGTTTGACAGTTTGGGAAATGCACTTAATCGCTTCCTTACTGAGAGCCAGATGTGAAGATTGATACCACTCTCATGTCTGTACGCTAAATATGAAGCTACCACCAACAGCTAGTTAGCTTAGCCTTAGCACTTAGCATCCAAACAAAAGCCAGGATTATTTCTTGGCTGGGCACAGTAACATCCTGTTACTCCAGTGTCCGTTGGCTACCCGTCAACCTTACAGAGACGACAAGAAGTTCAGAATCAGAATCAGAAATCCTTTATTCGTCCCACAGCGGGGAAATGTACATATGTTAGCACATAACCCCCTAGAAAAACTACAACATTTAGTTATCACACGTTGGTTTTTGTGAGATTTAAAGTAGCTTTTAGGTGAATTTTGATATCTTAGGACAGAGCCAGGCTAGCTGTTTCCCCCTGTTCCAGTCTTTATGCTAAGCTCAGCTAAGCGGCTGCTGGCTGTAGCTTCATCAGTCTCTGTTGGCTACCTGTCAACCTTACGGAGACGACAAGAACTTAGCACATAACCCCCCATAAAACCACAACATTTAGTTTTTACACTTTAGTTTTTGTCAAGCCAATTTTGCTTTGTCTTATAGTTATGACATATTAGTTCATGAGGTATTTTACATCAGATGTTTATTCTCTAGAAGTAATGCCTTTTACCATCAGCCGGTTCATTCATGTTTCACAATCACTGGTTTGTTCACAGCTGTGCGGCAATCAGCTCACTAGTCACGTCCAGTCATATTTATGCAGGCGTATAGCGCGACCGTTATAACATGACAATTCTCGCTGTTACTCTGCTGATACACTCATGTCAATGCCGTTTGCTGCCGGAGCTCAATTCAGCTCCCCGGCCTCCTCTTTATGTGCTCTAATTTTGGGATTGTTGATTTAACATTAAGATTTAAAGTTATGTATGTGCTTATTAGATCTTCAGCAGAATCCTTGTTGCACAGATTCTTTCCTGCTAGATCCAACTGTGCAACCATCTGCTTTAAATGGTCAATGGCTTGACGTGAGTGTGACTGAATTGACTGAACTGAAAGTTGCATTAGATTGATTGCTTGGGCCTATAAATATGGGAAGGTTTGGATGCAAAAGTTTTTTTTGTTTGTTTGTTTTTTTGCAAAAAATAAAGAATGTTCTCATAATGGCATTTTCACTGGATTGCCATCTAAAGCTAATGAAATGCCCCTGGGCTTAAAGTGTTTCTGTCCACCAAACTTCATGAAAATCTGTTGGACATTTTTGAGCTATCCTGCCTTCAGACAGACTGGTACATTTCCTTTAAGTGAGGAAAAGAAATATCAAAATACATGTATCATTTCTGGTATTTCAGCTGTTGAATTTGCAATGAAACACCCTTTGACCCAATATTCAAAGAGATGGCGGAGAGCGGGCAGACTCAGCTGTTAGCAAAGTGGGTCAGAGCAGCTGGCATGATCACATGAATATTTAAAATGAAACAGCTCCAGACTGAAGCCTCTGTAACAATCACGTTGATGCCAAGCAGTGTTAAACAATGACAGCATGTTGTACAGCTCCAACTCCCTACTGAGCAGCCACTGAATATTTCTGCCTACACGGAGCGGAGGGGCGAAGTTGTCCAAAGAGGAATGGATATATACAGAGAAAACAAAAAGATGTGGAGTACAGAAGGGAGGGCTGTACATTCAGATTTTAATTTGAAGAGATCCCTGAAAACATAGGTAATGGAAGAGGAGGAAGGACGAAAGAAGCACCTATTGTTTGATGTATAAAATGTGTGTACATACTACTGTAATACCTCAACTATCTAACAAGAAATGAAGAAAAGAGGACACAGATGAATGACAGATAGATCAGTAGAGGCCAAGAGATGAAGAATGGAAGCAAACTTTGTAATTAACTCAACACAGAGAAGTGCTGACAGGCAGAGAGCCAGACGGACTGACAGGTTCAAAAAATTGAAAAATAAAAAAACGAAAGGAGGAGAACGTAGAGAGGGAGAGACATGACTGCAGGATGGATAGAAGTAGGCTAGGTCAGGAGGAGAGACTGAGAGGAGAGGGAGACATGTGGAGAGATGGATAGAGAGAAGGAGATAAAGGAAAGAGACAGCCAACATTCGGCTGCGTCTTTTTCTGCCTATCTTTTCAGTTGTCTGTCTACACATGGGTGTCTTTTTAATGTGTGCGCGCACAACCACACGTTCAGGCATGTGCGTGCGTGTCCCTGTGATTGACAGCTCCTAGCCAGCAGCCTGCTCCAAAGCCAAAGACTTCATAATAAACAGAACATGGTTTAATTTACTCCTCCAGGCAGAGCGGCACTGCTCACTTTGCTGTCTATTCATAAACAGGGACACACACATGCAAGTACGACACACTGCAAAAAATATCCTTCTCCATTTTTACTTTGTTTTTCTTGCTAAAGCCAAAACTGTAATTTCGAATTCTGCTCACTTTTTGTGTAAGGAAATAAATTATAATGATACTGCAGTTATTGTGCATATTTACCTATCTTTCCAAAGAGGATAAAACCATTTTTGGACACATTTATGGAAACGGTTTCTCAACTTCAGGCCTCAGCCCATCAGGATGGCTTTTTCCCATGACAGCAGTTGACTGACATTTGAGAGCCGATGTTGCTAGGAGACGCACTGTCAGCTGTGGTGCGCGTCTGACTAAAGTGCGTGGTGGCCCTGTATAGCCTACGAACGAGATGCGGCCCCATCCACCCAGGTGCCATGGCTGTCTGAAATCTTTCCACGGTGGGATGTTGACTTGGAGAGGCCCGTCGTCACGGCTACACCAATGATACGGCTGGATGTGGGTGAGCTTCCCGGGTGGCAGCTCTCATTCAGCCAATCAAGGCAAACAGGCCACGCTCTATTTAATGATTATCCCAGCATCTGTCCCCTATCTCTCATCTCTGTGTGAAAGCCGACAAACACGAGTGCAAATACACTCGCAGGAGCTCAGTGAATCCCCTCCAGCAGAGCGGCTCGATTCTGGCTTTCATCGACTAATTTCATCTCAATTTAGTCAAATCTAGAAATGACGGGAAATGGTCGTGTGCATTATAAACAGGCTGTGTGCCCGTGATTCATTATATAGTTAGTGGAGAAAGTGGTTAATAGAGGATGTGATTACAGCAGCAGCAATTAATGTCAGTCCAATAAAATACATGATTACCACATTTGGAGTGTAATCTTGGTTGTTGCTGAAAAGAAAAAGCAATACAAAGATAGGCTTTGTCCTGTTTCCATTCTGTTTATTTTTACTTACCTCAACCAGAGTGTGTGGGTGTGTGGTTTACATTGTGCCACATTCTTGCTGCAGCTTGGCAAGGTGTATTGATTTCATTCCCTGCATTTGCTTTGTGGAGAAGATCCCATTCTCTTCAACGGCAGGGTTGGTTTCTGCCTGGTCACATGGATATTGTGAATCATCCTATCATTCAGCTGGTACTCAAGACGGTGAATTTGTTGTGTAATTGATAGCACAGACGTTTGTGAATATGCTTGGACGCTTGCCTCCACTTTCTATCTCCCCTGCTGCATTAGGATGCAGGTGATCAATAAACACATTGTTTTCCTCAGCTGTAAATCACATGAATGCTCAGAGACTCCCTGCGGGCATGGACGGAGGAAAAAAAAGACAGACAACAAGGAGCGCTGGGCTGATGAATATAACGATAAACGGAGAGGAGCGCGAGGTACTAAATGGGAGAGTGAGGCAGAAACTGAAGAGACACCGTGAGAGAGAAAGAAAGGCTAATATTCTTGATTTATCAGCCCAGCAGCGTTTGAGATGAATGAGAAGAAGAAAGCTGTCTGTGGCTGCTTATTGCAGCCCGCGGGATGAATGCTCACTATTGCACTGTTTGTCTTTGGTTGGGTAAAAAATGAAGTGTTAAATCAATAAAAATGTTAATCAGAATAAGAAAAAAAACATTGTTTTCACTTTCAATTTAGCAGACCACTTGATAGAAGAGACAAAACAATCTGGACATCAATCTACAAAGTCTATTTCTTTTTGTTGTGATTCATTTGTAAGTCATACCATGAATTACACTCCACTGCACCTCCCACCTTTGTGTCTCACACATATACAGTGCAAAAACATCAAATAAGTTATTTATACCTGTACCCACTCGGAGCAACATTTTTAAAGGATTATACCACTGTTTTCGCATGTTATATTTCGCAAGTGTATTCTCATGTGTGCATTTTTTTGCCTGTTTCGCAAGCTTGAAATCTTAGCAGTTATTGAAGTAACAAAAGAGTGAATGCCTACTCATCTCACGGTTATTCTGTGTAATGGAACAGAAAAATATCACTGATTGCAAGACTGAACACTAGATTCCATTATTTGATAAGATTCAGATTTGTATTCATAAATACGATGTGTTCACTCCTGTCTCCCGAGATGCAAGACCTAAATGGTTACTCTTTTTGTGCCTCCAGGTGAGACCGGTGCAGCCCTGTCACGCCCACAGCGCCCCCTTTCGGCCCGGACGGCCCACCACGCCCCGGCGCCTGTGAAAGGGTACCATGTCAGCCGTAGCATGTCCCAGCATTCCTCCGGTGGTGGCGGAGGAGGCCCCTGCCACTGCACGCCTGAGGACTGTGACGGCCCGGGCAGGGACTACTACCAGGGTCACAGCGATGGCCACTATTACCCTCCAGGAGGTCCGGCTGAGGCCCTGGCGCTCGAGAGGCACCATTCCCACTCCCACTCCCACTCCCATAGCCACTCTGGAGGGGGAACCTTCCCTCGCTCCCACCCTAGCCAGCACCCACCTCTCCAGACCTTTGACTCTTGCGAGGAGTGCCTGTCCTCAGGCCATGGAGGGAAGATGCACCGCATTCCTCCAAACCTGATGGACCAGTTTGAGAAGCAGGTGCCCTTTCATCCTGATGGCTTCCACACACTGCAGTACCAGCGCACCACTAGTGGGGGCGCTGAGCCGCGCAGCGAGAGCCCCTCACGTATCCGCCACCTGGTCAACTCTGTGCAGCGCCTCTTTGCCAAGTCCCATTCCCTGGAGGCACCATCCAAACGGGAGTACAACGGCACAAGAGGAGGCGGCGAATACCGTGGCGAGAGAGGAGGAGGCCACAGGAGTGGAGGGGAGGACGGCGGAGGCCACTACTCAGGCCACCAGCCTCGCTCAACCAGGAGGAGCAAGTCTCGAGAGCGTAGCAAGAGTGGAGACTCACGGCACGAGTCAGGCAGACGCCACCGCAGCAGGACAGCAGGCTGGTGGAGCTCTGACGACAACCTGGACAGCGACAGCAGCTTCCTGGTCAGCGGGGGCAGACGGGGGTATCCCAGCGGACACGAGAGCTTGGATGCAGCCATCCAGGAGCTCACCATGAAGAGGCCCAAGGAGCGTGGTGGTGGGCCGGGGCCTGGGGAGTGCATGGCCTGTACCACAATGGCTCTGGCCGGGGGTGAAGGAGGGGGACACCACGGGCACCATGGCCACTCCCTGAAAAGGAGCACCTGGTCAGCCATGACAGTGAGTCAGGCCAGGGAGGTGTACCCTTCCACCAGGGGAGGAGGCTACGATAAAGCCCTTGTGCCCGTGGAGAGTAAGATGAAGGAGAGGACCTTCCACTACCTGCAGGTGTGTATATGCCTGCATGTCAACCAATATGTATGTGTGTGTTTATGTGTGTACAGAGGGAATATAGTATGAGGGGGACTTTGTTTGCTGCTCAACACTGACCTGAAGCAATATTTCTGTAAGTTAAGACCTTACATTTACAGTCTCATGCAGGTTTACAGGTTTAGCTCCAGTTTACATGTTTTGCGTAAAACATTTTACACCTTCTTCTCTGAGTCATATCTCAATCAAACTGGACTGCATGTTACTGTCCAATGTTAGCAGTGTTTCCAATGTCCATAAGGATTAACTTCCATAAATCAATTTCAAAGTCATGTTAAAACATAATCCCTAATAATCGTCAAATTTTTCTTCTATTTCAAAATGAACCATTTGATTGTCTGTACATCCACGATGACTGTGCTAACAGGAAGCACTAGCTGTTAATGCAGAACGACTTCATTGTGCAGATGTGAATGTAAAGAAATGCGCCTTGCTTGGAAAGTGGACGAGATCAGTTCTTTGATCAGGCGACAGTCAGGCGTTTCCCATCGTGCCCTGGGTCTTGCAGTCGGTGGAGAGCACCTGCAGCGCCTGGCTCTAAAAAGTGCGGCCGGGAAAAGTCGGGATCAAGTCGGACACAAATCTAACCGGCATGCATTGTGCGGCGATCGCCAGTGATCGATTCTGCGCAGGCCTGGCTCATCTCGAATGAGCCTATTGACTCCATGACAACATAACACATACTGTTTGCATTACTCAAAGCATGATGGGAACCGTAGTGCCAAAACCTTGAAACTTTTTAATCCCACATTTAAAGAAGACCAATCCATGAAAATATTTTTACACTATCAATAGAAGGCGTACTGTGTCCCATCAACATGATTCATGTATCCCTGGGACACTGACACTCTCCTTTTTCTGTTCATATCCAGGCATTTGCTGTGTGTTAAAACCCTTTTTCACACACAAGCAAAAACACCAACAGTTTTCAATTGCACAGTAACCATTAACCCTTTTCATAAAAAGTGTCAAAAAACATGACGTGAAGCATGATAATTGAGCAAAAACAGCCCAGAGTTCAAAGGGTTAAACGTCCACCTGAGAGATCCCATAGACTGTCTCGGTATTTTGCTGTGAGTCAGAAAACAATGATTGTCACCCACACAGAGATTATTTAATGTCTCTCCCGTAAGTCCCAGTTCCAGTCGCCATGGTCTAACTCCGAATCCAACACATGCAATTTTCCCTTTGCCCTTTCCCTCATTTTGTATACATGAATTCCCTAAAATTAAAAGCTAATGGCTGTTACAGTGTACCTACAAAGTCAGCTGAAAGAGCACACACACACACACACACACACACACAAACATGCACGAGCAAAACCTCCAGCTGTGCTGAGGTAGAGCTGCCATGCAGGCTGTGTTTCTACGGAAACAGCAGGTAGCCACAGGAGTCCCTGGTGTTTTTCTAACTCTCATCCTTTAGACACAGCTGAGGTCTGCTGATAGAAGAGACAGAGAGAGCAGGGTTGTGCGTGTTAGTGTTTCCAAAGGACAAACCCCACACAATTTGCCTCTGTGCCTTAGGTTACCATCACATTCCCAACTGCAGCTTTTCTCATATCTCCAGGCGTCACTTGCAGTTTTGTGAGAAGGGGGGAGACAGTGTGTGGAGTGAATTTTGTGCTACGCTTAGATGTGCTGAAGTCAGCCAGATTGATCCATGGCTTCAGAGCAGACAGCTTCCTGGAGCTGCAGATATAGAGCTGTTCAGGTCTATTCCACCAGTACTACACCTCAGGACAAACAGCCGCACAGGTGCCATATTGAAGCAACAGCTCCAAACCCTAACTTTGCTGTTTTAGTTCACTCTCACGGTGTCGTTTTTGACCGGATGCAGGCAGCCTTTTTCAGCTAAAAGCTCTAAAAGCCCACTGTACACTACCTGCCTGGCACCAAACAACAGACAGACACAGTTAGCGACTAGCTGGTGAACATAGTGGAGCATTTAACAGCTAAAAAGCCAGATACTTCCCTCAGGAGCTAGTGGCAACAAAATAGAGCAAAAAGGAGAGTGAATATTGGACCTACATTCATCAGGTGGCCAGAAACATAACTCCAAATGAACGCCAATGTTGCTCCATATCTGCTAGTTGTGTAAAATTGCTTATATCAACTTATATGAAAAGGTGATATGTCAGTTGTGTGTTCACATCTTATTTCCACTTTTGCAGGTTTAACTTTTAAAACTTTATATATTTTCTCTCCCTTCCATACTAAATATCAAAAACCTTGACCAGTTGCATTCTGAGCTCCCTCACCTGATAAAAAGGTTATGCCAACAGAGTTCTCACACCACGCAAACCTTTTGTAATGACTAGTGAACCACAGGCAAAGGTCTTTACTTGCCAAAATGTTCGGTACACACAAGGTCAGTCAAATACAAGGCAGAATAATCTGGCAGGGAGTAGGCAAAGACAATGACAATGTAAACTAGCAGAGATAAAAAAAAAAACAAAACAGGAACACTAAACACAGAGAAAAATTCTGGAAGGCTTGATATGAAGAACGATGACAAACTGGCAGAGGGAGAGGGGAACATAGACTAAATACACAAGAGAGGGAAAGGTAATGAGGGACAGGTGAAACTAATCAGGGCGGGGTAAGACAATCACACTGGCGGGAAACACAAGGGCAGGAAGTGAAGTCTCTGAAACAAGAGGAGAGTGAGCATACAAAATAAAACAGGAAACAGTGAATGAATAAATGACACATACTGGAAAGAAAACCTAAGGAACAGAACGGGACCTTCAGTCAAACAAGGAGTCGAGGACCCAAATACTCACAGCACAATACAAACCAAAGAAAAGATGGAGGTGAGAGGTATGAGAGTGTTTGTCCCGTCAAGGACATAAGCTATGCAAGTAAAAGTTTTGAAAAGATCCTGACAACCCCGACTGGAGAAGGACATAAGAGATTAAAGTAAAATATCCTCAGCAGTATCACCAGGTTTGTTGGTCTGACAAGCACAAATTAGTGCTAACTTGTTTCCATCACAAAAACATGGTCATGGATATAATAGTCTTAATGTCACAAAATGGTTTTTGTAGCACAGGGAAGACATTTTGATTCTTCTGAAGAGAAACATAAATCAGGCATTGCAAATGCAGTGCATTTCAAATCTATTCAAATACACCACGACTGCTCCTTTAAGTCAAAGACAGGCAAAGTAGTTGAACTCCCAAGCTGCTGGATGACATTTTGTAACATTAACATGTAACATGTAACGTCCACACTGGGTCATCGCTCAGGTTTGCTGCACAAAAGCAAGAAAAAAAAAGTGAAAATTAAATGAACAAAAATGAATGAATCTTCACAAGTCTGAATTATTGTGGTCAGAGGCAAAGGGACTAGTGCAAGGTTTTCTCCCATGGTGTCAACGCCAATCACGATGTGCGGCATCAGAACCCGACACTCTCCATTCCCTAAGCCTCTCCCTTCCCCTCGGCCTGTGTCTGATAGATAAGGAATGATAAAAACGGGAATATGGAGCGAGTGTGAAATGAAGACAGAAACAGCGGGGGGGAGAGAGAGAGAGAGAGACAAAGATAGAAGGGGAAAAGAGCAAGGTAGAGGGATGCAGAGATAGCAAAGCTAGCTCAGGGATAGAGAGGAGATAAAGGAGGTGATGGTAGCCAAGGGGCAACGCGAGAGAAAGAGCAGGATGAGAAAATGAGAGAGATAGTAGAAGGCCAGGGGGATCGGGAGATTAGGCTGAATCATCTTTTAAGTGATGACCTTAAAAACACACACTCAACTGGATGCCAAACCCTGGGGCCTTGACTGTGTGTGTGTGTGTGTGTGTGTGTGTGTGTGTGTGTGTGTGTAGGTGTTTTCATTTGGTCACATGCTTGTGTGAGACTACACACCACGCAGCATTTGCAAAGACTGAAGGATTGAGGGGTCTTTCAGCACAAGCAGCTGCTGTTGCCTTCTGTTAGATGGTGTAAAGCTTTCATCATACTGAAAAAGAAGTGGGATCAAATGGTACACACACACACACACAGTCACACACACACACACACACATTTACATATCGAACTGAGTGGTCCTCCACAATATTAGAATTCTATGTACAAGGTTGAGAGTTGTAATCATCTGCTATGATGCTAATTAAAATATTGTTTATGTCAACAATGGATCAAATGAATATGTATAATGTGAAAGTCTTCGCTCATAGTGGCAAACCCACAGAAAATTAACATTTAACTCTGCAGTTCCTGTCAGCTCTGCAGAGCTTTTTAGCCTATTTTAGCTCAGTGTTTTGTTTTTCTGGCCCACAACCACTGGTCACATCAAACCCATTTTCAGCAGCGGGCACCCAAAAAAAAAAAAAAAAAACGTCAGATAAACCGACCGTTACCTGTCCAGCATCAAACCACACACATACAAAGTTAGCAACTAGCTGGTGAAGAAAGTCGAACAGCCATCAAGATAAAAAGCCAGATATTCTTCTCAGGAGTTGGTGGAAATCAAAACAGAGCTAAAATTTACATTCGTCATGTGGCAGGAAATACTACTCCAAAATGTTGCTAATGTTGCTCTTTGTCTGCTGGATATGTAAAAAGGTAATTGCTTGATAACACAGCAACTTTTCTTTAGGTCATAATATGTCAGATGCTGGGTTTTCACTTGTCCTGCTGCCCCCAAATGGCCAAAAAACATCAACTAATGCAGCTTTAAAGACAGGAACTGTGACGTGTTTCATTGTCTCTTTCTATAGCTGCCTGGCTCTCTATTTTTCATTGGTCAGGTTCCCCACAAATCATGGAATGTTTTGGAATATCGTTGAATTTAAGGTGGATTTCAGGCAGGGAAAGTTATGGTATTTAATCGAAGTAAATCAGGATATATTACAAAATTTCACAAATAATACCTCGTGAATATGCTTCACAACATTTATGGGTTATGAAAGAATTCTGACTTAGTTATGAAAAGTCATACATTTTATATGACGGCCACTGTGGGAACCTGTCAATGTAAAGTTTTTGTTTCATTTCATTGCTCCTTATCAGTTCTCTATGTGACGCCTTCCTCCTTGGTGTCGTGTCTTGACTGTGTTCCTGTGTGTGTGTTTTTCATTTTGTTTTCTCATCAGACTCTCATTCGTCTGCCCATCTGTCTTCCTGCTTTAGTCTGTTATTCAGCTTCTCTTTTCTTTTCTTTTTTGTCACCCTGTACATCTGTCTGTCTGTCCACTCTGCTTGTCTACCTGCGTTTTTGCATACTGGTTTATTTGCTTTCTGTCTGTCGGCTTCCAGCTTACGCTGTTTCTCTTTCTGTGTCAGTGTTTCTCCAGCTGTCAGAGTTTCTCTCTTTCTGTAAGTCCCTTTGTCCCTTTCTCTCTTTCTTTAACTCCCATGTATGCGTATATGGGCATGTGTGTGTGTGTGAGTGTGTGTGTGTGCGCTCTCATCGTGTGCATGAGCATGCTTGAGCTCTCTGTGCTGGTGTGTTGGCTTTACACTGGGTGCATGTGTGCTATGACTGTATGTCTGATTCATCCCTGTCCTTCTGTTCAAGGTGCGAAATATTTTTCAGTGTTGAAATATATTTCTGTTCCGAGAAGTCTTTTGACTTCAATAACAGATATTGGGAAGAAGCTGCCAACAGTGCAGTGAAAACACCTTCAATATCTCAACACTAATGTATTCACATTGTGATCAATTGCTTTTCCTTTAACAGTAGGTGTAGACGAAGAATGCATACTTACTTTGAATTCATTTTAACTGTGTTTAACCCATTTATAGAAAGTCTTACTAAAACCGAGTTTGACCATGTATATTCTCTACATGGTTGCACACTTATACTCACTGTGTGTTGCAGTTGCAGATGAATCCTCCTCGGCCCTTTATATACTTATCTATGATGTGATTGTGTCTCAGGTCCCATCTGAAGACTGGGGAGGTGGATATGGAGGTGGCGGCCCAACCGACAGCGGAGGGGAGATTCCATGCCGTCGCATGCGGAGCGGCAGCTACATCAAGGCCATGGGCGATGATGACAGTGCTGACTCAGACACCAGCCCAAAAGCCTCGCCTAAGTCCACCCTGATCGCCCAGAGGGATGCCTTTAGACGATCCATCAGCATGGATCAAAGGTCTAATGTCACAAATGGAGTGTTTATAAGGCCAGCTGGCCTTTATTATATTGCTAGCAAGGCCAGCACAAGTTAGCTGTAGTTAGATAACTAACTAAACACCCATTTAATGTTTCTGTAGAAAATGGAAGGACATGCAAATCTATTGTTGTTGAGCTCTAGAAATTCTGAAATGCATGCCTTTAATATCCATTTTTGGTGTTTGTAAGGCAAACTACGCGTTTAAAATCTGTAGTCTTGAAGCCGGGAAAATAACCCCGATGACATCATCAGGGTTATTTCGTTACGTTGGAGAGCTCCCTTCAGAGTATATGTATATGTATATTCAGCACCAGCATATGATATAACTGTTTTACAGGCTGTGTAAAATTGTGTAACATTGGTGGAGTGCCCCTTTAAGATGTTCCGTGACATATTTTAGTAACATTCAAATCGTCGTCATTCATTCAGAGATGACAACCGCGAGCCACAGTATCTTGAGATGATGATTTTGTCATAATATGATACAATAAGACAATAAGTGACAATAAGTGATAATATTGAATTATTGCCCAACACTAGTGCAAACATTAACAAATCCAACCTCTTTATTTTATCAGCACAGTCCAATTACCATTATAAAAAAAGAAATAGAAAAGTAGCATTCATGTCCTTATAAATATATATGATCAGTAGTGGATACCTTCATATAGGCAAGCTCCTTGGGAACTTTGGGTTTGTTGTTGTACTCAGAGTTTTTAGATTTAACTGTACTTCTGCATAACCAACATGAAAACTACATTTACTCAAATGTTCAGAGGGATTTCAAATAAGATAAACAAGTTATAGTTAGAATATGATTCATTGCAGTTTTTCTCATTTGACATGGGAATGCAGCATTACAGCACTCAAAATGGCTCCAGCTGGCAATAGTCATAGAACATGACTCAGTGACATTTTATTTGATAGTTGTGGTTAACCAGATGGTGTACTGTGTGTTGCTGAATGTTACAAACACACGTTTTTGACAAAAATAGCACAGCAACTGGCTGAAGATTTTACAGCCAGAATATAACATCCAGTGTCGTCATACACTGTCGTTGTTACAGTCATCAGTAAAGCTGATTATGTGTATTATTTGTTGCATTCAGGTACTCATGTAAGCAGTGTACAGACTCCTACCCCAACAGCCGAACTACACCCAAAACCCACGCCCGCGCTCGTAGTTACACCCGCTCTCTGACCAGCTCACAGGTAACAAATGACGTGGTTTAGTCGTGTGAACTGTGTATTTGTGTTGGTGTCTTGACTACAGCAAGGTATCTCTCTCACCTTCCCTCTCATCCTTCAGCTGGGAGACACGTTGAACCGTCAGTTTGAGGCGGTGTGTGAGACCATGTTTGGGGAGGTGGAGTCTCAGGCCGTCGAGGCCCTGGATCTTCCAGGTGTGTTCCGCACTCGCAGCCACAGCTACGTCCGCGCCATCCAGGCCGGCTGTTCCCAGGACGACGACTGCCTCTCTGTCTTCTCCATGTCAGGCCCTCAGGGAAGCATCAAGGGCGGGGCTGGTGAGTGTGTGCCTGTGTGGTATACCAATAAGTATAAGTCTGTGGCGTCTGTGTGAGTGTTAGAAGGATGTGTGGTTGTCTTTTATGTGGTGGCAACCTGGTGGGAGACACAGTAGGACAGCCAGTGGGAGAAGGAATTGTATGAGAGATTGTGTCTGCTTACCTTGACAAAAGCAACTTTATGCACCTACACACACACATCCACAAACCCAACACCCTCTCTCATTGCACGTAGCTGCATGCAATGAGCGCATACATTTTTAATTTTTAACCTTTTTTCTTCTCTATTCCTTCAATCTGTATGATCTCACTTTTTCACCCAAGCCTTCTGCTCCTCTGCAGCACTTTCCCTGTGTTTGTATATGTGTGTGCATGCTGTAAGCATAGACTTGTGAGTTACGTTATTGTGCATGCTCTTTGTTCTCTGTCATCTCTGCCTTGTCTCTGCATCTCATCTCTCCCATCACCCTCCCCTGTGTGATAGCAGGTTTCTTAGGCTCAGTAATAGTGCAGGAAGGCTCATGATTATGATAATAGCTCAGTGTCTCCAGCTGCTTCTTTCTCTCTCTGTCTGTCTGTCTGTCTACAGTATGTCTCTTCCTGGTGTACTCTGACTCTTTTGCCTTCTTACTCTGTATCACTCTTTATTTGAAACATGTCTGTTTTTGTGCATTTTGTGTTTTTTTCTCATCATTTGTTTGTTTTATCTTTGCAATCATGCTCTTACTCAAGCCTAATATACAGTGCAGTATACAGTACATATGCAGTAATTTGTGATAGAGTGTGTGTTGACTGCAGAGCCACTCTAGTACCTTACAGGACTCACATTTCTAAGCTTAGACCAGCAAATCCCCCCTGATACTTATTAAAGCCCCTGTGAAGTGTCAACTACACACATGCACAGCACACATACTGTACATTTACATACAGTACATGCTCCCATACTGCAGCCTAGAGCTTCATGGTTAGGGTCTTTGTAAACTGTGACAAGCTGGCTGGCTGATGAAGATGCTCGGAAAGAAATGCATTAAAGTTTGATCCTTTATTCACTGAAAATAAACTGTGTGTGTGTGTGTGTGTGTGTGTGTGTGTGTGTGTGTGTGTGTGTGCATATACGTCTGAACGAAGCTGTGAGGGAGGAAGAAGAAGACAGAATCTGCGCTTCTCATTTTAATATTTCTCTCAGGAAATTGCTTTATCTTCCTAAGAAGCACAGTAAAGTTAGCTCAAGAGAAGAAATTTTCTTTTGTCACTTCTGTCATGTCTGTCTTCTCCACCACTCGCTCCCTGCCTCTCACTGAAATTCATACCAAAAGCTGACATTTATAAACCTTTCTGTCACATTTTGCATTGGCATAATTTCTTATGATTTTGTTGTTCTCTCTCTTTCTCTCTGTATTGGTTCGCCCTCTTTTATATCAACAAATTTCCCTCTTTTCACTCTTTGTCTTTGCTTTCACCTTCTCCTCCCAGTCTGTCCATTTTGTAAGTATCCACCTCCCCTGCTCCCTGTTGATATAGTACCCATTTTGCTTTTAACAGCCCACTATGCCTCTGTCTTCCTTTCTCCTTCTCTTCTCACACTTCAGTCTTTCCTTATCGTAAAGGTGCTCCCCCCCCACTCCCACCTCGCATGTCCAAGTCTTCGCTCTCTGTGCGAGCCCAGAGCAGCACGGAATCCACCCAGGATGCCTACTTCCAGAGCAGCGGACAGTTGGGCTCAAGCTCAGGCCCCGGGCGCCCCAAACTGCACAGCAACTCCGTGGACCTGGGCAGCTCCGATGGCCCCTCGGGTCGCTCCTCCAGAGGAGGCTACTACACCGCCACGGGCCCCGGACGTTCCCGACAGCACAGTAACTCGGCAGAGAGCCTAGATGGAGTCAGGGGTTCGCGGGAGCTGGTGCCCTACGGAGGTGGCCCGGGAGTTGGGGTGAGGGCCAAACACAGCAGCTCGGCTGACAGTCTGCTGGAGGGGCCACCGAGGCCAGCCAGGGAGAGGGACAGCAGGGTCGGGGGCAGCCTGGGGAAGTCAGCCTCCCTGCCTCAGAACAGCATAGTGCTGAGTAAAGCTGGGGGGCAGGACGAAGGACGTGGTGGAAGAAAGTGGAGGCCATCCATAGCTGTGCAGGTGAGAAGGGACATTTTACTATATCAAAATTATGCTGACACAAACATGTCTGCTGATAATTTGTAATTAATATTTTTCTTTTAATTGATTCTTTTAGTCTACAAAATGTCAGAAAATAGTGAAAAGTCTTCAAGTTGCTCGGTTAGTGTGACCGAGAGTCCGTAGTCCAAAAGTCTTCAGTTTACAATTATATAAAACCAACAAAAGCAGCTAATCACATTTGAGAAACTCAAACCAGAAAACATGCCAGTTTTACTTTTTTTTTAAATGACTTAAATGATTGATTCTCACAATTGCTAATTTTTCTGTTTCTAAAAGGTCAATTGACTAATCAGCACTAATCAAAATACAATCCCAATCACACAAGGTACATGTTAAAGAAACAGTTCGACATTTTGGGAAATACAGTAATTTGCTTTGTTGCCGAGAGTTAGATGAGAAGATTGATACCACTCTCATGTCTGAGCGATAACTACGGAGCAAGAGTCAGGAATCGATTAGCGTAGCTTAGCATAAAAACTGGAAACAACACTCTAAACTCACTAATTAACCATTTGTATCTATTTGTATGTATCTGTAACTATTTCTTGGCAACTAGCTGCCGGCCAGTCTTCAGATTTGAGAGTGTTATCGATCTCCTAATTAAAAGCAATAGTTAGACATTTTGGAAATATCTTCGTTATAACCCCTCATGAAACCACAACTTGTTGTTTTTACACTTAAAGAAACAAGATATAACATGTTAATTAGTGAGCTTTAGAGGTGCTGGGAGGCAGATTTGTTACCTTTGGACAGAGCCCGGCCCTCTGTTTCCAATATTTATGCTAAGCTAAGCTAACTGGTTACTGGCTACAGCGTTTTATTTCGTGGAAAGATATGAGAGTGGTATATCGATCTTCCCATCTAAGCCCCAAAATGAATGAGTGTATTTACCAAAATGTCTACCTATTCCTTTAATCCCAGCTGTGTGACGTCTTTAGGGAGTGTGTTTCAGCAAATACCTATGCGCTCTGACTGTGGTGCTTTGTGGCTTCTTCTGTTCCAGGTGGACAGCTCAGAGACTCTGTCAGATTCAGACGCAGAGGGAAAAGCTCTTACAGAGGTCCACTCTATAGGAGTCCAAGTGGAAGATGACAAAAGGTAATGGAAAGTAATACAACTAAAAATCAAAGCAGGGAAAAAGTATTTATCTTTGAAATCTCTTCTCAACTTGAAGTGTGTTTATTTTGCCTGACATTTAACTTGCCTTAATTATGGACACAGACTTGCAAACTAAGATGTGCATTTGTTTATTTGCTAATTTATCTTTGCCCCAAAAATATGTGGCTTCATCAAGAACTTTTGGTCTTTGCACAGTAATTTATGTGAATAATTTTAATATATAATTTGAAAAAAGCCTTCATCTCCTGGGCGCCCGACAGTGCAGCCATCTATGGTTGATTTCCAGGCTAGATCCTATTATTTAATTTAACATTTCATCAGACATCACAGCTTGAACTCAGTAACACTTTGTTCCAAGAATGTCTTGTTTTTCAACTGTAACCATGACTACTGCAAATCATACACTCGACATGACTTTCACACGTGATGCAGCCCTTCTCCTAATTATATCCAGCTTCGCTTACGGGTCAGATTCACACGCATGCATTCGAGCACTCACAACATCACATAGTCCCGAACCCCTGAGCAGTGTGTGATCATGCACCTGTTAACAATGTCCCTCACCTCCTGCAAGCATCGAGGATGACAGTGTGACGTCGGGGGACAAAAACAGGAGCACGAGAATGGAAATCTGAGTCACACCTCACACCTCATCAGACAGCAAAGAAGGATGAGGGGAGGTGGGGTATAAACTTGTAATAGAGTAAACACTCATCACTGAGTCCATTGATATGACATTTGCACACACTGGTGCGTCATATGCCAGAGGATTTAGCAGTGCTTATCACAACCGAGTGAGTAGCAGTGACTGCAGTGACAGCATGACTATCCCTGCTCCAATAGGAATGAGGGAAAACATGATATGAGAAAGGCTTTTGCATGCGATACTCTGTGTGACTGGATGGCTCTGGGCCGGCTGTGACTCCCTGTGTTGCAGGCGGGCTCGTTTCAAGCGCTCCAACAGCGTGACGGCGAGCGTGCAGGCCGACCTGGACCCCGAGGGCTTCCCGGGGCTCAGCATCGCCGTGCCAACGCAGGACAAGAGTCTCCAGTTCGGCTGTTCCTTTCAAAGGCACTCGTCAGAGCCGGAGTCAGCTAGCCAGTTCACAGAGTGCCACCGCACCGTCCACACACAGGGACAATGGGCCTACAGAGAGGTAGGCGCAAAACGTCTCTCCTGAGTCCTCCTTGATTAAAGGTTCTTGTAAACTACATTCAGTGTTCCCACCAAAACAATGGTGTGTATGCTTGAAATAGGTGTTGAATCCATTTCCAAAGACGATAAAAAATATTGCTCCATGGTGCCACTACTGGAAAAAACCTCACTGGGTACCTTTAAAGGAATAGTTTGACATTTTTCTGGAATCTTGCTGAGATATGAGATGATCAATACCACTCTCATATCTGTCTGTTAAATATGAATCTACGGCTAGTAGACAATTAGCCTAGCTTAGCACAAAGACTGGAAACGGGGGGAAACAGCTAGCTTGGCCATAAATTTGTCAAACAAACGGGATATTGCGTGTCAATTACTGAGCTTTAGAGATGCTGGTAGGCTGATTTTGTTACTTTTGGACAGAGCCAGGCTAGCTCTTCCCCATTTCCAGTTTTTATGCTCAGGTAAGCTAATACTGCTGGCTGTAGCTTCATATTTAACAGACATGAGAGTGATATCAACCTTCTCTTGTTCTGGGCAAGAAAGCAAATATGCATTTTCCCCAAAATGTCAAACTGTTTCTTGTCATTCATTAGTCAGTGATCCAATGTCCCTATGTGGCTGTGGATGTAGGTATTAGAGGGAGGAGTTCAGCCATACCTTATGGACAAATTAATTGCCACAAGACTAGGAGGATTGAGGATCAGGGGTACCACTCACTGATGGTCCTGATACCATGTGTCCAACAGCTTTTTCTTATTTTATCTCAGGACTTTATCCAGAGTGGCTATACCACTGAGGCCTGCCAAGCAGACCCACGGCCCCACCAGCACCCACACTTGCCTCCACGTTCCCACTCCCCTCTGCCCATCACCTCTGAGAGAGCCTGGGCGGGGACGCCGTCCCTGGAGGGCCCCCGGAGCCTGCCCGACTCCGGCCGAGCCTCGCCCTGCATGAGAGATGGAGAGTTCTTCTTACGCCTCCTGCAGACAGAGGTGGAGAGGATGGAGGGCTGGTGCCAGAACATGGAGAGAGAGGCAGAGGAGAACGAACTGCCAGAGGAGAGTGAGTTTGGGAAGAGGATTGAAAGGATCAGAGATGAAGATAAACAATGAATAATTCTAGGATTTCTAAAACTACTTATGTGCCGTTTCCTCCCTAGTTCTTGAGCTGATTCGAAATGCAGTTGGCAGTGCCCAGATGCTCATGTCTCAAAAGGTCCAGCAGTTCTTCCGCCTCTGCCAACAAAGTGTGGTGAGTATGTATGATCGTGTGCAAAATCATGACAACACACATTACATATGGTGCATGGTTTTGCCGAGATTCACTGTCGCTAAAGGCAAAATTAGCTTGGCTGCAAAAACACTACTGCAGAAATCAGCCCTGTGTAACTTTGTTGTCTTTCTCTCTTTCCCAAATCCTTGTATATTACTTAATCACCCATCACATGTCATGTCCCATCTCCCTGCCTACCCAGGACCCATCAGCGTACCCCCAGCCCACCTCTCAGGACCTGGCAGGCTTCTGGGACCTGCTCCAGCTCAACATAGAGGACGTCAGGGTCAAGTTTCAGGACCTCCAAAGGCTCAAGGACTCTAGTTGGAGGCTCCCACCTGAAAAGAAGGTGAGAGGCCCAGGGGTCCAAACAGCCCTGGTTTCCCAACAGCTCTCCCCCAGAGCTAAGATGGCAGTGTGCAGAAGAGTAGCGCAGATGGTCATGCCCTCAAAGCCTTTGCAGGCTGTGAAAATACAGAACAGCAAGAGGAACTGAGCTGAGCTGCCCACGAGACGGTGGAGTCTTAAACTGCTAGAAATCTAAATGCATACCAGCGTTTTTTGCATTTATTGCAGCTGGTCAGACAGAAGAAAGTACTTGTCTGTTACATTATTGTCTATAAAGGTTAGGCTACTCACTGATCAACTACGTTATTCCTGATAAACTAACAATTGTTTCTCTTTTCTTCTTTTTCTTTTTACATTTTCTTTGTTTACCTTTTCTTCTCCCATTCCATTTCCTTTTACGTCACCCAATGCCCGATGCATGCTGAGATACTTTTTCGCTGATTTTTGTAATCAATTTGGGTTATTTGTCTGTCATAATGTCTCGGCCCATGATTCTTTCTCTCTTGAATTTTACCCTTTTTGTTGGTGGTTTACTCTTTGGTTTGTCATTCTCTTTGTTTCTCCTAATATCTCCACTTTTTTGCATGGGGTCCCTTTCGTACAACCATACAAAACCATTTTTTTTTCACCATCCAACATGATAAATCCACTGTCCGTTTTCATCTTATATCTACGTCTCACCATTGCCGGGCTAGGAGGATAAGAAGCTTCCTCCTCCGTTACCAAAGAAGCCAGCAGGCGGAGTGAGTGGCAGCCTCCGGGCCGATAGCGTCGGGGATGGGGGCGCTGGAGGTGGAGGAGGTGGGCCGGGGGGCCTGGTGGTGCCTCGCATGGGTGGACATACCCTACCCATCAGGGAGAAGTCTCTGGACCTCGGAGACCGTCAGAGGACAGAAGCGAGGAGGAGGCTGCTGCAGACCAAGCGTACTGCCTCCTTCAGGCAGAACTCGGCCACAGAGAGCGCCGACAGCATCGAGATCTACATCCCCGAAGCCCAGACTCGACTCTGAACGCAAGACTGAGGTGTCTCCCACTCACCTCCTCATTTACCCTCACCCCTGCGAAGCTGACCCAAGCACCAATCTCAGTCTTTCTCTGAGCCCAGTTTTGGATCTGCTGCGGGTCACTGCTCTTTATCCGCTACCCTCCCTTCAGCATTTCCATCACTTCACTTACCACAACTGCAAATTCACTTCTCCCGCTCATTAAACAAGCAATGACAGCCATTTTAGTGTCTTGAAATTTGGACATTTTACTGACACAGAGGCCTAGACCTGAAATGGTAGCTAGCAGATATGAGTTGTAGACTTTTTTAAGAATTCTCTGAATTTCTTCTTGGCTGACAACAAACAAGAAACAGTCACACTTTTATAACAGTAGTCAGCGGAGGTTCACGCAGTAGTAGCATGCCTGTGCGTGTTCATCTAGTACTTCTCCATCACTGAAAATAAAGGGCTTAACAGGCACAAAACCTCTGTGGAGATGAGGAGATGACAGAATCTCCCCATGGATCCCCTGTTGCCATCTCCTGAATGCCATTTGCAACAGAATCAACTAAGATATATCCACACTCTTCACTGATGCTACTAGTATGGATGAATAAACATGAATTCATTTCTCACTATCAGTTTAAATGCCCTTAAAGTCACATGGTTGACAATCCCCAAAGAACATTCTCCAAGCATAGTCAGTCAACTAAAGCTGGCTCCTTTCACCCAGGTGCCATCTGTCCACCCGGGCACCCAGTCAAAGAACATGAAACTAGTCTCTTTCCTTCATTCCTCGCGTCCCGCGTATCCATCGACTACCCTCAGCATTCAGCAGTGAGGCTGTTTGAATGTGCAAGTGCTATTTGTACATAGTGTGCACACTCATGTTTGCCAAAATGAGCTTTTGCGGTGTAGCATCACAGCCTTGACAGCTAGAGAGCATCACAGAGGGGAAAAAAACAGAGCTGTTTGCTTTTTATGTAGTCTCTCTGAAGTTTCAAGTGTTCAGGGGGTGGGGTTGCTGGGAATTTTTAGGGAAATATATTTTGGTGGCTGTTCAGGACTTAACTGAGGAGGCCCCCATTTCACTGTGAGACTATAGCACCACCAAGTGGTCAAATGAGGACCCAAACCAACAACAGCGGTCTGTAGAGAGTTCTTTCCACCTCAGTCAGGAACAGATGCCCTGATGAAACAGCCATAAAAGAAGATCAGTTCCTTTATTACTTTTTTCAGTTCTTTCCCTTGACACACAGTCCGTTTTCTCTTCTCCTCTCTTGAATATTCAGAGTGGACGTTCCCATGATGTGTTTGCATAATTGAGAAAGCAGTGGATCACACAGTAAAAGGGGGAGAGCTGCCAAAGTCTTCAGCCGAATCCGCTCGCCGAACTCAAAGTGTAGGCCTCTCAATCTGACACACCGCTGATGGAAGAAGGAACGATTTCTGTGATTGAAAGAAAACAAAACAAGTCACATTCAATGTAGCTCCCTCCAAACTCCTTCCAACGAGTCATCAAAGAGAGAAAACCATCAGTTGTAAAATGATAGAAAAAAAGCAACTTGATAGTTTTTGGTAATTATGCTGAGTAACACTTGTTATGGATGGAATTATGTATGTTTGTTGCACTATGTGTTCCTTTCCCTTTCTCTTTATTTACTTCTTGAAATCATACTATCTGGTGTTTCCACTGAACAAAGTGTAGCATGATTTTAAAAGCTTTGAAGGGGTCTCATTTACACATTAATGTCAGGAGAGATATTTCTAATTGAAGTATTTTGTATAAATGGTGCGTATAGGCTTGTGTGCGTGTGTGCAGTGTGAATATGAAGGGCTGTGTGTCATAAGCGACGTGTGATGAAGCCCAACGAATACTAAAAATCCAAATCAGACATTTTAAAGACAAAAAAACACAAAATATACGAATCTTTCAGCATGACCTGGTTTGTTTGTTTTTCTAACATTTGGATGGAATGTGTTGGCAAAATGGGATATTTTAATGGGAGATGTATATTTTATCATATAATCTACATTTCTAGATTAGTAGAGACTATTGAGTACAATATATGTACAAAAACAGCATATATCAAATGTGAAATACTACAGTATTACTATGATAGATTATAGCATTGTGTGATACTACAGCTGTGTGGCATATCCAGACTCAGTACATGTGGAAAAAGAATTTCAGATGTTTATTACCTTCAGTTTGTTGTGAGTGCTGGGTCAGGTTCACAGGGTATAACTGGCAAGAGTGTTAATTGCCAAGTATGATCCTCCTTAGGCCTACTGTATATCTGTCTGTGGTTCTAACATATACTGCTGTATCCCTTCCCTGTATATCTTCTTTAGAACCAACTACATGTGCCTAACCAGCTATATGTGGAGGTTTCCTTTGAACACAGTTTACAGTATATATATATATATATATAGAAGGATATGTAAATAGAGAAGTATAAAATCTGCAGAGAATATTGTGAAAGAAAATGTTTTTATTGTACTGACATGCCACCCTTTGTCTCCCTCACTCTCACTTGCAATACACGCATAAGACTGGCATATTTTGTTGATGTTAATACTGCATGTTTTATGTCAACCTCCTTTGAAAAATTTAGCAGAGTCTCATTTTTGACTGATAAAAGGAAAGCAAATTTTGTAGCTTATAAACCTTTTTTTTGTGATTGAAAAAGAAATTGACAAGATTTTACAGTGCAGTTATTTCAACGAGTCACTTCTTTGTACAAAGAGTATATCCTTGGGGGACAATGATACTGGCAACCTTGAAACAGCAATCAACGTTTTGATTTGAATCTCAACAGATCAATTTGACAACTTCCATGTTAAACAAGCTGCCCTGGTGATGGAAACAAAAAAGGGCTGAGAATCAGACATCATGTTTCATTCATTTGCAGCAGTGTGGGTTGCAGAGCAGCCTTTTTATCCTCTCATCCTTCTCCTCTGTTCCCCCTCAAACTTGACATCTCAGTGGCATGTGACACAGCCCTCATCTAACAAAGCACAAAGACCTGCTTTTATACTGTTACTCCACTGTGAAGGCCTCTTGACTCCGCCCTCACAATCCTCAAACCTACACGCAGCGGGGATGGCAAGGTCGACCTTGAGGGACACCAGGAATCAAAGAGGCTTTGTTGGATATTTATCCACCGTAGCAACTACTACTTCTTCAATTCTCGCTGACTTTCTCCTCTATACTTTTGATCACAAGCCTTGAAACAGGTCCATTGCAAACACACTTTTGGTGGTATGATTTCCACACTTTTTGTTCAGTATTTTACCCATCCACCTGTCCTATACCTTCACAGTATAAATACAGGAGCCTCAGCTAAAAATAGCACCTGGGTGTACAGTTGTACAAACGCGATCCGAGCACTTACCAACACACCACCAGACAGACTACTTTCACCTCTTTCTAGAAGTGCAAAAACCCCTCGTGGACAGCCAGACGGACAAGTCAACTCCGAGTACCTCAGTTTCTAGCAGCAGTGTCTCCAACCCCAACCCAGGCCTCTGTCCTCAGGGGATTCTCTAACACCACACAACCGACGGACCCTGAAAATACAGGACTAGATCAGTCCCGCGGGAATGTTGTCCATATCCTCAGAATGAAAGAGGAAATCCTTTGAGCCCAGATTCTCTAGTAGCCATTTTCTGAGACTGGAGAGCGGCAGTGAACGTTGTGAAAGTGGTGGTTGAGGCAAGAGCTCAATTGTAGCCAATGTGTGTGTGCTGTATACTGTGCATCTGCAACAAAGTGGAGCAGGAGGGATGCTGTAGCAGCAGATTTGAGTTTTAGTTATGCAGGCGTTTCTGAGAGGCAGAGCTGCTCTGGAGGGAAAAAAGCTACGTCACTGGTTGAGTTAAACCTCAGTGGGAGAAGCCAAGGAACTAGTGCTGGCTTAGCAACTAGAGCTAAGAGATGTGGCTCCTCCTTGTTGTTCCATTACTCCTTGCAAGATTTCCAACTGATCTGCTGTCAAAAAATGGCGAAAATGACCATGTCTTGCTCTGTAGATGCATTTTTTGGTGAATAAATGCTTTTAACTGACTAGCAACAATAGGAAATGTTGTTAGCATTAGCAGTTACTTAATATAGCTCTGATACAGCATTAGGAGAGCTGTGAGGCTAATAACAATTAGATAAAATAACCCTGGATTACATACATGCATCGTTTCCTGTGAAACTCTTGTGCATAGGTAGGAAATTTCAATCCATTGCAAGAACTAACACTGAAAACTACCAAGCTATATAGAAAAGGGATTACAGAATGTAAATACATTAAATGGCTATTGATGAATGCCAACCATAAACAGTGTCAAAAAACCTTAAGGATTATATCTTTAATACTTTGACCAAACTTCCTTAAACCTTTTTTTTTTGGTTCCCCTCTCAGAGGCTTTACTTCCCTGTCTCCAGAGCAGCTCAAACCCTAGAACATATTTAACCGAAACTCCAATGTGCCTTTAGCACTGAGGTGTAATTGCGTTTGTATGTGTGTGAGCGTGCGCGCGTGTATTTACACTGTAATGTTGCTTTGCAGTACACACACAGGTAACCATGTGGGTCAGAGACAACTGAGCAATTACTGTGTAATTAACAAAAAAAAGAATACCCTGCCACCCTCACGTTTACAAAAATGTAAATACCTGTTGCCAATGGACATTGCTCTTCTCAATATTACATATATTGTTATTACAATATGATTATTATTAGTATGATTATTGTCATAATTATTGCCATCACTCTCATTATTATAAATGGTGTTGTCAGTTATAGCTATGGGTAAACATTGTTCTGTATTCAAGGGCGAGTCTTGTGTACAATAACAAAAAAAAGTAGTTTAATCTATGATGACAAGTCTTAAATCGCTGCTACTAAGGAGATGGAGTAGAAGGACTGACAATAACTCTGGGAAGACATTTTTCTCTGGGATCAATGATGGCACGCTCAAACGAGGAGCGAGAGATCACCAAAAGAGGAAACTAAGCGTTGAACAGATGGACTGAATGGAAGATCCAAACATAAGACCTTCTTTCTCCATGTGCATTTATCCCACTCTGAACTCTTAGTTCTGCCAGAGGAGGAAAATAACGTGGACATCAAACTGATACAGACTCTACTCTCTGTATTCTACTCTATAATGTAGCAAAAACTAAATAGCCCCTCGTTCTCTCCTCTCTCCTCCTCTTTCATCTCTTTCTTGTATTTCTCACTGAACACCATGATTTTTAATCAGACGGGTTTGATACAGCGAGCTTTTCTGTCTTTAAGCTCAGCTTTATTCTTGAGTTCTCTTGTTTTATACGTTCGATTCAGTGCCAAGACAGCATATTGTACATACAAACATTAAATGCTTTTGTTTTTTCTCCTGTAAAAAGATTTGACCGGAGCATATAGCAATAGCGATGCCATAAGATATGACGCCACCAGTGGAGACACGAGATGCATGAGAACACCACAGTGACCAGGAGATGCAGTCTGAATATGTGCTGGACGGCAGTGGAGGGCGTTGCACAGTGCAGTGTAAATCATGATTCTGTTTGTTGTGGTTCTCATTTTGTACATACAAATTTATTTATTGATCTTGTATGTTTTATGGATCTAGATGTGTCAAAGGAGCACGTCTGATAGCGCTGAAGCCCAGAGAGATGGCACACTGTGACGTGGTTTACCCCAACACAGAATGTAACACTGTCAACGTTGTCAAAACATTTTCTAATGGCTAATATTATTACTATTAATATGATTATTATAAAGCTATTTTAGCGAGTTAAATGAGGGGCGCTGTGTCTCCTTTGTCTTTCTTTTGTGTTGATTTTCTGACTCTATTGAAGGTTTTAAGTGCTGGGAAAAAAGGAATCCTTAATTATGTATGAAGAGTTAAACTATCAAAACTCAGATAATCTGCTCCTTCAGGACTGTGGGTGTGGTTTGATCAGATTTTGGCAGTGGCCTGGTCATATAAGCACACAAGTTCACAACTGTCATCATTTCAAATGTTTCTACTCTCTGATTGGTCCACGGAAATACATTACATCACCTTTTTCCAACCGAGCATCACCTACTTCAAACCAGTGTGGGAAAAAAAGGATTTTAAAGCACTTTAAGCAGAAGTTCGACATTTTGGGAAATACACTTATTTGCGAACGTACAAAAACCAAAGGGTAAAAAAAACAACAAACTCACCATTGTATGGGCAGTTATGTGCCAAGTTGTTTCCTGGCTCTGAGCAGTTGGCAACCAGCGGAGACTCGAGGAAGTTTCTGTACCTGGTCAAGAAATGGTCTGACACATAGCCCCTGTAAAATGGCAAATTGTTGTTTTCACACTTCAGGTTTTGTACAGATTGAACAAACAAGACATAACATGTTAAAACCTGAGCTGTATAGGTGTTGCTGGTGGATCTTGCCCCCCACCGTTTTCAGTCTTTATGCTAAGCTAAGCTAACCGGCTAGGTGGAGGAACATTAGCATACGTAAGTAAGTAAGCTAACCAGCTGCTGGCTGTAGCTCCATATTTAATGACCGACATGAGAGTGGTATAAATCTTCTCATCTAACTCTCCGCCAGAAAGTGATTTAACAAAATCCCCAAAAATGTCAAACAATTCCTTTAACAGAAAACTTTGCGTTTATGCAGGGTCCCCATAATATTAACAAGCTGACTGAGAAAAGAATGTAGGGCCTTTATAGTGAAATTTATTTCAATTGCAAAAACTGCTTCTTTCAATGTCATTTTCTGCAATTGGTCTTATTTTACCATGTTTTAAGTCTTTCCTAAGCTAGTGCCATTATCTCATCCCATTCATGATAAAATCCTAATCGTAATCAAGACAGTTTTTGCAGTGCAGACATACCCACCTGGGCAGCATCTATCAAAGACGCATAGCAGAGGTAAGAGAGAAGGATTTTCTAAAGAGAATTTTCATTTTCTTTCCTGTTTTCTTTGTCTCTCTCTCTCTCTGCCTGTAGGAATTTGCAATGCAAATACCAAGCAGACCACATAGGCCCATTAAAGGAAGGTTAAAAGGGAGGACAGAGAACAATTTAGCACTGGCATTCAGAGTCAAATGCACAATCCCCGTGGGCATCTTCCCAGTCAGGTCTAAAACTCGGACCGACACATTGAGGGAATATTTTTGTCCCTTCACACAATAGCTGTGGTAAAGAACTGCACTCACAAATATAGCCTGCTGCTAATGAATATAAAGTGTCCGGCTGAGAGTTAAGAACATGCAGCAGTAGCCTCGGGGTGAAAGAAGCAGGTTACAACCAAAGGTCAGGAGTTAGTAAAACATAAAAGTGTGTGAGGTGAATAAGAAAAGCCATCCTCGGGCACTTAAGGTGGTTGCTGAAAATAAACGTGCTAAGATGCTGCACAGAACATCAAAACATCGAGAAGTACCCATGTCATCTTATTGCATGTTATTCACTCATACTTGAGTGTAAAAAGGTTTGTACATATTATCTGAGACTTCAGTTTTTAAAGAGGTAATTGTGTCTGACCACAACACGGCAGCAAGGAACAAGAGCTTCCTAAAGTGATGAGACCTGAAGGATGCTTAAAGGGCCATTAGACATTGTTTCTTGACCTTGCTTTAAGGGATTCCGATGTTTCAAAAACCCTACAGACCAAGGGCGATCAGTATTTTAGTATATCTTAAAGTTTATCCAAAGTTCTGAACTTCGTCGCTCTACCCAGAGCTTCTTCGGAATACAATTAACCTTTAAGATCTAATATACTGTACAACATAACGCGACCATTCGTCAGGCAAACCAAATCATCTTTTATTCAACCGCTTTAAAAGCATACAGTAAAAAAATAAAAAGTGCTTTGTATATAAACTTTTCATTTTCAAACAAACCACTTGAAAAAATTATATTCTCAAACAGCAATTAGGCAGCTGAGAAGATGCCAGGAATGCCTCACAAGCTGAACAGCAGATTCCACTTTTTATTCATAATCATTCAATCATTTAAAAAAAAAAAGCCTAACTGAGAGGCAGTGACCCATTAAACCTTTAGTCCTCAGAGCAACAAGGAATCATTGAAGAGGAGTGTTCATTTGTCAAAAATACTAATCCATTAACCATAGTGCATACGTTTCCCCTTATCATACCAACATAATGAAACCCTGAGGTGAGCAAATTCTAAATATTCAAGAGAGGTTGAACACTTCTGGGGTTTAAGGCTCACTGGATACCGTCCAGTTTGAGTGTCCAGGCTTGACCAGGGGAACAGGGCAGTTCAGGCAGGAGGACAGTAAGGCCAGCACTGGGCTGGACTGGGGACCAGGGTAAGGGCTTTGGATTCCCCAACAAGGTCACCTGGACAAGGGACAAAAATCAGTGATTTAGTTTCTTACATTTCACGTATGAGGAATCATACCTTTGTCCCTTCTGTATAATCTTTAAAAACAACACAGACAACATTGTCTCTGTCCTTTTACCTTAGTGGCTGCTGATGTTTTGGGTCCCAGTAGTTGCACCGTGGGACTGGGGGGTTTGGTTGTCATGATGGCATAGACAGAGGCTCCTTTAGATGTATACCTAGAAAAATGGAGACGATAACTGCATCAATTATCTCCATTTCAGGGCATCCGGTAGCTGAGTGGTTACCACATACTGTAACCACAACGTCCTTGTTCGATTCCAGCCAGGGACCTTTGTAGCATTTTATCTCCCTCTCTCTACCTGTCTGTATCTCTATTATCACTTTCAAATAAAGGCAAATTACCACAAAACAAATCTGCCTTTTAATTATTGAATCGACCACCAAAACATGATTACAGCAAATGGAGCGACGCCTACCTCACTCTCCTCAACCATCTACCGAACACACCCTCACAATTTGGCGGTCTATTTAAACTGCAAAAAATTTCCCATCTCTCCCTCTGCCTGTCAATGCCACTGGTGCCCTGCATCAGTATTGCCACTTGTTCTTTCAGCCCCACCACCACCCCAGCATCCACCTGCAGGCTCCGGGGGGTTTAAGATATTTGCTCATCACTCCCCAATATCTCTGTGTAAACACATTGGCTGGGAGTGATGAGGTCGGAGCCTAGACGCCAAACTCTAACCATGTTCTGCTGCATAATAAACATTTCAACGTGAGTTGTCTGACTGAAATGTTTTTCTGCGCTTGACCCTAAAAATCCTCCCACGGTGGGGCAGAGTGAGGTTTGGCAGAGCAAGTTCAAACTTAAAACCGAGTATGTAAACACTATTTTCAGTACACCTCTGTCCTCTATACAACATGTGAATGCATTATGAGATACAGTTCAAGGATTCTACGTAGATTTCTGAAAAACCTTCTCGTGATTCAGCGCTCCCTCTGGTTCTTACCAGACTGGTACAGTGGTGTTCTCGGTCTGGAGCCTCCAGGGTTTGGAAGCGTAGATGGCCTCCCCATTGACCACCAGCCAGGCTCCGACACCCCTGAGCCTCTCCTCAAACACTGCAGGGATCGTCCCGTCAGGTGTGGGACCCACATTCAGAAGGTAGTTACCTCCCAGAGCCACAGTGCGAACCAGATCCTGTAACAGAAGCAGGAGCAGGAGGAGGAGGACAGCCAGTCAGTCACTGGCAAGAGACACCTCACTGACCACAGCATTATTCTTATACATACTTACATTTTTAAGCAGTAAAAATACATCACGCGCACAGCTTAATTTTTGATCAGTGTTCTCTTGACAATAATGACAATATCAAGGCACAAGTGATTATAACATACAGGGTTCGTACAGCTTTTTAAGAGTAAAATTTAAGAACTTTTCAAGCATTTTCAAATATGACGACGAGATTGTTTCATTTCAAAACTTAAAAGACTTTTGGTTTACATGAGTGATTGTGTACATGAAACACCAGATTATGTTGATCAAATCAAGCATTTTTCAGGGAGTATATTCAAATTCAAGTGTATTCCTAACCTTGAAACCATAACGGTTAAAATTAAGCATTTTCCAAACTTTCAAGACTTTGTACGAACCCTGAACATATGAAATTTGGATCAGCATCTTGACTGATTAAAAAAGCAACACTTCGCTCATTAGATAAGATTGATCCCTGTGGGAATGTTGGCTTCTATGACAGATTTATATGTTAGCAATTGACAAAAATGTGTCCATGACAGCTGTATACAAGAGCAGAAATGACCTGTATTCTATCTGTATGAGAGCCATATACAAAAGCGGAAACAGCCTAGCTAGCATTACAGATTTGGTAATCAATTATAAAATAATACTATCACATATTCTCACCTCTATGATAGTGGGTAAGTCCATCAGTTCACTCATCTTCATGTTTCGACGGTAGCCCCAGGAAAACGTGTCCACAGATGTGCACTTCTCCCACTTGTGCTTGGGCAGCTGGCCTGGAGTATATTTGTCTTGACAGTTATAGTAGCCACCATGTTTGCAGGAACAGCCAGCTCCCCACCTGTCATTGGTCACAACGGTATCCTAAGACAAGGAAGATATTTGGTAAGTACATGCAACCATGAGGAAACAATTTTTTTTTTGTCTATACACAGCATTCCTGCACAGTCATGTGATGCTTCCTTGTTATAAAGACACTTACTTTGACAGGGCTGTCATTGTAGAGCCAGGCCAGGAACTGGGTGGAGTTCCAGTAGGTGTCAGGTGCTTCCCAGTCCCCATCAGACCAGATCACCTCAGGTCTGTACCTGCAAAACAACAGGTTTGAACATACTGCCGTGACGTTGTATTGACATGTGCTTGTATCTCATACAGGCACGCCAATATAACTATGTCTGACTTTATTACATGCAAATGCAATAAACATGATTGTATTGCAATCAGCTGATAGAGTAATGCAAGCGCTACAAACCTTACAACCATGTTATAAAGCTCTGGTAGTAGTTTATGCATCACAAACTCCTGTGTTTTGAATCCATTCTTCTTGTCGGTCAGGTAGAGAGGGTGGAACCACTCATACAAGGAGTTGTAGAGTCCATAGTGCAATGACCTAAATGAGGAAATTAAAAACCTTAAAATCTGCCATTGAAGACAATCAGAATCCATAAGACTGCTAACCAAAAATCAGGCACTAAAACTAAGTAAAGCCAGGTATCTTGAATGACATGATAAATTGAAAAACCCCAAGTTCAGCAACACAAGATTTTAATTGTTTAATCATATTCTAAGGGTAGCGACGCACCAATCCAACTTTTTCTCTCTCTCAATAAGCCTACCTCAACTCACGGTATCTGCCAATAACTAGTTCCAATCTCATACCTGGGCTTTCTTTATCACAAAGTGAAAATCTGTATACCTCATTGGAATCATTTTCATATAACATGATGAGGACAGGGACGCTGCCTGCATGAACTGATAGTGGAAAGACTGAATTTCTATAATGACACTGACAAGGAAACAGGATTTAATGTGAATCGGTCACTTCATGGCCAATACCTGATTCACTCAATAAGGTCTGTATCTGTTCCGATATATCGGATTGGTGCATCCCTAATCTGCAGCAAAGGAATTACTATTAAATCTGGAAATACATTTGACCCCAAACAACTATCAAGGTGTGAATTGTGAGTAGCAACTTGGGAAGCACTCTTAACACCTGACTGTAAGCCTTCCAAATCCAACATCATGTCTTCAGCAAAAGTCAGATTGGTAATGAACCACACTACAACTCATGTCTTCACCAAACAGGAAAGTAGTGGTTAAAATGTCACACACACAGGACAGGTTGTACAACACTCTTTAATTCATTGCATTCTTGGTATATTCATGTCAGCGCTTTAATTAAGTATCAGCTATAAACACTTTCCCTGAGCTTCAGAACTAAACATTTGATGGCCCACCTGTTGCGCACTGCCTCTCCCAGATCCCCCACTAGGTCCCTGTGAGGACCAGTATCAATTGAATTCCAGTTCCAGGAGTTTGGAGAGCCCCAGTTAGTGAATCCTTCGTGGTGTTTGGCAGTCAGGACGACATATCTGCAGTGAAAATAATAACATACAGTATGCGTGACACTGTTCTCCATAAACCAGAGCGAAAGCAGGTCAAACAATAAAGTGTTCGATACCGGAAGTGCTGTCTGTTAGCAAACGCTCTGTCACGACATTTAGCTAGAGAAATACACTCACTTTGCACCAGAAGCCTTGAATAAGTCCGCCCACTCCCCCGGGTTGAAGAACTGAGCGTGAAACTGGGGAGCAAACTCCGGGTAGCTGAACCCAGGCGGGTAGTTCTCTTTCATGTAGCTCACACACTTCTGGTCCGGAGGCTGCTGGCCCTGCCAGTGCCACCAGAACCACTCACTACCAAACCCGGGGACAGAAAACACTCCCCAGTGGATAAAAATCCCCACCTTGGCTTCGTCGTACCATGAAGGCAGCGGTCTGGCGTCCAAACTCGTCCAGTTCGCAGTGTACTCAGCCGCCGTTTGAGAAACTAAAGCACCGACAAAGAGAAATAGGGCTAGCATGACTACAACAGGTTAGCCTACCTGTTCACTTGTCTGACCGTGATGCTAACTTACTACAAGCTACGATAACGTAAACTTGTTCCACTGCTTACAACTGTATTAGACAGGGATTTCACTTTTTTGTTGTGACCCTCCAGGTGTATTGTTTCCCATCACATGACTGTAATCACATGAATTATCACGTGGCAATCCCGTCTGTTTTTTTTAATCACAACTTTATTTAACAAACTGGCATTGCTTAGGGCATACAGTATCTGCCATGGATGTATAATAAGACCATGATATCTGCACACAACGACATGGAACTTATACATAGGTGTAAATTATAGGATGAGATTTCTAAATGGTACACCTATGGTCTCACTGCCAGGTCCGTAGCCAGGATTTTGGAAATACTGAAATGAGGTTAAGTTTGGAGAAGACGTTGATATAAGGAGAAAGACTGAGATTATATATAATTATCCAACTACAGGACACAAATGTTTTAATTGTTTTGAAGGCAACGAAATGGGCAAAAACTTATTTATACAATTGATTACATAAAATAAAAAAAGAAGGAAAGAAATGGACTGACTCCAAAACACACTTTGGACAGTTTTGCCCAGACCTATTTGAATATGGCCCTACAAATAGATAGACATAGAATATGGCCCAAACCTAGGCTATATTTTGTTAAATACATTGGCACATGGATTTTTTAAATTTCATTTGTTTACTTTTTCCAATACTCTCTGATTATGTATAGTATTATACGCTCTGTACATAATTCTGTATGTACATATTGTTCCGTTAATAAAGAAATGCGCCCAGTGGGCAACTTTCTGTGGAATTATTAGGTCGCCATCTCGGAAGAAGGTATCCAGCTGTTTTCATGGGTCCGGGTCATTGTCTTTGCTGCACACTAAGTCCGTGGAGGACTGAGTTCTTTGGTCCGTGTCATTCTCGTTGCTGCACACAAAGTCAGAGGAGGTCTCCTGCTGGTCTGCGCAGGATGTGTACACAGCCAGAGCGTCCAGCCCTGCCAAGACGAGTGAATCCCGCCGCTGAGCCCTGCGGCTGTAACCCAGCCGCTTCAAGGTCCGCCGAGTGGTTGTGAGTGAGATGGGCTTCTCCTGTCCGCTACTGTTGTACAGAGCCTGGATCTGCACACTCGTAGCACGGTTGTTAGCTTCCACCACTCTCTCCATTTTCTTCTCACCATTGTCGTCGACGAGGCGTTTTCTCCCACAGGACCCCCGGTGACTGGAGGTTTTCTGCTTCTCACACCATTCCCTGTAAACTCGAGACACTGCAGTCTTTGAAAACCCCAGCCGGTTCACTGTTTCCGAGATGCTGCAGCCGGCGCATCGGGCTCCCACTATCATCCCCCGCTCAAACTCACTTAAATCTCGCGACTTCCCCATGTGTCACCGTGCAGCCCAACAGGGACTTCGAAGGAGCACCGCAGAGACAGAGACCGCTGCCAAAAACAAAACAAAGTCGTAAATAATCGTTCTTCTTCTATGGTTTTAGACTCAACGAATGCTTATTGTCGCCCTCCTCAGTTGGCTTCGTGATTTCCTTTACCATTTTGGCTTATATTTTATCAATATGTTTTATATTATGTAGAGCAGCAAGAATCTAAAACTAAAATGAACATACGACACAGCAATTCTAAATACCCACATCATAGCGCAGATTTACTGTTGATGTGCTGCACAAAAATAATGAATGTTTCGTCTTCTCAGTCTGCTACTGCCTCTATGAATAAATAAGTAACACAAAACCCACTTGTGATTTTTTTCCCTTAGGTGCCCTCTTATCCCAAAATTAAAATTTTAATTTAAATTAAAATTCTGTAGAAAAAAAACGGGATTTGTATGGTGTAGTTTTTTAGATGGAAGGCACTCCTATGAATATGTATATTCATAATATTTCATGGTTTTTTAAATTAGCTTAAATTTTGAAGGAAAATCATCAATTTTCCTGTCCCAGCTTTGGCTTTAAAACATATGGTTAAAATGAACAAGAAAGAGGACAATAACATCCATGAGCCTAACCTACATAAAAATTGGGCTTGTAACCACATTTAATACAAACATGACTACTCTTAAATGGCTTTTCCACAGTGGTTAAGGCAAGATACCATCCATCAATGCTTATTTTTCCAATTCTCAAAGACAGATCGAGATTTTGACATTTTGTGCAGAGAAGCTTTTATCAGAGGAGCCCAGCTGTATCCTTACACTAAATACCTGAGGGAACTAAGTACACATTACACAGTGACTGACCATAAAAATGTTGAGTTATCTTTCTAAATCCTGCTGTGAGCTTTGACAGCGTTTCAATATTACTGTGCACAGTAAATCATATTTGACCCTTACACTACACATCCCATTGATCACTTAATTTACAATTACACACACACACTCAGAAAGTAAATCGTAACAGACATGCCCCTTGACCTAAAAACTACTTGCTCTTGATTTTGTTACAACTCTCTGACGTTAGACTACTCCCTCCAGTTTCGGAGACCAGGCATTTCCAGGAGATACTGGCATAGTAGGCATAACAATCATCAGTCCAGCTGTTTGTGTCACTGGTGCCCACTTCAGTGGTACATTAGGATTGTCCATAAGTGTAACCTGCAGAAGTAAAAGAGTAGCTTGTAGCTTATGACAAATGAAGGCAACTGGAATTAAACATTATAGGCATAAAGGTGTAAGGCTTACTTTTGTGGCTGCAGACGTCCTTGGTGTCATGAGCTGAAGTGGTTGTTTTGACGGCCAGCCAAGTATTATGGCATAAACTGTATTGTTTTTGGCAGTGTACCTATAATAGGAGCAAACAGTGGTTACAGCCAAACTACTACAGGCTTTGCATTAATTTACATCACAAAAATCACATGATGTTGCTAGGGAGCGGGGCGTCTGGACTATGTTGCTTAGCCTGCTGCCACTGCGACCTGCCACAATGAAAAAAAACAAAACAAAATCACAATCTCACCAGACAGTGACAGTGCTGTTCTCCGTCTGGACCCTCCAGGGTTTGGAAGCATAGATGGCCTCCCCATTAATCTCCAACCAGGCACCAAGTCCCCTCAGCCTCTCCTCAAACACTGGGGCAACCATGCCATCTGCCATTGGCCCGATGTTCAGCAGGTAGTTACCACCCATTGCCACCACATACACCAAGTCCTGAGAAAAGAGAGTGTTCACCAAATAAATCATCACAAAATGACTGGACGTACATCAGTTGTAGGCGATGACCTACTGTGACCTTTCACCTTTATGATGGACGGCAGGTCCATGAGTTCGCTTAGCTTCATGTCTCTTCGGTAGCCCCAGGAACGGGTGTCGATGGACTGGCATTTCTCCCATTTGTGGTCTGGAAGTTTACCGGGCGTGTACCTGTCAGCACAGTTATAGTAGCCTCCATGTTTGCAGTAGCAGCCCTTACCCCACCTGTCATTGGTAACCACCACATCCTGAAGAAACACACAAGTCGTTAACTACAGAAAAAAGACTACAGAAGTTCTTTTCTCCCATTTGATAAAATGCGACTTGTGATTCAACTTAGCAAAAGGCCCACATCATGCTAACAGAACGTGATTAAATAAACATACTCTGAGGAAATCTGTTGTCGTAAACGCTCTCTCACCTTGACTGGGCTGTCATTGTAGAGCCAGGCCAGAAACTGGGTGGAGTTCCAGTAGGTATCTGGTGCTTCCCAGTCCCCATCAGACCAGATCAGATCGGGTTTGTACGCCATCACAAGGTCCACTAGCTCTGGAAGAGTCTTACGGGCCACAAAATTCTGAGTCTTGAATCCTAAGACTCGGTCCAACAAGAAAAGGGGATGGTACCATTCATATAGAGAGTGGTAGAGACCCAAGCGCAGTGACCTGTTGGCAAAGTAACTTAAGTGAACACACAAAGCTCTCATTTTTATCTCAACTAGTTCCAACCTGACTCATTTAAGATTTAGAGAATTAATGCCAATATTAGGTGATTTTTGTGTTACATCCCACCACTGATTGGGTGCTGTTCTGAAGGTTTTCCTGTGCGAATCAATCATTATTCACATCATATCTTATTGTTACCTACTTAACTTTCCTTCCTTTATTTGAAATACAACCTTGTCATTAGGGAATGTAATAGAATGACTGTAGATGCAGCATCCTTCTCTGGATCTGCTCACCTCTTCCTGACAGCTGCAGCCAGTTCTCCCACCAGGTCCCGGTGAGGACCTACATCCATTGAGTTCCAGTTCCAAGAGCCTGCTGAGGGCCAGTTTGTGAATCCTTCATGGTGTTTGGATGTGAAAACCACATACCTGTAAAAGCAAATAAATGAACTTACACATTTCTGGGACAAGTGATCAGGCATTGTGCTAAAAGCAGGCTATTGTGTTTTGACTTAGAGAGACTAATAATTATATGCTGATTATTATGGCCTGTATAACATTGCCTGCAAGTAAGCAAGCACATACATGACACATGCAGGTGTGGCTGAGCAAACAATAACTACAAAAGAGACTCGCTGCAGCTAAGAACCAACTTACAAACATAGAAGGTTTGTGCACATTTTATGGCACTAGGTCAACACCTGTTCATAGCAGGAATAGATCTGATGACCATACCTGGCTCCAGAGGCTTTGAATATCTCTGCCCAGTTATCCGGGTCGAAGAATTCTGCGCGAAATTCGGGTGCAAAATCCGTGTATTTAAAGCCCGGCGGGTAGTTTTTCTGCATGAACTCAACTTCTTCTTTTCGCTTTTCGGACTGCCACCAGTACCAGAACCACTCACTAAACTGCCCGAAGCCAGGGACCGAGAAGACCCCCCAGTGGACGAAAATCCCGATCTTTGCCTCGTCGAACCACTGGGGCAGGGGTCTGGCATCCAGACTGGTCCAGTTTGCTGCGTAGCGCGCTGTGCATCCAGGTCCCAACATGAGAAGGGGAATTAGACAAATCAAAGGTATAATAGGTCGCATTTGAAGTGACATGATCCGTCGCGAGTAAGACTAGTCCTATATGCCGATTAAGAAACTCTTATCTGTATACAGCGAGACGCAACAGGGTACTGTACCTCTACCTGTGTGCATTACACCTGGACGCTAATGTGGGAAGGGCAACAGTGTACCACCAGTCGCCCTCTCGTGGTACAGTTCCTACACAAGAGAAACGGCTTTAATGAAACCATCCCACTTATATTTGACTATTAACTGACTTTGTGCAATTCCAATAATAAAAACCAAACAGAAACACGTGTTTTAATTGATCTCTATACATTTTACAGTAGTCAGTTGCAAAAGCCTGTGATTTCATTCTGGCACAGATTTCCAATCACTGAATAAGCATTTTTCTCTGGTAGGGGCTCAACCACTAGAGGGCGTCAAAGGGCACTTTTTGTATCACAATACTGCAGGTTGATCACCTGATGCAAATCCATGACAAGCAGCAGGGGAATGTACATGTATCACAAGATTAGAAAGTATCTACATGTAGAAAAGCACATAAACACACAAAGTGTGATTAAAGGAAATACGTCCACAGTTACACAACTCATTTATTGCAACAACACCCACAATGGCCCCATTATAGCCACAAAGATGGTTTTATCTGTGAACTGTAATCTTTTTGGACAAAACAAAACATGTGACGAGCTACTGTCTGTCCTCTGTAAAGTTTGGAAAAATCCAGAAACCACAACTTTGACAGACACATTCTCTTTATGTACAGCACATACAGAGACATTAGGATTTGATCAGCTGTGCAAAGACGTGCAGGAAATTAAAGACCACATCAAAAGGACATATTTTCTGGTTACAAATGAGTCAATAAATAAGGTAATCTTACAGTGATAATTTAGCATCAATAACAGTATGGCCACGGTTAACTGAACAGTACAGTGGGTTACAGATTCACATCAGCACAGACAGCCAGCTGCCTTTCAAGCATCTGTTTCTCTACCAAGTCCTCCACTCTCCCAACCTCCACCTCATCTACGTCGTCCATAAAACTGGACCAATCCGTACCCCCGTCTGCGCGTTCCATGGGCTCTGGTTGGCTGGCGGGGTGAACAGGGGCAGAATCATCGTGAGTGGTGGTCACGCAGTTGCAGCTGTCGCAGATGCCGAAGCGTCTGAGACCTGGTGAAACACTGGATCCAGTGAAGGTTCGCCTGCAGCTCTTACAAGACACTGGCCAGTAGTGCCTATGGACCTGTCAATGGTCGACACAGTGAGAAAGACAGCGGAATGTGAATCATTTTGCACAAGCAACACCAACTTTTAGATTATCATAGGTGAAGAATAACAATATAAGAGCCAAAAGATTTACTGATCTCATACTTCCTTCACTGCACACACAACACAAGCAACAGGGAAAAAAAGAAGTGAATGAAGTGAATTTAACAGCACTCGATTAAAGAATGAGACAGCTAATTACTGTTTACAACTAACTGCTAGCAATTACTGGCTTTAACTGATTTTGTGCAAACCATTATCTTAACTATTTATTATTGACTATACAATTCTACAACCGAGACAAAATACAACAATCAATCTGTATACTACAACAAGAGGACAGATATGTGCCACTGCAATTTCCCACAAAAATTTAAATTAAAAATGGGTTTAAAAAGTCATTAATCAAAATTAAGAACAATTTAATTTTAAATTGTTTTCAACAAGTGAACTCTTTTTCTGTACAACAGTAGTCAACACATGGCTGGCCATGAAATTCTTAGAATCCTCAATCATTTAAAATAATGATAACTCACATTTCAAAACAAGTTATAATTTGCCTGTTTGACAAAGTGTAGTGTTTTGTAAATACCACATACCTCCCAACAAAAGACCAAGCATTGATTACAATTGGAAAATGGAATTATTAATATCATTTAAAAAAAACAAGAGATGCTAAACTGTGTTTCATGTTTTTTTGGACAGGCTATGTATTAAAGAGCTCACCACTGAACAGACAGTACTATAGGTAACAGAATAGCTATAAAACAAGAAATGTTCATAAAATGGCATATAGTAGTTGTATAATTCCTTCTTCAATTAACTTTTGTATCAGAAGATAACTTAGACTTACTTTTGCCTACACATCAAAACCAGGTTAGATGGCACAAGATAATACAAAAGTAGGCTGATCATCCTGCAGTTCTTACACTGAGGGCATGGCTGCGAAGGTGCTCCTGCCTTGTGAACCTCTTGCCACACATGGGACAGGGGAAGGGCCTCTCTCCTGTGTGGCAGCGGATGTGTCTCTTCATGATTCCCTTCTGCTTGGCAGTGTACGGGCAGAATGGGCACTTGTGGAGTTTGACTGGCACTACCAAACCGTCACCTGCAGGGGGAGAGAGAGGCCAACAGTTCAGGTTTACCTCAACAAGATAGCTCTGCAAAATGTGCAGCCTTACTCCTCTTATATTGAATGCATCATAGTAGTTTCAAGATGTTTTTTTAAGCTTATGGAGAAACATATGTCACCCTAGGCCATTTGCATGAGCTTAGATTGATCTTGCCAATTACCTGTGTCCTCTCCAAGCCAATCAGACTGGATCTCCATGATAGAGGATCCCACAAATCCTAAACCTTCATCCATTCTGCCTCCTCCTGTGTTGCTACCTAGTCCTTGGGTAAAGCGCTGCCCCACTCTGTCCCCCAGAGGACTGGGGCCTTCACCCCTGGCCAGCATCTCCATCAGCTGCCTGGCATTATAGGAAGGGCTGTATCCCAAGGGAGAACGCTCATTGGAGGGAGAGGGACTTGGGGGAAGTAGCCTGCTATGATGAGGGTTATGGAGAGAGGGCCCAGGATATGAGGCCAGGTCTTTGGTGTCAGGGGACTCCATAAGCTCCTCATCGGGGTCGTACTCTATCTTGGGGTTCACTAACTCCGGGGTCAAAGCAGATGATGAAGAGGATGAGAGGTTAGTCTGATCCATGTGTCCCTTCTGTCCTTCACTCCCAGATGCAAATTCCTCCCTGGAATGGTAGTCGCTGTCCATGTCCCTGCTGGTGCCCGGAGTTGTGGTGACAGGGATAGACAAGGAGGTTCTAACCGAGGTCACAGACTCCGGACATGACCCCGACCCTCTATCTGCCTCTGCTAGCTGTGAATGAGGCTCCGCAGCCCCTGCACCACTGGAGATTGTCGCAGCAGGAGTGCCGCTGTCTGCAGGACCCAAGCCGCCCTCCTGTGCCTGGTTCTCCTTCTCTGTGTCCCTCTCCTTCTCCTTGTTGCATATTTCCAAAGATGAGCGGATGTATCCCTTACAGAAGTTTACCAGATCGGTCATCTGCAGGTAGCTGGCTGCTGACATCACCTCAATGACATTGCTTCTGTTCAAGGCCAAGCGGCCAGAGTAAAGGAAGTCCAGGATGATAGAGAAGGCGTCGGCTGTCACAATGTCCAATGATGCTGTGCTGTAGCGCTGTCCACTATCCTGAAAAGAGATGTATTGAGAGATTCAAGACAGTTAAGGACTACATTTACTTGAAAATTCAACTGTTGATGTTCACTGAACTAGATTGTGAGCCAAATCCAGTTTTCCTTTTTCATCATTTTTGAATCTGGTTTACTTAGAAGGAGAAACTTAGCTTGATTTTAACACATCTGTAATTTCTGATGAATTTAAGTACGCATCTTGGCAGCATACTGGATGCCCTACTTGCATCCAAGTAGGGCAAGTAGGGAACAATGAAGAATAAGCTGTCACATTAACAAACCAGACCAGACCTCAGTTGACTTACAGAGTGCCCCAACTCCCACCATCCACCCATGGGGAAGTGAGTTATTTCTTATATTCTTCTTCACTGCTTTTATTTTTACATTTTGGGGCATTAAAGTAATCACTGATAACACAATAATAATTACATTATCTTAGCCAAATCATTACATTTGTTTCTAAGAAGCCATGCCTAACACTTGACCATCTCTCCTAGAAAAAAAAACATTGGGAAGCACCGATATAAGCTATTCTCACCTGCAGATAGTGAACCAGAAGAGCCCGAAAATAGCCGCTCCCAGCAAACAACACATTGCGATGGGCCTTGAAGACACGGCCTTCGACAAGGATGCTGCAGTCACAGAAAAAGTCCCGCTTACGCTGCTCATTGAGCTCAAACAGCAGTTTGGGCAGGTAGCAAGGCACTTCCATGTCTACACCTCAGTGAGCCCTGCCAGGGAAAGGGAAGAGAGAATTTAAGGGTGTGTCCATTTAAAAAGGGAAGCATCAAAAGGTTGATATTAGAGTATTTGGTTCTGTAGTGCCAAACATTTTAAAATGAACTACACACTTTAAGATCTTGACTTCAAATGTCTTGTTGAGGAGGCAATCTCTCCACTTTTTTAGAGTATACAAATGTAATTATTACAGTACTGGGTCAAAATGTGTTAAAGTAAAAGTAGGAAACCTTCACCACTGAATTAACTTCATGAGCTAATGCGCAATAGGTTTGTGCAGTTTTAATCACCGAGGTCAGGCAATATTTAACACCCTAAAAGACAACAATGCTTAAACAAACAGTCTTCAAACCAAATAGATACACGTTTGACAGAGGGAATAAAAAGAGAAGGGAACTGTCAAATAGCTCTTTATGTTTGCTTTGAAGCTAACTTGTGTTGCTAGCACCGTGTAGCTAGTTGGTGATACAACAACAAAAACGGCAGACTAACAACACCGACTGCACTTTACGAAGTATGATGATTCTCCGTGCGATAATAAGGACACATAGTACGGTCTCACCTGTATAATTACGCGAAAACCTTTATCATAATAACACAAAGATAGACATTAGCAAGGTTCATTCTCCCATGTCCACATTTAGCCAACAACTTCCGCTTTCAGCTAACAGTGACGTTTTTCATATATCCAATCGGTGGCTGACGGAGGCGTGGCAAGAACAGACTTCTTTTTTTTTTTTTTTTTTTAAATGTCTGAACTTTTTTCAGTGCCAATACACAATGGAAAAAACAATAAGTGTTTCCTATGTTTCCTCTTTCAGTTCAGGTTTTGTTTTTAATGCCAAATCTAAAGTCACTGTCCTGGCTCCATAGCACAGCCTCTGTTGGGTTTAATGATAAGTTTAATGATGTGGGTTTAATGACGTTCATGTTTGTAAAATCCCTTTTTAGTACGTGGTAGAAATTGATTTCTAAACACAGAAGACTTTGGTAAAACCTAGGACAACTGGTTAAAGGTACAATCAGATAATTTCTATTACACTAAATCCAATTTGGTCTGAATCAGTGTATCCTCTTTATACTGTATAATGTACTGTAATATGACAATGGGACTTTTAGGAATAGCAGGATTATCTAGTGGTGAGATCACAAAATATGGGAAAGTCACAGGTTTGACCCCAAGTAAGATGTTTCCTGTCAAAGTGCTCTTAATCAAGATGCAGATTATGTATGTAAATATTAATTGTACACCACAGTGATTGATTAAAACTTTTAAAATTAGCTCATGAAGTGTTCAGTATCAAATAAACATCATGGTGTGTACTCTTGTCCCCTGGAGCGACTGTAGCTCCGTTGGTAGTTGCAGGACACTGACCCAAATAAATTTAATTAAAAGAAAGTTTAAACACTGTGCATCATGTACCTGGTGTGAGACGTTGTTTTAGACAATGTTCCACTCAACTGTGATCAACAAAACAAAAATGACATTGTAAATTATAAAAAAGTTATACAAGTGCTGTTTACAGGTGGCTGAAGTCACACTGCGCTGCTGTAATCCCATTGTACATCTCTAAAATAGGGACAAAAATGTACAAATAATCTTCAATTGACCCCATACTGACAAGTAAATAGTGCTTTAATTCATGCGATAAAAAAAGACATATTAAGCAGACTTGCTAAAATTGTATCACTTGTCTCACCTGACTTTATTTTACTTCAGAGCTAAATGTTTTATCATTGCGCAGTTAAAAGTACACAAGTTTCTTAATCCCCCTTAGATACATGATGGTAATTCTGTGTTTTTGGCTATAAAATGGTTTCTTCATTTTAACTTCTATGAAGTTTGACTTATGTCTGTCTTTCCCCAGTGCAGAAACTCATTGATAGTGATGATGACAATGATAATGATGATGGTGATGATGTTGTGGGAAAGAACCTCAAAGTGTCACCCTCTTTCTCAAACCAAGTCCGGCATGCCGCTGAACTACCACAGGCGGCTCGCGCCTGCCCACGTTGTCTGCTCAAGAATACTTGTTTATTTGCCTTCCATTTCGGAGAGAAAATAATTCCTTTTTTATTTTCGGACACAGCGAGAGTAAACAAGTAGTTCCTTCAGCACTGTGCCACACCCTCTCAGCACAATCCTCAGCTCTTAGAAGTGTTTTTACACTGATGGGTGCCGACCAAACGACTTATTTGTTTCAGATATTTTCCCATGGCAAACAGGGCGAATACAAAGGCTTCGTGGTGGCCTGGAGAAACCACAGGGTAGGCGTACATGAGCCTCCATACTCACCCTCTTTTGAAAATGAAATTTATGGCACCTCATAAAAACTCTATTCACGCTTATAAGCACTAAATATAAACTAGTATAAACCAGTAGGGTTTTACTCAGTCCTTGTAAACTTGACCTGGAGGAGTGTTGTGTCCGGCTGCAGGCAGGCCAAACGTCGGCTGACCCAGCTGCCCAGCCCTAACACGAGTCTGTCCCAAAGCAAAGCTGAAATGGGTTGAACTCTGAGGTAACTCTGGTTGCTGACCTTCTTCTTGCTCTGACTCAGGGAAACACAAGGCCTTTGTTTTTGTCATTTGCTGACATAAGGGCAGGAAACTCCCTCTCCACGGACTTTTCACAGCCAAGCAATCACACTGGAGTGTCTACAACACTGCCCTATCTGTGTGGCAGTTGAATGCTGGTTGACACCCAGCAACTCCTTAGAAACAAATAATATTCATGATTTATGATTGGGTTTTGGCTTACGCCTATGATTATGATGGCGTATGATTTACTGATCGAAGCCCAGTCTAAAAAGTAAATAGATGTAGTGATGGTTGTTATGTAAGGCTGCATCCAGATTTGGGACCTCACTCATTGTGTGTGTTAGCCACTGTGAGACCCACGGCTGGCACAGAGGGCTCCAGCAGCACCCCTCTGGGTCCCTGTGGTCTGCGCCTCAGCACATAACAGCCACTTAGGCCGGCATTTTCCCAGGCTGAGACAACACACCACGGTGGCAGCGCGAGCCACAGAGAGGGCCTGATTAAAGAGTAGGGACAATGGAGGGAGAGAGACCGTGGTGGCATTTTCCATCTCCGCCGCTGTCTCCTGGGGGGACCAAGTATGTGCCGTGAAACGTTTGAATGATCCCAGAATCTCTGGAATTCAGACAGAGGCACCGCGGAGAGGACCCTCGACCGGGGATCAAAGAGCTTTGAGAGGAGTGCGGTGGACTGGTGGTGGAGTCGAGTACATAAGGGAGTATGAGTGTGTGTGTGTGTGTGTGTGTGTGTGTGTGTGCATGCTTGTGTGTTTCAGAAAACTGACTTGAAACAGATAAAAACAATGTTTGAATCATATTTTCTTTTATGGCTACATGTCTAAAGATGTTTTTTAAAAAAGCCATGTTTGACTTCTGAGGAGGCAGTGAACACTGAGCAACGAAATACAGGCATGTGGTGTGTGTGTGTGTGTGTGTGTGTGTTGCTGTCCTTTTATCCCTCATGGGATCAGATAATGCAATCATAGCCAATCAATGAGAGTCTAATACAGCGGGCGCCCCTCTTTAGTTTGGAGACGCCACTCTCCTCTGTGGTGGCAGAGGAAGAGGAAGAGAAAAGCGAGAGGGGGAAACCTCGTCCCTCTCTTTCTGTCTATCTCTCTCTGTAATTATCACTTAATGTTCTTCGGTGATCAGGAGACGTCTGTCTGTTGCTTAGCCCTTTCTTCCCTCGCTGGAGAGGAAATGTATCACAGTCTGAAATAAATCTGCCAGCCTTTTTATTATTGTATATTTAGCACCAGAACAGAGTAGTAAATGGAGCCGTCCCAGACCACAAGCTTCCGGTAGCGCAGGGCCTCAGCGCTGGCTGGCTGTCTTTGCCACAGCCAAGTCCAAAGATCAAAGCCTCCTGTACTATATACAGTTAGCTAGTTGTCCTCAAGCATTGACCTCAAGCTCAAGTTTTCATGTCTGAGAAAGACAGCATGTGTTTGTGCATGAGCTACATGCAGAGTGTATAGAATTAGTTCACTGCACAAGTATGCCTCTAAGCAAGCCAGTTTTGCATGAACATCTGTTGCGTGTACTTTTTCTGAATGTGTGTAAGAGCTTTCATGTCTGTCTACACCCATATATATATATCTGTCCTGTAAGTCAAGCTTTGTCATGGCATTGTCTTGTGTTTGTTTGATGTCAAAAATGATAGTATTGTGTTTACACAGGAAAGAAATGTACAAAGTGGTGGCCTGGGAAGTTGTCTCATGGCATTCAACGAGCACAGTTATGAGTGAGTCCCAACCAGTGGTACTTGTACCCCAAGAGTACTTCGTCAGTACGGGTAAAACTCAACTAATTTAATCAACTAAACTCCTTGTGATTTGATTTAAAAGATTTATAGATAGGATTACAAACTGGTGTGATGCTGATCTATTGTAAATTTATAATAACCAGTGAGCTGCCTGTCAAAGTCAGCTGTAACACATTAACACCACATGTGCAATTGAGTGCGTGAGAACTATAGTTAGCAAGCGAGCAGAGAAGTTGAAATAGCAAGCTAAAAGTAATCAATAAACAAATAATTAGCTAAAAGTAATGATACAACAATTGAAATAGCAAACTAAAGGTGATGAACAGTGGAAACAGTTAGATAAAGGTAATGGATATACAATTGAAATAGGTGGCTAAAATAATAAATAAACAATTAAAATAGTTAGAAGTAGTTATGAAATACTTAAAGTAATGGATAAATGGTACAAATGTCCATCTGCTGCCACTCTAAGTGGTAGTAGCACAAATGCAAACTTGACCAAAGTAACCTAAACATTGACAATTAAATTGTGTGAATTTGTTTTTTAACAATAACCATTTTACACAATTAATAGTGTTAAATAACATCACGTTTATACTACATTAATAAGAACATATTTGGAACATGACGGATGGTGTTGATGAAGTTGATGATTCATTCATCTATTCAAGATGGGGCCATATCACTTATTCACTCCAAAACATTAATACAGAGAATGCAAGTTTATAGATCAGCTGAACTGATGCAGTCCATTAGTTTTACTGAACGACGCAGAATTAGTTTGGCTTCAGTAAAAGAAAGAATGCAGATAGAATCCAGATTCAGTGCATCCATTATTTCAGTTCTAGTAATCTTAAATAATAAAAGCCACTATCAAGACCAATAAAAATGGTACCAATTCCCTCAGGATATAAAAATTATGTTTGTCATTACCCTCCATCAAAGTCTGCCTGTCTTGCACACTCACTGTAATCCCCTTCTGGGAATGCTAAAAATTACCCAGCAGTGCGGTGGCGGCAAGTTTTTATGCTGATTTTTAGGGGCTTATGCCTGCTCTTCGGAGCTGCCGTCGGAACAAGGTGTCGGCTGGATGCCTCCCCGATAAGGCCGTAATCTGAGGTGTAAAGTTATAAGAGGGATTTGGGAAAGTGAGAGGCTGTCAGAGAGCAGCAGCCAAGGGTGTCTCAGGCAGCGTAAAACAGGGATGGAGCACCATCTCCTTGGTTTATGACTCGGTTTATGACTCTTCTGAACCAACCTGGTATCCAATTAATCCAAATCTCTGAATTTTAAGCTGACCAGGGAACAGGCACTTTCAATTTTGAATACATCCTTGTCATGTACAGTTTGCTTTCCTTTCAGAATTACATGTTTCTACACTGAACGCCTTTCCTTTAGACAATGACAAAAATAGAACGCTGAATTAAGCATCACATGACTCCTTGCAATAAAAATTAGTCTCCTCCATAAACTTGAATGAGGGGACACAGCGGATTAGCCCTGAACTCTTTCATTTTTCACTTTCCCCTTTTCCTCCTCCTCTTTCTCTGTGGCTCATAAAAGATTGCGTCCTGTGTGTGATGTGGCGGAGGAGTGCAGTCAGAATGAACTGATTACGGACGAGGGCCAGCGTGCCTTTGAGTCATGGCACCGAACGACATTCTTCAAGCACTTAAAAATAGTAACAGTTTTTTTTTTTCAGGTTTGTTTTTCTCATTGGAGGACTTTGGGGCATCCTCTCTGTTGGCTTTTTTGGAGACTTGAATCATAACCAGATTCTTTTTCTTCATCCCCCCCCCCCCTTCCCCTTTTCTTTCATTTTGTTATTGGAAGTTTGTTTAATCTTGTGAAGAAAATTGGCTTAGCGTGGGAAAGGCAGAATTCTTTTGGGGATAGGTTTTGTTGTTTTAGAGTTGTGTGCATTGTTGTTTCTTTTTCTTTTTTTTTTCCGTGCAGGAAGAAAAAGTGCCAGTTTGTGCCAAAACCTCATGAAGTACAGATAAAAAGGGGCTGAGTGAGAGGGAGGCCGCAACACCACGACAAAGATATGGGCTGTCTAAGCAAAGAGCTTTACAAATGACGATCTCCAGGGGGAAATGGGGGGGAGACAAAATAAGGGAGGAAGGCAGTGGAAGAGGAGGGGGCGAGGAAAAGAGGAGAAACAAATGTGGATGGATTGGTGGGAGGAGGAGGAGGAGGAGGAGGAAGATGGGTATTGGGGGGAAATAACGCAGAGCAGTGAGGAGGGAGGGGAGGAGATGAGAGGGGAAACATTCCCCCTTGCCCACATTAAAGACATAAAAAAGAAAACAAACAGAAAAACATGTCTGACATAAAGAGGCTGGTTTCCGCGGCGACAGCACAATGGCTGCCTGTGGCTCTCGGGGCCCTCGCCGTCCCGTCTGGGGCCCGGCACCAGCGAAAGTCACCACAGTCACAGGGCCCATGAGCGTGTGTGTGTGTGTGTGTGTGTGTGAAACATGGTGAATGTCATCACAGGCCTAGTACTGTGGGAACCGCCATGAAAGGGACCCCACTCGGAAGCCACAAAAGTTCCTTTCTGCTTCTTCTCTTCGGCTTTTAGCCTCTTTATTTATCTGTGTGTAGGGGAGCCGGATGAGGAGGGAGGACTCGCTCTCTCTCTCTCTGTTCCCTCTCTATGCCTCTCGCTCTCTGACAGGCAGCATGACCCATCACTGCAGCCCTCCTGCCCTCTTGACACCTCAAATCACAGCAGACTACCACTATCTCAAACACATAAACTGACTGTGTCTAACCCTATTTCTCTGGAGCTTTATTCACACCTCATATCAGCTCAATCAGGTCATTAAAAACACAATGCAGCTCTTTGGAACGAACCTGGCGTTCCCAGGAATGCCTCATATATCCAGGTCATTCTGAGTGAATCGTGGAGACAACCAGACAGGCAGTGCCACAGGTCCCAAGCATTCCTTATGTGTCTGAAGGGCAAATAATTCCCTCATGGGTCCAGCCTGGACAGTGCCAAGCCACTCCGGTGCCAGTTCCCATGCCAATCCAATCTTGACCCCAGCGACTGAGCGCCCAGCCACAGGCTGACTACTATAAAGGCCTCATACCAATAAGAAATCAACAGATTTTTTGGGTGCATGTCAATAGCGCTTGCATACAGCAGGGCACCGTGCAGGGCTCCTTTGACCACAAATGGCCTTTCATATATTCTCTGCAGGGGTTCTAGACAGTGAACAAACATTTGATTTTGACTATTTGATTACTTCTGAGGAGTTATTTTTGGGTACCGTGTTATTCAAAAGATATATTTACAAATACCAATGCCATTCTTATGAACGTCTCATCATATTTTTTGAGGATGTAAATATAAGTAAGTAAAACCTTAGCACTTTTTAAAACCATGGTTATAAAGTGCTTCAAACAAACAAACAAAAACTACGATGGCTTGCCGTCTAGGCTTTGCTCCCTATCATCTTTGTATTTCCTCTTGCACTATCATAAACTTGAGTGTGATTTCAACATGTTGGTCTGCGTTAATGCAAGGCTTTTTGTTTTTGTATTAAGGTACAAATTCTATATTGATTCTTTAGTTGCACGTCGTCACTGTCCAGTGAAAAACCATGTGACTCCATATTTTAGTTTTCTGAGAAACTGAAAGATTATCTTCTGCTTTCTGTTTTGAGAAAATGATCTCACACGTGAGGCAAAAAAACATATATTTTAAGAAAAACATAAATTATTGCAAAAATGGATTGCAGATGAGCTTAAAACAAGGCTGTTTTTCTTATTTTATGAAAACGTGACATGTTGGAGATACTGTACATATGAGGGTCAAACTTTCACTAAACTGATTTGATGAATATTATGATGTGTTTCAGGTTATTTTTACCTCCTGTTTAATTGAGTTGAAATTTAATTGATTTCTATTCCAACTTGTTTCTGTGCCTTTTTCATTGAAAGTCTATGTATGCCTGTAAATCACTGAAAATATTACACATTTTAAAACAGTTTTAAAAATTGCTTTCAAAAAATGTGTAATGGTTTAGAGACATAAATGGGCACTTTCAACTTATTTCCCCACCTTGTCTCTGCATGCTATATAAATAGTTGTGTTTCTATAAATAAATCATCCTCAGTGCATTCACTGATGAATAGACAATTCCAGAGGGTTAAAATGACTCTGGTACTTATATATGATAGTGACACCACTACTGTTTGTTCTTTTGTGAGAGATAAAATGCACCGACTGTCTCTCCTTATCTTTTTGATGTTTAATGGTTTACTACAAGTTTACTGGAGTATCTACATTTTAGGGGGAAAAAAGAAGGTGAAAGTTGGTTTTCTGTTGCTGAAAACAGAGTACAAATAATCAAAGTCAACAATGCAGTGAGACATATCTGATCAGTTATTCTGTTTGACGTGAATGCAGAGAAAAAGTTACAAACAAAATATCCTGCTGAGCTGGTTCCATCTCACAGACTTTTAAACAATAGCAATAGTCATGCATCAGGAACAATAATTGCAGCTGAGTGTTTGTGCCTTATAAATTGTGGGTATGCACTGTCCACATTCGTGTGAAGTAGTTGCGTGTGTGTGTGCTTGTGTGCATCAGTTCGCGGCCCATGTGTGTGTATGTCCCTGAGCGTTCACACGTTCATATTCGAGTTGTGTGCGTGTGTGCGCAAATTGTAAAAGTATGAGCTTGTTAATTTCAATAAGGGACGTTGCCTTGTTGTGGTTTGGAGGGATGGGAGGGAGAGGACTTGAAGTGGCCGACCAAGATCGCCAGAAATCTCCCAGAATTCCATCCCACCATCCAGAGCCAGCTCTCTCTCTCTCTTATGTTTCTCCCCATCACCCTCCCTTCACAGACCCCCACCATGAAACCATTTTCATAATTAACTTAGTTATTTATTCATTCATCTTCTTAATTACTTTCCACTTTGCGCATGTTTTTCATGCAACTTGCCTCATCCTGGAACAACTGGGAGGTGTGGCCGGCCAAAAACGATGAGTGAAACCAGAGTGATTTCATTTAAAGAAAAAAAAAAAGAAAGACTGGTGATACAGAGAAGAAAGTTATTCTTTGAAGAGAAGGGCTGGTGGGTGATAAAAATAACAACAGAGAGGAGACTGAAGCCTGACTTCATAGATGTCTCTTTTCTTTCAGACTCTTTCTTCCCTGTTTTCTGATGCTGAAATTAGATCCAGATCTGAATTAAGGAATGATTGGTAATGAAAGGATATGTAGACGGGGGGTTGTTTGGAGGGATGGTGGGGGGAAGAGGGATTTCTCTTTTCTGCTAGTCCTGACTCATACTCACCACACCATAATCCCCCCTGGTGATGGTCACACTGATTACTGACACTTGGGCATTACAAACACACGCACATGCACATGTTTTAAGTTAGTTTACTACTTTACACGTATGATATGATAAAATGCAGGCGGGCAAGGCTCAGTTAGGCTACATCTAATGCATGTGAAATAAACAGAAAAACAAGGCTGTTGAAAAGCACGTCATCTTAAAAGAGACACAGAAAAAGGAACATCTGGAGAAAGAGAAATAAATCAAAATACACCTGATTTTATTTAGAAAGAGCTCATTAACTTACAACTGGCCAAAATAAAAAAAGACACGTTAGGCTACTTGTTCAAAAAACATACACAAAGATCTTGCGCTCATGCATTGTAGTATGTTTAAACTAACACACCCTTCCAGTCTGCCAGGCAGGAAGAGACACACTCAGCTGGGCATTGTGTGGAAGGGGGCATGCCACTTGGCCTCTCTCCGTCTTTCACACACACATATGCACACACTGCTGGGTCAGTCAGGCATTGCTCCTAACAACGGGCGCCTGGGCTTCGTGTTTCCATGGCAATCTGTACCAGCAATCTTCCCACGGTGGCAGCGGAACCGAGTGTTAAATGTTGCAATGAGCCGTGTGTGTGTGTGTGTGTGTGTGTGTGTGTGAGCGTGTGTGTGTGCGTGAGCGTACAGAGAGCGCTATCTTGTCCAGTGAAGAGCCCAGATGTTCAGACACTCACTGGGCTGATTCCTCTCTTGACCCCTCAGTCCTGCCCTCCTCTCTGCACACACTGACACACGGAAGAAAGTTTGGAAGAAGCTGGGTTTAAAAGTCTGCGTCTGAGCTCTGATCTCGCTTTTATCAATTTGTTGATGTCATGATTTCAGAAAAAAAAAACAGTGCTAAATCTGTGTCAAAAGTCACATTTTCAAAAACCAATAATCAGCAGTTGCATGGTTGGTAAATCTGTAATAATCTGTTTGTATCCTATAATTCTGTGATTCCCAACAAGGGGTAGCCTACTTATAGTTAGCTAAATGTAATGGATAAACAGTTGAAATAGTTAGCTGAAAGTAATGCATAAGCAGTTAAAAATGATAGCTAAAAGTAAAGCCAAAACAGTTTAAATGGTTAGCTAAAAGTAAAGCCAAAACAGTTTAAATGGTTAGCTAAAAGTAAAGCCAAAACAGTTTAAATGGTTAGCTAAAAGTAAGGCATAAACTGTTAAACTGGTTAGCTAAATGTAAGGCATAAACTATTCAAATTGTTAGCTAAAAGTAAGGCATAAACAGTTAAGAATAGTTACCTTTAGCTAAAAGTAATGAATAAACTGTTCAAATAGTTAGCTAGCTTAATTAGTAATGCTAACAGATAAACTGTTCAAATTATTAGCTAAAAGTAGGCTAATGGATAATATGATTAAAACCTCTGGCTTCTGGCTCTCCTAGTGGTAGCAGTATGTATGTAAACTTGACCAATGCAACCTATACATTGACAATTCAATTGTATGAAAAAAATGTTGTAACAATAACCATTTAAGACCAGCCTAAAAAAGAACAAATTCCTAAGAACAGATTTGTAGCATGGCGAATGGTGTTGATGAAGCAGGTCCAATAATTTCCGAATTGCCTCACTGATTGGAAATTACTGGTATAAATGATGTTACACCTTAATAAGCAGTGTTAAAGCAATATGAAGTATTGCTTAAGGATGAAGGGAAAAAAATAACGCTTTTCTGATTTTTCTTCATGTTGTGGTTCTTAGCGGAGCACTGACAGCTGTCTAGAGGTCATGGGATACCTATCTTTTTATCACTGCAGTGGTGAGTTCTCTCTCTGCTGTTTGCCTCTCACACTCACTCACAAAAAGTAGTTCAATAACTCCATTCTCCAAGTCACCTGTGTAATTGTGTGAGAGTCAAGCTTTATGCACTGTCACACACTCCCCTGTAGGCTAGATGACGGAGTGTTTTCACAGTCCATCATTCCCACACTCCTTACCTCTCTCCGTCCCTCCCTCCCGCTGCCATTGTTCTCCAAAGCAGTATAATTAAAGGAGCAGAAAGAGAAAGAAAGGAGGATAGAAAGAAGGAAGGAAGGAGAGCAGGATGAGATTGGAGGCTAATTGACTGAGGATGACTGAGCAAAGGGGTGGTAAGATGGGGCCGGTGGGGGGGAAGGGAGGGAGGGAGGGTGACAAGCCGGGGAAGGCCAGATTAAAGGGAGGGAGGAGAGACAGGGAGAAGAGGCGGGGGAGCCAAAACTGGCAACCCTGCCCCAACTGCCAAAGTCCTATTTTGTCATTGGGTGGCTGTGACAGAGAGAGGGAGCCAAGAGAGAAATAACAGAGAGAGAGAGCAAGAGACTATGATTGGATGCCAGTGATAGAGTAAAAGACTAAAGCAGCTTGTGAATTTTCTTAGTTGCCATGGGCCCTTGGGGGTCGATCAAGTGGCACTGCTGACTCACAGAGGAAAGGACAGAAGACACATGAAGAAACAACAACAAAAAAAAAAAACCAAACACAAGTGACAAGAAGTAACTAAGGACAACAAGGCTTTTATAAGTAACAGCGCAAGAGAAGCAGAGAGTGAGGGGCACACAGGGTGAGCGCTTCGTCCAGAGGGGAGACGGTTCTTCAGTGTGTTGCCTCCACGCAGCAGAAAGAGAGAGAGAGTGCGGCCGACAGGATCACAGAAATCCATCAGTCTATCATCTATCCGTCCATCCATCAGTCCAGCCAGTGAGGAAGGGGCAGAGACATGAAGAGACCTCACGACTACAGCTCCCCAGACTCGGACACAGACGAGTTTATTGACGTGGGACAAGAAGACGGCTATTGGTGAGCATCCGCCAACCACACCTGAGGCTGTAACACATGCCCTCCAATCACACTTTAAAGGAAAATTACACAGTATGCAGCTGCAATTAGTAGCAAAAGACAAATTTGCTCTGAACATATTTGGCAGTGATCTGTGGACTTCACAAGCATTTTGGCACTTATGCTGTCATACACGGAATTGCAGACAACTTGAAAAACTTAAGGAAAAGTTTCAGTTTTTAAGTATCAGAAGCTGATGTGGTTTATAAAGCAATAATGAAAAAAATTGTACATTTTTTGGCAAATGTTTTTAAATAATTTAACATCATTACAGCTTAAGTGTAAAGTTTAACTTGAGGCCTCTGGCAGCAAATCGCCTGTATTCACTGAAATATATATTCATTGCATTTACACTCTCAATGAAACCGTGTCATGTTTGCTCCTTTTACTTTCCCATGTGAGTAATAGTCAGTGGTTGCATGACATGCGTTACAATAAGTACAGGTTAAAAATGATGTAAGGCCTGTCATGTCTGAAGCATGGTGACAGGTCAAGTCATGAGCAGAATTTTCTGACACGGTATCATTTGAAAATAAATGTATTTAATATAGAAAGTATCTTCAGATCAAATACATTTTAAAAAGTAATGTGAGTCAAGATTCACAATGTATTCATCAATTATTTTGGGGTTGATTTATATTTGCAAATTATTGTGATGTAGCCTCTCCAGTTCCAGTTCAGGAACTCGTTGATGTCGCATTAAACAGAAAAAGGCAACATCAAATATACTGAGGATTTTATAGCAGGTTGTAGGAACATTTGAGGCACGCTGTGATTGAGTGAATACAATGAAATTATTTTATTATACTTCAAAATATGAGAAACATTTTGCTTTATTTCCAGAGATTTAATCCACTGTCAAATATAGTGATATTTTGAAAGGCTAAAAGTTTATTTTAGTATTATTTTTTTAACTTTATTGAATTAAGGTTATAATTCCATATACAGGAAATTATTGCCATTTTGCTTTTTAGGTGAATTAGTCAAATTCCTCGGCTGGAATTACAGAAATGTGGATTAAAGGGAAAATTCATTAGAGTGTATTTGTAACTAGAGTATACGAAAACACATTCACAGCAATACTGGTTACATCACAAGCACTTGAGCAAGCCAATAACACTAAAGACGGTCTGGATAAATCAAATTGCCATGTGACATGCAAACAGAAGACAGTGCCGCCTTTTCAAGTCAGCCCCATCAAACATAAACCTAAACAAAAACACACAGCTAAATTGGCAGCCTTCATGTTAAAATCTAATAGAAACTCAATAAGTCTCTGGTGGGGCAGTTTGAAGGGAACTCCAAGCTGTCAGGCTCTTTCAGGCCTGTAAGATGAGAGTTCACAAACAAACACAATCCATATTGAGTGACTGTACTCGGAGGAGCTCAGATCCCATGCAGCACGTTGGAGCCCCATGCGAGCGAAAGCATCGCCCCGAGGCTATATAATCATCTTTCTAAAAGTGCTTTCACTCAGATGGAAAGGAGAACAGCATGTCATTTCACTGAGACTAATGTCCAGAAACGCATTAAACCAAAAACAATCTCGTCTTCCCTCCTCTCCCGGGCGCTCCTATGCTGTTCTGAGCCCAGAAAACAAATTAGATTGAAGGGAGCTGATGTGCCATCCTGCCTCTGTGTCATATTAAGCAGGATAATAATAACAATATGCAGGAGAATCAAAGTTACCATGTTTCTCTCTTTGCCAATGCTACCCCCCCCATGTCCCTCATCTCTCTCTCTCTATCTCCATGGTACAGCCCAGTCACCGGGTCCATGTCTCCTGGCAGCGCCTCGCAGATTCTGGCTCGAAAGAAGAGAAGAGGGGTGAGTGGATTACAGCCTTGGATCTTGATCTTTTTAGTCCTGTTGTTTTGGTTGGCCCTAGACTGTCCCTCTGCTCCTGTCGTCGTGCAGATCATAGAGAAGAGGCGCAGAGACCGGATCAACCACAGCCTGTCAGAGCTCAGGAGGCTGGTGCCCAGTGCTTTTGAGAAACAGGTAACTGCTCACGAATCCAGAATCAATTAAAACCATTCTAATTTACTGACAGAAGTGATCAACCAGCTTCATAACTTGCTCATTTTCCCTGCAGGGTTCATCTAAGCTGGAGAAAGCAGAGATCCTGCAGATGACCGTGGACCACCTCAAACTTCTGCATGCCATGGGAGGAAAAGGTGAGACTTGCGAAAAAAATCTTTTTCCATCTCTTTCCATTTTCTGTGGAACACAGAAAAAGCCATTGAAATAATGATGGAAAATATCTAAAAGCCATTAAAAAGTAAACCAATATAATTATTTATTGTCCTTTTTTTTTGGTCCAGAGATAAAACACACAGCATGTACAGTAGGTATAGTTTTCATGACTAACTGCATTCCATTCCTGTGATTCAGTGTATGACTAAACTCTTTTTTTCTCTGTTAGGTTACTTTGATGCGAGGGCCCTGGCAGTTGACTACAGGACCCTGGGCTTTAGGGAGTGTGTTGGGGAGGTGGTGCGGTACCTCAGCTCCCTTGATGGGGAGTCCCCGGACCCTGTAGGAGCCCGCCTGGTCTCCCACCTTTCCCACTGCGCAAGTGAGCTAGACCCTCTCCTCTTACAGTCGCCCCCGGCCTCCGCCCTGCCCTTTCCTCCTTGGCCGTGGGCGTCCTTCCCTCAGATCTCCCCCACCTCACCAGCTTCCTCCTCGCCTCCTTTCCCCAGTGGCCGAAGGGATCTGGCCCTGCTGGGGAGCTACCCGTCGCCAGCCTCCCTCCGCCTCACCCCCCTGGCCGGCTGCCAGCAGGGCGCACCACCGCTCCTCGCGCCTACAGCCCTGGCCACAGTCCACAGGGTGCCCTCCCTTGCAGCGTCCCCGGCTCTAGCCCCCTCCAGACCGACCCAGCCGTCCCCTCACAGCGCCACCAGGGCCTCGCCTCTTCCTCTCCTCACCCCTTCCTCTTCTTCTCCTTCTACCTCCTCCTCCTCTTCTACTTCATCATCTTCTGCCCCACTGCAAGTCTCCTTCAGGCCCTTCGCACCTCTGGGGTCTGCCGCAGCCCAGCGCAGGGGCTTGGGCGGACCAGCCAAGTCAGCCCAGGGATGGGGGACTGAGATCGGAGCTTTCTGAGGGTCGACTCTGGTTTCCAAATGAACTCTGTATAGTGGACATGGAACTCCCATGTGCACCATGTAGCAAATATGATACCTTTGGAGAAAGAAGTATTGAACCTTTGATGATTGTCTCAGCTTTTGAGGGACTCTAAAAGCCATATCAGACTGTGGGTGAAGTGTCAAATAATCACAAACAATCATATGTAATGGAATAATGAAGGAATGTGAAAGAATAGATTTGAATAAATTCACATTCATGATCTTGCTTGACAAATACAAACAAACACAGTGTCCAACAGAGCCATATATATAACGCTCAACAGAGTGATGTTGAGTTTTTACTGATGTTTTAACTGTGATATTTGTTTGTTTTTTCCAAAACATTTATTCATTTGATTGCATTTTCCAATTCTGAAGAATGTTTGACAAGAATTTCTATAAAGACTAAGTGCCTTTACCTTTGTTCATGATGTTCTCTGTGTGTTTTTTCTGACTGTAAAAGCAAACGGCAACATGTACTTGCAGCCATACATTATCTGCTATCAATGCAAACGGCAAAGGAATGGTTGAAAGCTACATGTTAGCCACTTATCCGTATTAGCCATGCCTGCAAACACTGCTTGCATGTTCCCCAGCCGTAACCCCCTTCTGTATCTGAGCTGTCTCCAGTGATGGCTGATGAGAGCTGTGGTCTTGTGGCTGCAGAGGATAAACATGGTGGGAGCTGGTGATGTTTTTGGGATGCCGCGGCGAGGCAAACAGACCCATCACTTTGCCCTCTAATTGGCAGTCCCCTGTAATTAACTTTACCCTCATATCAGTCTATGTATCTTCCTCTCCTCTGCTGTCTCTCTGCCATTCTTTCTCTCCAATCTTGTGGTACACCAGCGGATATCTTCTCTCCCTGTTTGTCTGCGCCACTGTCTCCTCAACAATGGACAGACAGTAAAGAGGAGGGCGAGAGGGAGGGAGATGGAGAGACAGAGAGAGGAGAAAACAAAGAAAAAGATCTGAAGGGCTGTGGTCGGGTGACTGATTTGGCGTAGACGTTCAATAACAGGGTGGGAGGGAGGCAGGAGACAGGGTTAAGGGGAGATGAGAGGGATTGTGAAGGTTTAAGAGGACAGGAAGAGAAATAGTGTGAATCACAGAGAGTCGGCCAGCGCGTACAGGGTGCACAAGAAACCCCCCGAACAATGATGAATGACAGTTGCAACGAGTTGTTTCTCAAGATCAGCATAATTGTGCCGTGCTTCACCAAAACGGCTCCGCGGGGATGAGAGAGCAGAGAAGAGCCTTGTGTGTGTTTACTGCTGGAGAACGCTTTGATCTACTTCAGGATGCAATGTCTGTGGTCTGCGGTCCAAAAATGTGTGTGTTCCGCAAAGTGCATATTGTTTATTTGAGTGAGTGTGCTAGTGTGTGCTTAAGCCAGTCTCATGCGCTTGCGGCCCTGTGTGTGTGTGTGTGTGCGTGTGCCTTGCTGAGTGTTTTGTTTATGTGGTGTTGTGTGCACACACGTCTTGTGTGTGTGTGTGTGTGTGTGTGTGTGTGTGTGTGTGTGTGTGTGCGTGTGCGTGTGCGTGTAATGTGAGTCTTCTGGGCTGGCGTCAGGACTGAACCGCGGTGGCGGCGTGGCTCTCGTGCGAGGCCGGCCGGCGGTCGGACGGACGGTATGGTGGTGGAATGTTTGTGGAGGGTGCATACGTACACACACACACACACACACACACGCAGGCACACAGACAACACACAAACATAGACACACACACACACACACACAGGCTGGCTGGCACTATTCTAGCCTCTGAGCGGAGGAGCCAGAGTCACCACCACAGCTTCCAGGAAGGACAACCACAGTCACACTGCACTGGGTTTCCCACGGGGGAGGGGAGGCTGGAGGGAGAAGAGAGGAAGGAGGGAAGGGAACAACGGAGAAAGAAGGAGGGAAGTGTTTCTGTGTTTGTGTATGTGGGGCAAGGGTGTACGGAATAGACCGACGTTATGGTTCAAGCTGGTTGAGGAAAAGAGGAGGGTTCAATATGCAGGGAGGAGGCAGAAGTGAGAGAAAAAAAGTGTCTGAAATCAGGAAGTGAAAGAGATTTCTCCACTGATGTGTAAAAAAAACCTCATCCATGTATTAGTGCTGAATCATTCATTGGCTAATATGTGTGCAATTTAATTTGCTCTCCCTGTTTGTATGTGTGTGTATGTGTGAGGGAGAATCCAGACACAACACTGGCCAGTTTGGTAACTTTAGGAGGAGCAGGCATGGTGATGCCACGCTTGAGATAGGCTTGCATATGCGCCTAGAACACAAAATCAACAACAGCATCTTCAGTGATGTAGCCTACTATTTGACATAAAAACAGAAATACATGTGTGTATTGTTCCCCTATATGTAAAGATACTCAAGGCAACAACGACCAGGATGTACAACTTTTATTCTTTCCTCCCCCCCAGCCTTCCATCCACACACTCTCTCTCACTACACATGACACAACGCCACACTGTGGCATCATCCTGCCATTACAACATGTCTTCAAATTACAAAGTGGGGCTACAATAACATCTGATTGAAATTTAGTGTGACATGGTTTCTGGATAGTGAAAAATTATCTGGCATACTATATCTGTAAGAATGGTTACAGTAAGATATATATAAGCAAACTAATAGTCTATTATTTATTTATGCTTTGTTTACACACAAAATGAATCATCTGCAGCTTAAATAGCAATCAAATTATGTTAGATACAACCAACAGGTCGAGTGCTTATATTAAAGCATTAAACAACCAAGTCTGGAGGAAGCAGAGAGGAAGAAGAGATTAAGACAGAAGGAGGGAAGTGTGGGTATCTGAGTGTGCATGTGAAGCAAGGAGACATGAAAAAGTTAGATGTGGTGGGGGTTCAACAAGAGCTGACAGAAAAAACGTGTTTGAAATGGGGACGTGAGAGAAAAGCTGTGCTGTCACATCCACACAGATGTGTTCATTTTTTTTAAGGTTCTGCTGGTGTATTTTTCTTCAGAGCACTCGACACACAGTTCCTCTGGGAGAAGCCAGACACGACATTGGCCAGTTTGTTAACTTTAGGAGGAGAAGGAACGGTGATCTCACGCTTGAAATAGCAGCGGCCCCTAGAACACAAAATCAACAACAACAGTTGTCATCAAAGTATAAAGTGGAGCTACAGTAGAGTCTGATTGATAATCAAGTTAAATGTTACATGATTTCCAGGTATTGCTTGAATTGCTGGTACAGTTTTATTTTAAAAAAATGTACACTTTTTGTGTTTATGCAGGTTTGCATGCATACATAAAGAATACAGTACCAGGCGTTACGGTCAGAGAAGTTTTCATTGGCATAGGTGTAGAACTGGCAGTTAGGATCTTCAGTACAGTTCTTCTGACATAAGTCTGCATCATTTGTCAGTATATTGCGCATGTCAGAACCTCTGAAATGTATTCCTTCGTAAGCCACCTTAGCCCAGTCTGTTAGCAGAAAGGAACAGGGTTAAACAACAGAAATACTCCACTAACAGTACACTGAAAGGATAGATAAACATTCCTAGATCACATAATAACACAAATCTAAAATAAGAGTTGTGTTTGTCACTTATCTATACATGCAGTGTTAGAGGAAAATGGCAGAGGTTTGGTTTATCATTGTTTCTGAAATGACTGAATAATGTTGCCATTCAGTGAAAGTTGCCTTTTAATAAATACAGACAAAGATGAAACATGACAAACCAAGCTTTGACACAATGTCTTCATTACACACATTTTTCTGAAATTCTATTAATGTTTTTAGACTTAAGCCGTGTCTCAATTTGCGTTCTTCCATACTGACACTTCAGATGGTCTGTGACGGTCGTTCTGACACTTTTAGTGTTGATTAATGATACATACTGTTCTCCAGCTGACAGAAGCGTCCTGGAAACCCAGATGTGACTCCCTCTTTAGCTTTGGCCACCATTTCATTTGGGTTGTTCTTCAGGTTACAAGTGAAGGAATCACTGCAAAAAAGAAAAAGAAAACGAAACCTTGAATAAAAGCATGTCTAAATTTTGAGATAACATAAAGTAGAGAACAGATTTGACTGAAAAGGAGAACCAAATACTACTACTACTATACCACATCAGGACAATGAAGATACTGTCAGGTAAGTTGCTGGAATAGCGAAAAGGCTAATATAACTCAATACTTTCTAATTACTCATTGTATTGTCTTATTGGACAAGCTTTGCCTTTTTGCCACATGAGAGAGAAAAAAGTTAGAAATATTTGTTTCACTCTGAGAAAGTTTTGTCAAACACACACTACCTGACATAAGAGAAGTAGGTGCAGAGTGGATGAGCAGTGCAAAATGTCTGACAGTGTTCAGGAGAGGCAGTAAGCAGCATCTGGAGGTGGTTTCCAGGGATGGTAGTACTTGCTAAAAACTTGTCCTGACATGCTGTACAAAACACAGGTAATACAATAAGAAAGCATACGCAACAACCTGCAGGATGTTTTCCTAATGCTATGTTGTTTGTGCACCTACCTTTGTCAAAGTGTTGAGTTATTTGTGATTTGCGGGAGAATCCCGATACCACACCAACCCCTCTTTCTACAATGGGAGTCCTAGGTATTACCCAGCTGAATTTAAGGTGGCACTTGTACCTAAAACAGGAGAAATAACATAATTAAGGAATTGTAGAGCCTATGCCATGTCGCCACCTTGCTGGTGCCAGTGCAAAATCTTCCCTCTCATTGGTTGAATTAAACCTAGACTAGAAATCTCCAGGTAGCATTACTGTCGATGTGTCCCAGTGCATCAGAGCACCAGAAGATTTATGTAACTAGCTATGACTGATCTGACCAGTGTTCCAGGAAGAGGCTGGACTCTTACGAACAGTGGACAGTACGGAGAGAGGACAATCCTATGGCAGGAAGTGTTAGCAGCCTGCATTTTCTATTTAATAATTATTTTACTTCCTCCTCTGTAGTGTTAGCCCTTTGCACTGGGCATCTTTCATAAATTGTTTAGGCCACAAACACTTTGCTCATGGAGGTTTATCTCGACCGATGGCATTGCCTCGGCCTCCAAAGCAGCCTTGTCTTCAAAAAAATGACAATTTAATTTCAACTGCAATGTAACATTATGTGATCAAGTTTTACCTGATCGTCTCCGGTGTGGAGAACAACCCATTTACAAAAGTAAAGAACTGACAGCCAGGGTCCTGTGTGCAAGCTCTCTGACACTCCTCAAAGTCTGCTGTGAAAAAGCTTCGGTAGTCTGCCCCTAGAAAGTCCACATTCTGGTACACCTGAGACAGACAAGGCTCTGGGAGACAGACAGCCCAACAGACATACAGACAGAGAGAGTAAAGAGAAAGAGAGTGTGACCATGCATCGCTAGTTAACTAATGGTTTGCATAATGGTTTTGAACTGTTGTGAGCCTACGTGGGTCTGGGTTGCAGGGTTTGAGAGAAAAGCCAGAGGTGACGCCCAGAAGTGGAGTCTGACCAATGTTCTGTCCAGAAGAAGCGACCTTCAGGTAGCAGTAGAAGTGCCTGCAGAGAAGGGCAGATGTTTTATTTTTATATATATATTTAACTAACTTTGAAAAAACTGAACAGGAAAGTGGGTCATCATAGTTGCAGCGAAAACAAATAGAAAAAAATGATAGTAAGACAAACAGTAAGTACCCATGAAAATGACATAGCAAGCAAATACAGCAGTTTTTAAAGATAAAACCTTTAATGTAAGGCTGTGAAAGAGCTAATAAACTGTACATTTGCAATGGAGAAAAGTACATATGTGCTCTGATTTGTTTTCATTTACATTGTTTATTGTCTTCACATCTGCTAGTGTGTGACAGCTCTGGATTCAAAAACTTATAATGAATACATTTTTTAAGACAATAGGTTGGAATTTGGGTTTTTTGGTGTGTTTTTTTATTGGTCCAGCTTTCAGATTTCACAGAGTTCAAAATGTATTTTTAGTATTTGATTTCTGAAAAATATGTCACTCTCCACAAGAAATGTCTACTGCTTGTTTCGTACCTGTTATCTCTGGTCCAGTCAGCTCGAATGAAGGTAAAGAAGAGACAGGAGGGGTGCTGGGTGCAAAGCAGCTGACAGTGCTCAGCATCAGGAGAGTTAAGATGTTGAATCTCTTCTCCTGAGAATTCTACATTTTCCAGAAGCTCCTGACTACATTCTGAAAAAATGGAAAAGGAAAAACACATATAAGTGAAATAGACACTTAAACATGTGGTCACACTTGTGGCCACATACAGCAAGTCCTGTAATTACAATGTATAGTGTATGTACAGTATTACCTTGACCAAAGGAGAGGCTGCAGATAGAGAGCAGACCCACCACAATCAAATATGTTCCCATCTTCTCAGTTTTGAGGATACTCTGCAAAGGCTGATGAAGATTCTTGAAGCACAGCTGCAGTAAAATACGTGGTTCTGCAACTGCAGGTTGGTCTATTTATACACCTGATTGTTGACATGACATGCCTCACAGCAACCTCTGTACAGCATGTAAATCAAACAAGTTTGATGGTATAAAGTCTATATTTGTAGTATAGCTACACCCTCAGATTTTGCTGGAACCCTCTCTCCCAGCATATTTAAGACAAGGGAACAACAATGTGGCTACGTAGTGTGTGGATCTAGGGACACAGGGGACACTGACTGACAATGATTAGAGTCTTTTTTTATATAAATTTCATGTCATAGACAAGTCCCAACAGATTAACTCTATGTCAGCATTGGCCTTGCAGGTTCACAGCTGATTTAAAACAATAGATGGCGTGTTGAGTCATTTTCAACCCATGAATATAAATTTGGTATGCATTGATGTGTTTCATCACAGTAAAGTCATATCATTTAGTTTACAGCTCAAAAAACACATTTAAGTGTGCAGTACCTCTTTAAATGAGCCTGCAGGAGAGCTAACTGAAAATCCAGCAAAAATCATGTCCAATATATATGCCTTGATTATTGTAAAGTCTTTTACAATAAGCCAACTTACTTAATTACATTACTGTAATGTCTTTTGTTGTGGTTGTATTTGTGTGCCATAGACACAAATGGAATTTCCGAAAGGATACCAAACGCAACTAACTAATAGGTCAGCTTCAGATTGTCAAAATTACATGGCCCGGCTGATTGGCCACATGTTCTTCACACATCAAATCAACTTTGACTTTCACTGATATCAGAATCAGGTTTATTGGCCAGGTATGTGTACACATACAAGGAATTTGACTCGGGTTTTTCGACAAGGTAAACAAACATTAAACTACTTTGTACAGATATAAATATAAATACATATAAAAAAATATGTGTATATATATATATATATATATATATATATATATATATATATATATATATATATATATATATATATATAGACAATAGCAACAATAATATTTGTAGACAGTAAGACAATAGTGCAATGGTGCAGAGTGCAAAGGGTGCTGAAATAAATATGATTAATATAACAGGTTGCTTTATATACAAGAGGCAGGTGGATATGACATTATATACAGTATGCACAGCATGCATAGATTTGTGTTTGACTGATGATATTTACGTTTAAAAACTGTGTATTTAAGCAATGAGAAAATACAATTTACAGGTAGAGTGGAAGTTTGTGTCACAGGATTATTGCACAGGGATTGTTCCTCACACTTTGTGACTGATGTTAACTGTTCATCAGAGTGATGACCTGTAGGTAGAAACTGTTCTTCTCTGGTTGTTTTGGCATACAGTGTTCAGTGTGTACAGTGGTTCCCGCCCATTTCCTGACTCTGGAGATGTAAAAGACATGAATGAAGGGCAGGTTGGCACCAGTGATTCTTTCTGCAGTCCTGACTGTCCGTTGTAATCTGTTCCTGTCCTGTTTGGCGGCCGATCCAAATCAGACAGTAATGAATGTGCAAATATACAATACAGTACACTACAGTACATGTACAGTATACAGTGTTCCAGTCCCATTCAAGGCTTTACAGGTCTATGACCTCTCAGGTCCATTTACTGTTTCAGAGTCCAGATTAAAATCAACATTTGGATGTTCTGACCACAAGACCTTGGAACAGTCTTTTGTTTAGTTTGGCTGCGTTGACCGATGTCTTACCTCAAAATTAGGTTGTGATTTTGCTGTTTTATTCTCAGTATGCTTTTGTTTTATGGCATGCTGAATCCAGTCACTGCATTATATTTCCACTCCTTTAGAAAACACTTTTTGCTTGAGCAGCATGATTTAACAAAGTTCTTATAACTATTGTCTCGTACTGTGAGTGGGGATGAAACGTTGCTTAGAGGCCTGCAGTGATAATGGTTTCATTTGCTTTGATCCCAGGTTGAGGGACTAAACAGTTCAGAAAGCTGCTGATAACAAACAGCCCACAGGGACCTTAACCCAGGCTGTGATTTAAAAGTATCTCTGTGTGGTCTTGGCATAAAAACATCTGAAAAAGTTAATGTTCTGTTTGTACGGTGTGCTGCCACTTGTTGCTCAAACAGTGAATGACAGGAAACTGCAGGTTTAAAGAGCAGAAGGAGACGAACCAAAGGACAGTGAAAACAGCAGTGGTTTGTTCAAGTTTAGCGGCATCTGCTGTCTAAACTGTAAGGTGCAGGGATGAAGGTAGAAGATTTTCACCTTGACAGTTTTATATAACTAGAATTGCGCTTGTATGCCTCCACCAACCAGTCAAGTTTACATCCATGTCTGTCCAGACTCATTTAATATACGTAGTGAATATTTGGAAGGAATTGAATAAAAAGGTGTAAAGTATATTTTTTGGCTAAATGGAAGTTATCACTATGTGATCCCAGTGAATATACATTGTTGAACTGATTAATGAAGATTTATCATAGAAGGATTGGCAACACAGGTACACATGTACTTGATTACTATATAAAGATGAATTCTTATAGAGTCACTCACTCACAGGATCACTATTAGCTGGCCGCGATCCAATAGGTTGTTTGCAGTCACGTGATTCCGATGACGCTCGAAATTCAGAATGAGGCAGGAAGTGAAAGGCTGAATGGACGAGATGGAGGAAAGCCAATACTGTGCTAGTCATTGTTTACACATTGTGTCGTCCGAGTCAACATGTCAAAAGTGTCACCTATTCTGTGTCCCAACAACTGTGAAATATTGTCACATATACAGAAATATATATAATAGCATAGACATATGGTTTCTCCCTTTCTGTTCCCGAGTTATGGTGTTGAATAATGGCCAAAAAAGTGTTTTTCCAGGACATTATGATGTCACAGTGAAGTTGACCTTAGGGGTAAAAAAATGTCATCACTTCATCTATGTATCCCAATAAACATCTGTATGAAATTTTGTCATAATTACCTCATCAATTCTTGAATTATGGCCAAAAACATGTTTGTCAATGTCATTTTGAGGTCACAGTCACCTTTGACTTTTGAGTCAAAAGCGTCACCAATTCATTGTCTGACCAACTGCCAAATTTGAAAACAATTCCCTCAAGGCGTTCGAGATATTGCATTCACGAGAATGGGCTGTACGGACGGACAAACTGAACACATGCCTAAATAATAACGAATAAAAAGTATCATCTGAAATTCAAACTTGCTGTTAGAGACCAGTTTTGATGCCTATAATCAAATATTTTCTAAATGGGCTAAAAGAGGGCTATGTGGATACTGATACTGAAAGTAAAGCCTGAGTGTGGGTCTTTTACATATAAATGAACGTCTGTTACATTCAAGCCGTTGCCAGACGAGTTCACACAATGCTGATTAAGCCTATCTCCGCCACGTAAATCTCTCTGCATTTTGCAGTATACTGGCGGTTTTAAATCTGGTGGCTGTGGTGACATTCCTGCACTGGCACACCGGTAGTAATGCGTTTTACACCAACCAGCAATAATTGGTTTGCCACAGACAGAGACAGAGAGAGAGAGAGGCGTCAACGGAAGTTCAAAATGCTTGATCATCATGTGATTCGTGTGGACTTCAGATATAGTTCTCTCTACAAGGCTCTGGTTTGCCAGAGCTGAGGGGAGCAACCGTAGCAACAGAGCAGGCTACAGCAACTAGGAGCATGGTGGAAAAACCTAAGAAGTCTCCAAGAGAAGTTTCTGATGCTCCAGCAAAAAACAAAAACATGGTGTGTTTGTGTAGTTACTCTCACTGCCAGAATGGGGAGACAAAAGTTCCACACTCCAGCTTTAATAAAGCATGCAAAGCTGTAAGTCAATTTTTATTGCTTTTGTTAACAACACAAATAGATTAATCTGCAGTTTAAGTCAGAAACAAATTCTGTTAGGAAATTAACAACCACAGTAACAACAAATGCATATCTCTTAAAAATACACAGAGCCAGAGTAGTGCAAAAGAGTGGTTACATATTACACAACAGTAGTGTCAGCTGATGTGTGTTTGAAACTCAGATGTCTTTCAGTAGGTCTTGTCCCTGTGGGTTCTCCAGCCAGGTAGGAGGCCAGCTGGCTTTGATGCTGGGTCTGTCCTTAACAGAGTTATAGTAAGCTGCCAGTTTAGGGTAACGCTCTTCACATAACCTACAGAATGGAGAAAAGTTGGAGTGAACTTCAAATTACAAATGTATTGCTCCTTGGTAATACATGCATTCAACTTGTCAAGCAGCTCAAAGTCATTTTCAGTCATTTAATCCACATACCCAAAACGGAAGAGATAAGCGATGGCTGGATAAACAATCACATCAGCCAGTGAAAAGTTCTTTCCCGTCAGGAAAGAGCCTGATACCTAGAAGACAGGGAAAAAGGGTTAAAGCCACATTCATGTGCTGATGGGCCGATTTGACAACCAAGATACTCATGTCAGCTGCTGACCAGGGCTGCATTCATTTTCTATTATCCTTATTAACAATTACAATTTACAAAAATGTTGCTGCGATGGATGTTGTAGTATGTTATACTGTAGCTTGGCTAGCTAAAACACATTATAGGTGCATGTGCCTAACTCCGAAAAACACTTATACACTTCCTGGCCAACAGTTAAATGAGAAGATTACCACTCTCTGTATCTGTCCATTTAATATGAAGCTAAAGTCAAAAGCCAGTTAGCTTAGCATAACGACTGGAAACAACTAGTGTGGCTCTGTACAAAGGTAACAACATTTTCTGCCTCTAAAGCTCATGTTATATCTTGTTTCTTTAATCTGTACAAAAAACAACAAGTTGTATTGTAACTGATGGTTATGTGCTGCACTATTTCTTGGCCGGGCGCAGTGACTTCCTGGTCAGTACAGCACATAACCCCACATAAAACCACAACTTGCCATTTTTACACTTTCCTTTTTCTTACTAATGAGAAATTATGTGTTCATAAGCAATTTAGGTGCTTGTATGCAGTTTCATATTTACCACAGAGACATGAGAATGGTATCAATCTTCTCATCTAACTCCCAGCAAGAAATATATAAGCACATCTCCTAAAATGCTGCTGATGCTAAAGTCTTAAAGAACAGCATTCCTTACATCCAACATGTAATTGCAGTGTTAGTTCAACAAACCCTGAGCATGTGTCACTTCAGTTCAAAACCTTCCTCTGCAGCTCTCTCTTTTGTCTTGTGTGCTTGAGGATATAGCATTGATGACAAAATGTAGATTGTAAAACATAAATGAATAGGATGGATCCATCTACCTTCTGCAGGTATCCCTCCCACAGCTTGACCTCAGCACTCAGGGCCTCCCGGTTTCTCTTCACAGCAGAGTCGTGTCTCTCTCCCTCGGGGACCTTCCAGTTGTAGTAGATAACATCAGCTGAAAAATGTCATAACGGGTCAGGCGTGACAGCTGCTGTTGGAGTTATGAGAGATAATAAAAATCTAACCACACATTGTCCAACATCCACTCCCACATTGTGCTTAGACTAACTGCTTTCATTTCCCTAGTGGCTGTGGATGGGGTCAGTCAGGACATTACGTAAGTAGTAAGTCGTTTCAAACTGAAGACAGTAAAAGTGGCTCGAATAAAGTTTGAAGCAGGCTACTTAGAAAATGTATTCCCTTTAGGATCTGTATTTAAAAATATGCACAAGTTGATTGTAATAAATTGGGAATGCAGCCCTCTTCTTTTTTGCACCCCTCCCCAAAAATTGTAAATGTAAATAGCACCCTGCCCCATGACTTAAGCTTTGCACGCAAGCTAGTCTGAGCATGTGACCCTTTGTGGGATTAATATATGACCTTTCAACATCATTACCTGTTTTAAGGGGTGCACCACAAAGACTTAATGCACGGTGCCATGGTCTAATTATGTGAATGCACAGCTCATTAGTGCATGGCGTGTGTTTTGAACGACTCAGGCCTCTTGGGGAGGGGGCAGTTGATGTTGAGCTCCCTCTGAGGAGACTGACTGAAGCCTCAGAGGTGTAAAAGTGGCAGTTCGGCGTGCATTGTTGCCAAGAGCAATGTAGTTTAAAGTCCCTTAAGGCAGACCCAAGTGGCTCAAATGTAACGACTATTTATCATTATGAATATGCAGGATATACAGGGTCAACAGGTATACTTCAGCTTTGCATGTCAGGGTTAACATACCCATTTTCTGGGTGAGAGTGAGACCTTCAAACATGCGCTGGTACATCAGGGCTTGCTCAGCGGGGCAGTCAGGGATCAGCTTGTTTCCCTGGGACTTGAACTGGCTCTGTTGTTGGAGACATGAAAAGAGACACTATTATGAACAGCTGCATGGAGCTCCGGTTTCTTTTCCTCTGCGGTGTAGGGTGTCCACGAGACATTGTTGAACACACACACACACACCACAAGGAGCACTCCTAATCATTAACTCCTTGGTGGCATATGGCTGTATCAAATTTTAACTAGGGCCAAGTTCAGCAGCTTGGCCAAGTTCTTACCTCCAGGTACATGCAGGCTGCGTAGGACTCATTCAGGACATAGTTTCCATGTTTGAAGGCAGGTAGCTTTAAGAAAGATAGAGTTTTATTACTAAAGTGAATATACATTTGTGCATAGCAGGAAAAAGCATGCTGACACTATAAGAGAATTTGTATCATTTCTAGATAATGGAGTGTTAACTTACCTGTCCCCTGGGATTCATGTCCATGACTTCCTTCGACTTGTGCTCCATTTTCTCAAAGGAGAGCAGTTTTTGGTTGTAGCCCTGCAGGTTCTTCTCCTCCAGAGCGATCATCACCCTCCAGCAGGGAGGAGAGCCGGAGCCCCACAGCAGAGTCATGTCCTTGGCCATGGTTTCGGAGTGAAGTGCTACACCTGAAGGCTGCTGAAGTTGTGGACGGTGGGAGAAGCGAAGAAGAGTGAAGCTGGAGTGTGACAGATGACTGGTTTTATAACAAGCACGGCCCTTGGCATCCAGATTGGTGGAATTAAGTCCCATCCCATTTTTGTGTCATCACCAAAGATATGTGACTCAAGACAGTTGAGATAGTTCACACCCTATCCAAGTATGTTCCCCCACCTCCACCAGCCTTCCATTAACTCAAAGCAACATGATGTCATATTGAAAGTCTGCATATTTCAGTAACTGTATTGAACAATTTTAATATTGGATTATTCCTCTAGCTGCTTATATCCACAGGCATTAGCAAAGTCAGATGTGAGGAGGAGTGACTTCTCTTGCTTTGCATTAATACTCTTTGATGATCTCATACATGCATGAAATGTGTGCAAAAGGGAAACATGAATCCAACACTAAAATCATGCAATTTTGTGCACTGATGGGAACTTATATATAATAATAATAACACCTATACAGTGAAATTGTAACTAATAAACACTCTAATCACTGCAGTTAGAACGATACATTAAATAGCAGTTTTATGGTGAAAAATATGATAAAAACAAAGACAATCACAGCTGTATTCTTGCTATGTTCCTGTAGTTATTTATTCATTACAGAGTTCATAGGGATCTTGTCACTGCTGCAATTATTTCTTATGTGCCCATATTACTTTTGCTTTCCATCAAACATTACTTAGATAATATGTGGAAACCTATGTTAATATAATCTTGGTTCATTCTCTTCATGTTAAGCTATTACTGCAGTGATTTACTGGTTTCCTGTTGTGTGTTTTACTATGTTGTTATGCAATTTGACTGTTGGAAACTCACAGTGACTCAGCACTTTTCACTCACTCTGCACACGCACACACAGAAAACCAGTTCTGTCACAGTCATTCAGACTAAACAATCAAATTTCCACTGGATGTAATAGACACCACCAGTCTCATTTATCCTTAGATTTGAGGTTGACATTTATACATTGAGCACCCATTATTCACATTGTTCACTTACAAGCTGCAGCTTCTTTGCGTCTCTTTCTCTGAGTTAGTCTTTGAACTCCAGTCGCACTTGAATAGTTGCCAGCATCAACACTACAGTGAAGTAAACTGCCGGATGTGGAAATCATCCACAAGTCTCTCATGTAGTTGATACAGTTTGCAATCGCTATCTCTGCTGTTTTGGTCTGCAGTCGCATTCCAACAAGGCAACTTGTTGCGTAGAAGAAAGCTGCTGAAATCACATGAAAAACATGTGGTATTGTTGAAGCCTGTTGCTTCCAGCGATACTTTCAACTGCTGACCAGTTTTATTTTAGGTTTCTGAGAAGTTTGACATAAAAAGATCATAATTCCTCCATGTTTCAAAGACAACCCATTCAGAGCATTTAATCTGAATATAAGTGTAGTGCATTTTTGAGTGAGTGCACCGCCGGTGGACATTCCACCTCTTCATATCGTTTCATCTTAATTTTAAAATTCTTACTAGTGTAGAAGAATCTTTGTCTTTATTATTATGCAGGCTGTCTTTGTCTAGTGTGTCTGTTTCCTCCAAGTGTGCGTGAGTCTGTTTATCAGTTTCATTTAGACTGACTAGCATGACATATAAACATTTTCTCTGGACATAGCATATAGAGACGGATGAAAAGCAATGGTGTTTACAATACAACTGGTTTTTCTATAAGATTTTGTCACGTTGGTGGCTACACCTGGTCCTGCTCTACATGCGTGACTTTAACAAACATTTAATATGTTGGTTTGATGCCCATTTTTACATTACCATTTCTCAGTTTTACCCTTAACCTTTATGTGCCCCTTTTTAAGTCGTATGTTTGTCTAATTGTTGGATTTTGTGTACACAGGGCGGCCATGCACAAGATAGTGGACTGCTCTCACTGGACCACTTTGTTTAAATAAAGGTTGAATAAATAAATGAATGCAGGACACAAAATTCAGACTACACATAGTTACATGAGGCCTCTTTTGTTCAGGTCTGGTGTTTCCAAAGTAAAGTTTTGATCTATTTCCCCACTATTTGGCTTTTATTTTGGAGTATCATACTTTTGGTCTTGCAGGCTGACTGTCAGCATGTGATCATGAGCATTTAGCATGTATGAGTCTTAAAGTTCAGCAGTGAGTGCGAGACCCTCAAATGTGCTTTTCCTGCCAGGAATCAGTTTGGGTTCCTGTAGAAGAGTCTCGCTCGAATGTCAAGAAAGGTGGTAGGTGGGCAGACTCAGCAGACATCTTGATTTTCCAGAGGTGAATATTTATTTACAGTGCTCTCTATGTCACGTATAAAAAGGGAAAATAGAAAGAAAATACAAGGAAAATAACTCAGAAAATTAACTCTGCATGCATTTATGGCAGCATGGCCTCACCCCAATTCACACCTAGACTGCATGGTGGGTCTGACCAAAGGAACAAACAATTAAACAATAAAGGTAACTGAAACTAACTTGTGGCTGTTTGCTTTAACCGACTCATGTGCTTTGACGTAAACTGTGACATAATGCTAACACAAACAAACCCGGGATAGTAAGTGATGCAATAGTAAATTATAGCAAAAATGAACACATGTAGAAAATAATATAGTGTAATGTGAAAGATGAACCTGTAAGGGATAGGTGGTGAGTAGAGTTCTCACCCACTTTGTCACAGTTCCAGAAACTGAAATTGATCTTATAATGGCAAATTAGAAGATGCAATTTGATCTGAAGTATTTTCATAGTTCTTACTATGTATGCAGTAAATTTCTTGAGTTATTGTTATTGTAAGTTATTGCATCTTTTCCAAATAAAATACCAACTGCCACAGTAATCATCAGCTGATGGGGCAAAACAGAGACAGATCCAGAACCTTCAATCCTTCAGGTAGCATTGGATAAAAAGGCCCAAGACGAGGACAATGATCACTTTGCACAAGTCTTCAAGTACTCAGTAGAACTGTGAAAGCTTCTGTACTCCTGGTAGAGTGCATATAAAATGCCTCTAAATAGCAGATTCACCAGTCTATTTCTTTTTTATCAAAGCGATATACCAAAATACAGTGCAGTGCAGCTGCTGTGAACATCTAAAAAACGCTGCGCATTCTACATAAAATGCAAATTCATGCACAGCATGCAATGTTGAACCATCTCATTTATGTAAAGTCATGATAACACAGGGCATTTCACATACCTTTGTGCAGAACAAACCAGTTTTGTCACAGCCAAACAATAAAACCATCAGGTCATGTCCTCAAAGACACCGCCTACCTTTCTTACTGAGACGTGAGACTGACAATCCACGCTAGACTTCACCTGAACATTGGGGTTTATGCAATGTTGTGTTCACCTCTTATGTGACCATCTAACCACAAAAGCTCTACATACGCAACTGTGAAGTCCAAACTTTGACACATCTCTTACTCTCAGACTTTATGTCCTCAGCAGTGACGTCTGGGTTTTATTTGGCCTATGCTACAGTATAATTGTACAGCCAATACACCGGTTTACAATGCAGCTTGTAGCCTACAAGGCATCGCGGAGTGGAGGTTATTTAGTACAACAAATAAGTTGAAACCTATTCAACTAAAATAACTGACTTCATGAGAAGCCTTAAAATGCATTTAAACTGCTGTTATAGTAACTTGTGTATGTATGCACCTACTGGTGATCTCAACACAAAATAAAAGGGCTATATCATATTTGAGCTGAAACTATATTAAGCAAAAATATTTTTATAGAAACCAAAACATTATAGGCAGATGTGACTGTACAGTGTGTGTGAATCTCAGATGTCTTTGAGTGTGTCTTGTCCCTTGGGGTTCTCCAGCCAGTGAGGAGGCCAGCTGGCTTTGATGCTGGGCCGCTCCTTCAACATGGCATAATACTCTCCCAGTTTAGGGTAATGCTCAGCAGACAACCTACAGAACAGAAGGTAGGAGACATTTGAATTGCAGCGTCAAGCCATACATCTACAGATCGCCACTTATTTCATCAGCGTGACCTTCTAGAAAATGCAACGGCCTTCTCCCACTTACCCAAATCTGAAAAGAGTAGCAACAGTTGGAAAAACAGTCACATCTGCCAGTGTGAAGGACGGTCCTGCCAGGTGAGAGTCCGAGCCCAGCTTGAAAGAAAGAGGTGAAAAATACAGCGTTTGAACACATCTCTGCATGTTGAGTTTGCTTTTGTGTGTGTGTGTGCACTGTACATACGCTACCTTCTGCAGGTAACCCTCCCAGAGCTTGAGTTCAGCGGCCAGAGCTTCATTGTTTCTCTTCAGAGCTGAGTCATGCCGCTCTCCTTCAGGGACAAACCAGTCATAGTAGATAACTGCATCTAAAAAAGAAAAAATGTAACATACTTAGTGGACAGTGGCATAAAGTCTTGCTAAAAGTGTGGCATTTTAACTATTTCACTACACAATAATTTATTGTTTAAGGAAAAAGCTGCGTTACTCTACATTTTTCATCTCGTCTATATATCCTGTCAAAAGCAGGTCACAAATATATAGTTTCATTTTAAAAAATGTATTTTTCCTCAAACAGCTGTGCACTGTAGTTTTCAGCAAACATTACTCAAAAAGGAGTTAATAGTGCATTTGTTGGGGACTATTTTTAGTCGCGGATTAATACACATTTGTTGCTGTGAGTATTTTCAGCACTGGGACAGCGGTATATGACTCAAAATAAATGATGTGCCCATAACAAGGAAACATGTCACCCAGTATTATTGGTTTTGATCTTTTAATGGGATTTGCTAACAATAACAAAAATACAGAATATTACTAGCTTTTAAATCATACTTTGCTTTAACTGCCAGAAACTCTTTGCTGTGTTTCTATTAGAAAATAGAATGATGATTTACTGATGAAAGGGTGAAACATAACAGGGGAAAGAAATATTCAATATGACTCCAACAGTAGCTGTGCATTCTTTACCTGTGTTGTGGTGAAATAACATAAAAAATGAGCTCAGAGGTCATATTTGTTTTTTTGTTACTGCTTGGAGGTCCCATACAATGCAGTCAGAGGGTTTGACCTGCCTGCTTAGGTGATTTTTCATTTATGTCTTACTGAGTTTTTCGTAGAATGTGAGACCCTCCATCATGCGTTGGTGCATCAGTGCTTGTTCTGCTGGGCTGTCTGGGATCAGTTGGTTTCCCTGGGACTTAAACTGACTCTGCCATAAAGAGAGAAAGGACACACACACATTTGAACATGTCACACTTCATAATGTTGAATTTAGTGTTAGTATCTGTAGATCAGCTTGTTCAAATGATATTCTTTTTGTCGATGGACAGGCTCACTCACCTCCAGGTAAAAACAGGCTGCATAGGATTCATTCACGATGACATCTCCATGTTTGAAAGAGGGAAGCTTAAAAACAGGGTATAATTTAAGCAAGACAGACAATTCAAGGGTTAACTACTATTAAGTATCATCATATATCCTGTTTTAATGCTAATGCCAACAGGAGCTAATTAAGACAACCTGCTGAGGCTTATCACACAGGGACTCTTGGGGAACAAAAACGGGCTCACTACAATGTGTTTTTAACAAAACATGGTGGTTATCTAACTCTAGTGTGTGTAGTGTTTTCCAAGGCAATATAACAGTACAAATATTTACTGCAAATTACTGTAGGGGTAGTGAACTGGAGCTGTCACAGCATTTCACATAGCCCTGTATTATGGAACGTATAGCAGACTCATATACGCCAATCTACCTTCAAAATATTTTACTGGTAAAATACATGTCTGATGAACCATGAATTAAAACTTTTAAGAGACTTATGATAACTTCGGCATGGTAATAGTACACCTAGAAACCCTCTAACGTTACTTGGTCGTTACCGCCCTCTGTGGTGCGTTTGTGTGAAAGGCACTTGAGTGATTAATGCAAATTCATAAAGTTCAAATGTTCCTGAATAAAGGTGCTGCTTTGTGAACTTAACATAAGCCGAATTAAAATGCACATCCATGTAATTCGTCTGAAACCTTCAGTCATGTTTCAGCAAGTATACCTTTCTGCCGGTAAGCTGGAAAACATTGCAATGATAACGTTTTGAATGGAGTTTGGCGTTGCCTTACAAAACAGAACGTCTATGAGGGATATTAAAAATGGTGGGGTTGCAGGTTGCGTCTGCTATTAGTAGAAGCTGTTGTAGAAGCGGTTGTTATGCGCTTATCACAATGTTATTTTGGGGAGGGAAATGTCAAGGGTGATACTCTATTTCACAGGTCACAGTGGATTTAAGCTACTCCCTACCTGTCCCCTGGGATTTATATCTAACACTTCTTGGGACTTGTGCTCCATTTTCTCAAAGGAGAGCAGTTTTTGGTCGTAGCCCTGCAGGTTCTTCTCCTCCAGAGCGATCATCACCCTCCAACAGGGAGGAGAGCCGGAGCCCCACAGCAGAGTCATGTCCTGGGCCATGGTTTTAGTTTTTACGGCCTACAGCCTGAGTGTCACTGATACTGAAGAAGAGACAAACGAATTGCGCAGACAAAAAGGGATTATTAACTCTTTCCACAGTTCACGGGGATCTCGAGCTATAATAAAAGTGCATATTGCCACCTACTGGCTAGGATGAAGTAATACAACTTTTGGGCTTTCAAATAATTTCCCTTTATGATAGCTGTATTTTATAAACAAATGTGTTAGACCTTTGGTCCCATTTAAGATAAATTCCATAGGAAAAAAATAAATACACAATTCTTTTCAATATATATATATATTTTTAATACATTTTTAGTATAAAACTAACTTACAGATATACAATAAAATGGTGACGGCAATGTTTGTGTGTTTCAGAGATCCTTCAGGGTGTCATAACCCTGTGGGCTGGCCAGCCAGTGTGGGGGCCAGCTGGCTTTAACGCTGGGTCTGTCCTTCAACAGGCTGTAATATTTGGCGAGTTTGGGGTAATGTCCAACAGACAGCCTAAAGAGAAGAAGCAAGGTTACGATGTCACTGAAAACCAAAGCGGGACTCATTCTTCCATCAAGTACTGAACTCAGTCACCTACCCAAAACGAAAAGCACAAGCAATGTTTGGAAAGACGATCACATCAGCCAACGAGAAGGCCCCTGCCAGGTATGAGCCTGCGGCCACCTTGATGCAGAAATCAAATGGTGTCAGCATAGTGTGTGTACATGTCTGTGTGTTTGTGTTTGTGTGTGTGTGCTGTTCATACACTACCTTCTGCAGGTAACCCTCCCAGAGTTTGAGTTCAGTGGCCAGAGCTTCCCTGTTTCTCTTCACAGCAGAATCATGTCTCTCTTCTTCAGGGACGAACCAGTCATAGTAGATGACTGAATCTAAGACAGATGATCCGATATATCACTATAGTGTGCGATTGTGTTCAGCGCTTCTGTCCATTTTTTTTCGTGTGAGGGTGTGTGTAATCTTACTGAGTTTATCAGTGAGGGGGAGACCCTCCATCATGCGTTGGTACATCAGTGCTTGTTCTGCAGGACTGTCAGGGATCAGCTTGTTGCCCTGGGACTTAAACTGATTCTGTCACAGCAAAGCAATAGAAAACATAAAGATCAGGCCTATGTGTCAAAGTCAATATACAACATTAAATTCAGGATATTCCATATTTCTTCACACTGTTTTTTTCAACTCTTTGAAATGGTGAGAAGAGGCAGCGTGTTGTTTCAGTTTTTACACTTTACCTCCAGGTATAAACATGCTGCACTGGACTCATTCAGGATGTTGTCTCCATGTTTGAAGGCAGGGAGCTGGCAGAATGAAATGACATGATATGAAAATGATGAAAGAAATGACCAAAGTCATTTTTTGGTGGGTAACTGTTAATGCCACAAGTGCACAAGTAAACCTTTATAATGACATAATGTTACAGGCTTGTATACTGCAGACACACTAATTAATAGGTTTAATTTGACTTCATAAAAACAAAGATGAGCTAAATTTAAATTATGGAAATATTACACTGACTATAGAAAATTAACTCTCTATCCAGAGGCCACCCCAGTTGATATTGTTTTACTGTAACAGCTAACTATATTAGACTAAAATTTGGTTGTTTTTACTGTACTTGGTCTTTGCAATCCTGTGCATGCTACACCCACCTGTCCTCTCGGGTTGATTTCCAAGACTTCCTGGGATTTGTGCTCTCCATTCTCAAAAGACATCAGCTTGTGTTTGTAGCCCTGCAGCTTCTTCTCCTCCAGAGTGATCATAACTCGCCAGCAGGGAGGGGATCCGGCCCCCCACAGGAGACTCATTGACTTGGCCATGGACACGGGTAAGTACAGACAGAAGCTAAGTCAGTGAAACAAAACGAAAAGGCTCAACGCTGAACTGCACAAGTAAAAATGAGCAGCAGTTGCACAGTTTATGGCACCTTGTTAATCCAAAGGTTGATCAGTAGAGGCACACCTACGTGTTCTAGTGTGTATTCAAGGGCTCAGAAGTGAAAGCAGTGAAGAAGAATGACATGCACATCCTCTTTTTCAATGGTTTGTTTTTTTTATTGCAGAATGTGTATACACAGCATTTCAAGTGAAAGTATGTAACCATGGTGTCATGTTCAGCTCACTACATGATATTTATGCAGTGATATTTGCCAGTTTTTGATGTAGTGTGAGAGGAGCAGATGGTTCAGCTGGGACTTAACATCATCCACAACCTGTTCAAGTTAATACAATGTGACCACAGAGTTCAAAGCAAGTGTTCAAGTACTGCTCCCCTCTCTCAGCATGGAGCAATACTTTGAAAATGCATATTTCAGCTATGACCACATCTTTCATTTCTTTTTTTTCTTTTATTACAATTCACAGAATAGCCTCTTTTTACCCTTTCTCTCAGACTATAATACAAGTTTCTACAGAAATTACAAAAATAATACATCACATGAACTGCACTAAACATGCACACTGGTAGTACTACAGTATTTAGTACCTGGCAGCTGAAAAGGGCATTTACACATTTTATGCAGGGTTCTCTGCATGTCCTTCAAAATAGATTATTAAAATTTAAAAAAATGTCTCTATCTTTTTGTCTTTTTACACTTTACAAACAGTTCCTCTGAGATAAAAACGTCCTTTTTTTTCTGTGTTTTGACTCAGTCGTTCATTTCAGCATGAGAAACCATTCATGTTGAGTAAGGTGCAAGATGTCCGAGCTTTGCAAATAAATACTGAGAGCAATTTTGCCAAAGTAAAAAAGTGAATTGTAGTCAACACTCACACTCGATGTAACTACACCTGTGAATGTGACATTTGTGAGTTATCTGAGAAGCAGGAGGTGAATGAAACCAGAGGGAGCGATGGTGTGAAGGTAATGTCCCTTTTAAATGAAAGGCACACATCAGATTGAACACCTTTCACGTTCCTACTAAACACAACTACACTCGTCACTTGTCAAACGTGCAGCTGCAGAAGCAAACATTTGCCTTTTCACAAAGGATCATTCTTAGTGAGCCTCTTGGTTTGTGGCGATCTCTTGGGATTCTTTGAAACTGGATAAGAGAACAAATGAAACTTCCTCCTCAGCCAGTTGATCTTTACAACTGAAATTCACAGCTTAAATAAATGAAAAATGGTGACGTCACAGCTGCAGAAACTCACAAGCAAAAATGATCCCTTTGGACTAACGCAACATTTCAAATATATGTTTAGATAAATAAAAAGTGTTTCAATTCAGTGTAGAGGCAGCGTCACTGAATTTAACTTTTCTTTCCCTTGCCAGGTTGAACACATCAGTCCTTATTCGACGCATTCTCTTTCTTCATTTCCACTTTTAAGAAGAATTAAAAAACACTAACACGGCTGCAGCTTCATCACTCAGACACATCAGGCAAAATTAGCAGCTGGCAAAAACCTAAAGGGGTTTGTGACAGGTGGAATACGACTCTGTAAAGTGTGGCGAAGTCGGGCGGCTGACAGAGACGTCGCTTCGACGATTGTAGCTGCGCTTCCTCGGCAATGAGGACTAGAGGCGGGAGAGGTTGGGTGATCACATTTGTGTGTCCGGGGAATCGGTTAGTCCTAAAGCAAGAGCTTCTTCTGGGGTCAGACCGTTCTTCAGAGTCCGCCTCACTGCAAGAAGAGAAGAGATTATTATTTATCTCATACTCTGTGCTTCTAGTGTGTTTTAGTGATGGACCGTTTGAAATAAACAAAAGGTCAAAAGTGATGCAGCAGAGGCAGAGGTATCCTGACTTTTTCAGTCTCTATTATGGGTCAAGCTCCAAAAATACTGGATCCTACATTTCCCATAATGCAACCAGTCATGTCTTTCTTTAGGCCCTCCCTGCCTCATTAATCCCCACCTCTTTTAAACTTTGCACACTTGGGATCATAATGCAGGCTTTCCTTTAAAAATGTAAAATCTCAAGCCCGTTCCAAGATAACCCAGATGACATCACCAGGGTCATTTTTTTCAGATCTTGTAAAGCCCTCCTCCGCAGCCACAGAAGGCCTTATACAACTGTTACAGGTGAGGACGAGTTAACTGAACTTCATGTGTAAAACTGGTCCACAATTTGTTGGACTTTTTTCTGTCATTAATGTGAGCAGCTTCTCCAGTTTCACATCAACCGCACATAAAAATAAAAATAAAAGCAATTTAAAGCTAAAGTATGTATACTGACAGTTCTGAATATACTTTATCTTTCCAGTGTGAACACACACTATAAGCAAAACCTGCTTAGAATTAGTATATATTGTATGGATTTGGGACAGAAGTTAAGGATTCAGCTCGTACATGACTTGCGGTTGGCTCTGGACCTCCTCCTCTCGCGGGGCTGGGCTCTGGTTCCTGGACCCTGAGTGGCCGACCTCACTATACGCTCCATGATGTCGTCTGCAGCGTCGTCTCCACAGATCTGAGCGTCCTCCACGGCTGGCGTCCATGCCTGCATACTGCGACCTGAACAAATCGAGCAGAGTGACAAAGGCTTATGCATTAACAAAGAAACCCTTTAAAATGCCGTGACTCTTGTTTTACTGTTGACGTCTCTGCGTGTGTGACCCTGTAAGGAACTTCCTGTCACCCTCACCTCCCCGTCCAGGCCGGGATCTTGTCCGTGTCCGAAGCCCAGGTACTCCACTGACCTCCTTGTCGCCGCCGCTAACGGTGGTTCTCAGCACCGCTTTCATGTTCTCGTGCTCTGCAACATCCTCAGAGTGGCCCAGGCCCTGAGGCTGCTCGCTCTCCTGGCTGCCACTAGGGGCACTGGTGTTGCTGCTGGAGCCATGCCGACCACACTGAAGGGGAGAGACATAACAAAAGAAGAAGAATTTGGCAGCTTGTATTTCAAGTATTTTGGACTTTGACTCAAACATGCCAAAGCTGAAGCATCAAGGAAAACATCCAACCTACAAAGATTACGATGCCTTCTCTATATTATTGATAACTCAGATGTTAAAATCAGTGAAAATGAAAACTCTGAGGTAAAGTGGTTCAGTCAGGGTTAGTGGTTCTATGCACACACACACACATGCAGACAGTCAGCACACATGTTGATACCTCACTCTCCTCTTCATCATCAGACTACAGGGGAAGGAAAGAGTGAAAGTCAAAGACTAGCTCAAAATGAAGGGGAATAAAAGTGAAAAAGCAGCGCAAGATTTGCAAAGAGAAGAACCAGAGGATAGAGTTTAAAGTCTGAGTGTGTATTTGTGTAAGGGACTGTGTGTGATGTGCGATGCTCACAGGAGTGCTGACGTCCATGATCATCTTTCCTCGGGTCTTGTTGCGTTCGCGGTGGTCGGCTCGTTTCTGTTTCTGCTGCAGCACGCGGTCTCGGGTAGTTCGGTACTCCAGCGCAAACTCACTGAGGATTTTACTGAACCTGTGGACGCTGATCTCTCTCACACTGTAGGCCGGATGACCGAGGAACAACAGGAACGAATGGAACCTGGGAGAATAGTAACATATGTATATGCAATTATTTGCATCGGTGTATTTTAGGCTGTTTAATATTTCTTCCCAAATTTCACTAGACCCTAGAAATTTCACTAATTACTATTCTACTTCTTAGTAACTGTAAGTTTACAAATTAAAATAGATTGTTTCTCTTCAATGAGACAATATATTTTAGATATTAGCTTTTCAGTACTCATTAGCAGTTTAACTATCACATTGTTTTAGTTAATTGCAGCTACTTAAATAAGCATTTTATTCTGAATTTCTTATCACTACCTAATTATAACTGGTGGCTAAAAATAATGACTAGTAGTATGTTGTAGTCCAGTCTGTATTCTGTGTATTACTGCACATATTTGGTGAAATACTTTCAGCTGAAAATGTCTATTTCATATTAGAAATTGATCATGCTACTGTAAACTAGAGTAATCAATGAGAAAATCTTATTTAGGAGCTCTCTGACTGCTATTTTGTAAACTGGTAAAATGCCCAAAAAGCAAAATGCTGGCTAGAGAATCTGTCAGTGGCAGATGTTCAGATGCGCGTGGAGAAGACGTTGTGTTCTGGAGAGATAGTTGTGAGGGGAACTACCTGTTGATGATCCTGCGGTGAACAATCTTGAGGATGATAATCCTCTCAGCACAGTCTTTGAGGAAGTCAGACATCTTCTGCTTCAGCTGGGGCTTCATCTCATGCTTGGCGATCACCTTCAGGTGGTCCCATGAAGCTTTGCAGCGCCGCTCCATCTGACACAGGTTCTCCTGCAGCTGGTCGAAATCCACCTGACGGAAGAGATGGTGATACAAGTAAGGTACTTGCATCCAAAACAAAATGTAGCAAGTCCTCTTAGTAACTCTAGTGCATCCCTGTTTTACAGAGTTTGATATCATTCAGCTACACTGTAAAACATTATACAGGAATTAAGTGGAATCACCTAATCTTTTATCAAATGTAAACTTAAAGTTAATTCAATTTAAAATTTCTAGTTTTCATTTTCAGACAATTTCATATAAAACTTATAAATATGAAATATTTTGACTTAAAATGATGATTCAAAGGAATGTACTGCTGAATGTTCACTAAGAAGCATGATTAACATATTGGCAGACCTCCCAGCATGCATTGTTTGAGACCCCAATCTCTCCAGAGATCCTTCTTTTTTGTGGTTTGAAAGAAAAACATACATCATCGAAACCTGCTGTGTTTCTTTAATAGATGAATAGAAGTTAGTAATAAAAAGTGTTAATCACGATGAAGGCTAGTATCCTCTTCAGTCCCTGCCCCCCTAAACTTTTCATTTTAAAAGGCCACTGTGAAAGGCTCGACAAGTTATCTGTTAGCTGTAAGATCATTACGGCAAATGAGGAATCAACTCAATGGACTAACAAAATGGAAACTGGAAAATCTGACAGTATGACTAAACAGTTGTTGACTGAACTTAATATCTTAAGTTTATTGAACTTTTTTTCTCAAGTTCAGTGAACTTAACTCACATTACATTTACATTAAATAAGAACTCATGAGCCAACTTTGAACAAATTATTGAACCAGCTTGAAAATGTTTTACAGTGTAGGGATGTAAAATAGCATGTATATAAGCTTTCCGTTAGTGAGTGCGGAGCGTACTTTTGCAGATCGCGTGATGGCTCCGATCTCGGAGTAGAGGTCGGTGCTCTGAGGGAAGTTCTCCACCACCGCGGAGCAGACGTGATGCAGCAGAGACTGCTTATGAACCGTGTCCTTCACCTCTGGAACCTTCTCCAAGTACGTCATCTCGAAGCCTTTAGCCTGGACACACAAATCTCTTTAGTTATTTCTGTGTTCCCTTTAATGCTTTCCTATGTAATAACACATTGTCTAATATGTGATGTAATTTTTAATCTACAAAGTACAGGCTTAGAAAATCCACACTCCATTAAAATGTCTACAATTACTACAAACAAAAGAAGCTTGTCATTAGGTCCCAGTATGATAAAGTGAACCTGTAACGGTCATGACTCACATTGGTGCCATTGAGGAAGTTCCCAATAGAGAGCAGCGTGGAGAGGATGTAGCGTAGAGTTTTGTTCTTCTCCAGCTGTTCCATACCCTCCTTTAGATCCTGCAGCGGCTCTGCTACTTCCTGAGAGGATTAAAACACACACATACACACACACACGTCATTAGTTGAGTCAATTAAGACTCCCCAGAAACATGTGTTTTCATGAGTCTAGAGTTATGTAAGTGGTGTGCAGGTGCATCTAGTCTCCCACCACAAGTCATCTGGGCTGGTTTGAGGTCATGAGAGGTCGTTTAAAGGTCTCTGCCTCGGTCAGCCATCGCTATCCAAACGTGCTTCTGATTACATGAAGCTTTTGTTTTTGTGCAGCGGCTTCTCGTGTGCGCATGTGTTTGTGTGCCTGCCTGCACGGTATGTTGCCCTCCATTAAGCGTCCCGCTACCAAAAACCGTCCCACAGAGTCGAGTCGGGGAACGCCGCTCTGCCGAACGTGCGGCCAGGAATCGTGCCTTTCATGGAGAGATTAAAGGCGACTGCATCCTGCGGAAAGCTGTAAAATTTGCAGGACAGAAACGGAGGGGCGGCGTGTTTTTCATTCTCTGGGTCTTTTGACTTTGAACTTCTCCTCCTGGATGCATTCTTCGCCCGAGTAAAACATGGTGTGCCAGGAGAAGACTGGGTGCCGCTAATAAGCGTGCATTTTTTGTTATGTTGTTATGATGTAACTGTGTTGATGTTTTACGGATGTTGTTTGTACTAAAAGGGATGTTGATACTTACAGACACGGGCATAAGACACACACACACACATATGCACACATGCTGTGCACATTTACTTAAAGCTCTATGGTGCAGAGTTCATTTGGCTTTGTCTGTTCCTGCTTTAATAAAACCAGATTCACTCTCTCTGTATGATTTTAAATGTGTGTTTGATAATGGTTTTGGTTTGTACCTTTTCTTTTTTCAAACTGCCCCATGTGTGTTTATACAGACCTTCTCGGTTGCCTCGTAGTCCATTTTGAAGGCCCAGAGTTGGAGTCTGGCAGAGAGCTCGCTGATGGAGGACAGAGTGAGGAGGAACTGCTCTGCTGAGCCCAGCGGGACATCTGGGTTGGCCAGCTGGGCCTCCTGGATCTTCTGCTTCTCCTCCTCTGTGGGGATCATCGTCAGGATTTTCTGGAGGGCAAGGGACAGAGTGAGGTAAGACAGGACAGCAGTATCTGGGCGATGAAGGGTTTGGGGAGTTTCAATCATGTTCATCACTTTCCCTCTTTTTCACCATTGTCTGTATCCCTCACCTCTATGCCCTCCTTGTTGAGCGCGTACTCGTCAAAGTTAAGGATGGCCGTCTTGATAGTGCGAGGAGGAGGCAGCACCGTCAGACCGATGTTGATGGCGTTACTCCTCTTGGAGTCCAAAACGATGATCTCCTGACGCTTGCCGTCTGCTGCTGTTTTCTAGGACACAAAAAATACAGAGCGGGTCAACGCTGGGTCTCCCCCCTCTCTTTTCCCCCCTCGCCTCTCTCTGTCTCTTTTCTCGGTGTGGTCGGCTTTATGGGCTTGTAAGGATTAGAGGGACCATCACTCAGGTTACACTGACTGCAGCTGTGGGAACTATATAGTTAGTAGGAGCAGGAAATACCATTACAGGTTAAGTCTGTACAGTGTGTGTACGTGTGTTTACGTGGGTGTTTGCAGTCATATTGTCACTGTATGTGAACATATGACCTCACCAGCACTTGAGGCCATTATAAGCTATTAATGGAAGGAAGTCGTAATATGTCACCACATAAAAGTGGAACAGAGTAGTTGCTAAGACCTGGTTACCGCCACTAGGAAGTTACATACTCACCATATGGAGACTGAAACACTACAATACAACTACTATTTCCACTATTGAGTTGTTGCATGTTACAGTTTATGCAGTTATGATATGTAAGACTAACTTAATTTTTCAAGTATGCTTTTTATTGATCCAAATATTTATATTTAACTGTTACATTTAATATTTGTTACCATTTATAGTGTTGTCTCATTAATGTGAGAAACATACAATAAAGCCAAAGGCAAAGAATTAAAGATTTAATTGAAAATTTCGACTTTTGTTTATCTCTCTTTTCAACTGTTGTTTTAATGTGAAATGTGGAATAATGTTCCTGTTAACGTTAGGCAATCAGTCAGACAGGGGGAAAAACTGGCAAGAGATCAAAAGGAGCAAAGTTTGAAAACTAGCAAAGACTGATGGTTGTATAACTAAGAAATACACGTTACCAAATTATACCAACCATGTCGGTGAAAACCTGCGTGAAATTGATTTGAACCTTGCAGTCTCTAATCTTTAATATCTAAAACACGTACTTAACATTCTGATGGGTAATAGCACCTAAAGAAGGGAACAAAGGAGAGTCTGCCAAAGCAATAACAAAGCAATGTCAGTAAAGTTTGCTCTGACCTCTGATGGCTTCAATGTTCTGGTGGTCCTCTAAATCTTGGATTCTCTCATTAACTGACAGCTATGCTTGAGCTGCTTCGATACTACAGCTGCAGACCACCATCATACCGTTACATTAAGTGTAGACCGGCAGGCGAGCCGAGGTGAGTTACTAACTGGCCCGGCTCTAACAGAAGTTGTGGTTTTGAAGCAGTGGCTCAGGAGTTCAAAGCGGGAGAGGCCTGGTTTCAGCTCCCCCATCTTAGCAGACCATACTTTTCTCATTTGGAGGCTTTGTGAGCATTGCGAAGGATTCGAAACTGATCAGGATCAGAACACACGTGACCTCGCTTAACCCTTAAAACATCACCTTTCAAGTGCTGGAGATGATGGACACCAAACCCATGGGCTGTGTTTGTGATAGAGCACCAGCCATAAAAGTATACAAAATGTTGTGAGGACAAAATAGACTCCTGCCAAACCTCTGTAGTTTAATGAGGAGCTGATATGACTTTAAATGTTACATATATAATGTGGTGGATTGAGAATTTCATACACAAAGATCTCATATGTTGGTGCAAGGTGACCAGAAAACATGGCTTTTTTTTCTTCCCCTAATAACTAACAAAAATTACAAATCTGTTATGGTAGCACCATCTCTGACTGACTCACAGACAAATTCAAAATGTATGGTCTAAGGGCCATGAAGTTTCATTTTGAAAATGCTGCACCACAGTTGTAAGATGCATCACTCCTCTAACTTTTGTCACACCCCAAATGCTGGTCAGTCTATCATGTGTGATGTAAGATGAATGAACAAATAAATGAACAAACTAACAGCACTTCCCTTAGATGCTACTGTGATTAATATTTGGGTTAGTCAAGGCATACATTCAGTGTCATACAGTGAGACTACAAACCTCTCTGAACCCTGTTCAGGCGCTAGTTGTTTACCTTTGTAACTGGTATTTCCTTGGATTTCGTCTCAAACAGGTGTTCCAGTTTGGCTGTGTCCAACTTTACTGGTTCCAGTTTGGACCAGAGCGAGTCTCCACTCCGCTTGTAGTCCCTGTACTGAGAGTCTGTCGGACGCACCTGATCAGAAACAGAACAAGAATGGACTTCATTAAGTAGAGACAGGTGTTAGACTCCCATTTCCTACAATAAAAGAGGTAAATGAGAGACTCTGAACACAAATTATAGCAGCAACAGGAACAAGTCGAGTGGGTCATTCTGTTTCTGAAAAAGTGCTCTCTTCATCTTGATCTGCAGGAGGTCCTGCAGATCAAGATGACCTATATCGATAGCCACGATATAGGTCAAATATTTCTGACAAACCAAGAGAGAAGTTGAAGGCCGGTCTGTTTGGCCGGATGCAGTTTTTTCTTTTGTCCAGAAAGTCTTAGTTGTACCTGACTGATGGAAATGGTAATTGTGTCTTGACTCACCTCGCTCCAGAAGAGCCTGATTGTCTTCTTCTTCTTGTTGAAGAGAGGCGGCTCCGGTGGAGGAGGCACTGGAATTGGGGAGCTAAAGGAAGGGGGAGGAGGAGGAGGACTCATAATCCCAATCAAGGGAGGGGGTGGGGGGCAGCTGCCTAGCATGGGTGGGGGTGGAGGGAAGCGGGGGATGCAGGGTGGAGGTGGCGGCGGTGGCGGGAGGTCACCACATCCTCCCATCAAAACTGCATCCAGAATGTCCGTGTCATCATCCTCCGTCAGGTCGGTGAAGTTGATGTCCCCGATGCGCAGTTCTCGAGGGCTGGCCAGGAGCTGGTCCCAGATCGTATCCGATTCCTTTTTGGGTGGGGGAGGAGGGGGCTCGTTGGCCGGGGCATCCATGTGAGGGTGGGGCGAAACGAGGTCCTTGATCAGCTCTCCAAACCGCTCGGCGAACGGTCGGATGGTCCCGTGGATCTCTGATTTGTCAGACCTGTTTTTGCTCTCCTGGTCATCGCCCAGTTGCCCGTCAGCGTCCTCCCGGGTTTCTTTGTCCTCTCCCTCTTCTTTCTCTTTCTCCTTCTCCGCATCCTCTTCTTCCTCCTCCTCATCACTGGGCTTCTTGTTCTGGGAGTACAGCATGTCCAGCATGAAGAGCTTGCTGTTGAGGAGTTTACTGCACTGCTCGTTCACCTCTGCCTCCTTAAAGCCTGAGAAGGAGTTTGATGGGGGGAAGAGGAGAGAGGGATATAAGAAAGAGTGCACACTGCATGCCATTGTCATTGTCAAGGAGGCTTTAAATCAAAGTACTAACTAGAGTATTAACTAAATTAGAAATACAATATGATATATAAATAAATATATATATAAATTAACTTTTTTTAAAAATCAAATCTGAAAAATAACCTGGATGATGTCATCAGGGTTATCTCGGCTTGGGCTTGAGACCTAACGTTTTTAACAGAAAGCCTGCATCACAAACTGGAGGTGTGGAGTTTGAAGGAAGAGGGCAGGAAGGATCTCCTGAAAGAAGCTACTGAGTTGTATTATGGTAACTGCAGGATCTGGTGTTATTGAAGTTTGACCTTCAAAAATCATCATGTATTTTCCTCTCTATCATTTTTGCAAAACTTTACCCCTTTTCTTTTATGCTCCAACATACAGTGCCTCAAGTCTAAAGCTGGAATTACGCTCCTCCCCCGGTTGCATGTAGGCGAACGTGCATAATGGTCGCTCGGAGACGTTCGCATGGCTGTTTCTTTTTTACTTGTATGTAATATGTGATTACATTTGTTTTTGTCTCTGTTTCGAACACACCTCTCAAAAGGAGCTGAATTAACCGATCAACTTGCAAACTTGCTTGACACGCAGGTCGCTCAACAAGTTGTTGAGATTTGGGGGGTGTGCCCGTCAGTTCCTGTGTGAGCCTCTGCAACCTACAGTTACCCATAGCACCCCTCTCTGCGTAGCTTCGCAGAGACATTTACGTGTGTCCTCAGAGAAGCATAATTCCAGCTTTACCCTTCTGTAATTGGTCCTGTGTGTGTTCTTGAGTCCAGCTTTGGTTTTACTACTGGCCTTAAGTCAAGATTTTTGTTATCTCAGACTTATACTCATTTTACTGTTAGATGTTGTAGCTATTCATTACTGTAAAAATCGCCATGTGTAAATGTAGTACAAACTTCAACCTATTTTCTCCATCCACTGTATAAGTCTCATCTGAAATAACGTCACTTAATATTAAGACCATACCACCAATTTTTAGGAGTAGCTTTGGGAAACATTTGCTCTAAAACTCATTTCCCCATGAAGACTTGGAAAGGTCACTCGAATGTTTGTTCACAGTGCTGTGCAAAACTACCCACCATTCTCGTTGCTCCCCCTCTCCTCTCTCTCCAGGGTGCTGCTGGCGGAGGAGATGCTGGAGGCCGAGCAGTTGTCTTTCTCATTCACCTCCTCATTCTGTCGCTCCTTGTCGCTAAGGATGCCGCTGTCCTCCTCCGCCTCCTCTTTCTCCTTCTCCGGCTCCTGCTCACACTCTTCGCCTTCCTCCTCCTTTTCTGCTGCCGCTTCCTCCTGTGCGTCCTCCTGTACTTCCTCCTCGACCTCCTCTTCCTCCTCTTTCTGTTCTTCCTCCTCTTCAGCAGCGGTCTCCTTTTCCTCTGTTTCTACACTGGTGCTGGAGTCATCAGCATCTCCTGTTCATTCACACAGAAACATACTGTAAGGTGTGTGTGACTTATCTGCAATGAAATACTGTTTGAAACATGACATGGCTGTCGTTGATTTTAAAGGCACCTCTGTTTAGGCTGCACATGGGACACTCCTGTATCAACACACATTCTCATACACACATAAACACACACCCATACACTAATGTAAACAATATGGCAGGTACAGAAAGCCAGGTTGTTGCAGGACCAGGATATGAACAGGAAATGAAGAATTAAGTTCCTGTTTACTTCAAAACACACTCATGTACACGGTACAAACACGTAACTCAACAGTACAGTCCATGCAGTGATGCAGGCGGGGTTAGAATAACACGACACCGTGAGGCCTCATACACTCGCCCAGTTTGAGCTACAGTACCTCAGCTCATGGCTACGCATGCACTCAGCTCCAAAACAAGGCTGTTTTCTTACACAAGATGTTTTAGCATCCCGCTTTCAAAAACCTCTTTCAAAGACCCATTTGACCCTTTCACCCATATCCTCTCTCTCTCTGTGTTTTTTTCTGTCTACCTCCCCTGACAGTGCCCCCCCCCCCCCTCAGTATTTTCCACAATCTGTCTCGCCTCTCCCTCTTCTGCTCACGCCTGCATGCTAATTTAAATGGTAGGCTGCAAACTGGAACAATTTAAGGTTAAGAATGATTGCTTTGGGGCGCACAGTTGGGAATTGAACTGGTGACCTCCTGGTTTTAATTATAAGTCCCCAAAGTATTAACCAGCAGAATTCAAAGTCATACAAGTGCTCGGAACTACGAGACCTTTAACACACGCACCCTTAAAGTTATAATACTCAAGTCAACTCCCTCGTTTCTGATGCTATTTTTGTCTGCATTTTTCAGCAATAGCCATTCAATGTATTTACATTCAGTAATTACCTCTCTACATAGTAATTTTCATTGTTAGGGTGGAGTCCACCATTCTTGTGCTGGATTCATATTACCTTCACACGCATGAGGGATACACAGGAAACAATGCATGTATGCAATCTAACAATGATGATGTAATTTTATTTCAGTGATATTAGTGCTGACAGAAATCGGTCACCCAAAATACTTCTACAAAACAATACATCGACATTTTCTGAATTTCTTTTTGACAGCGGATACGTTTTAAATATTACACGGAGTAATGGAACAAGAAGGAGTAGCCACAGTGAGACAGGATACACACATCCAACTTTTCAGCAAGGTAACCAACTCTGTTCACTGTGCCCTGCTCTTGTCTACTACTGTCTTATTATCTTATAAAATGTACTTACAGCAACATAAAATCAGATCACGGTTCCAATTATTATTGACCAACTTCTTTGTCAAACAACAAGAGTTTGTTTGGCTGCCCTGTAAACAACTCTTCTGTTGTATTTTTGTATGTAGCTGCTCAATGAGTGTAAGTTAGTGCTATAGAATTAAACAGCAATTGCTGTTACCACGGTAACCACAGGTGTTGCCAAATCAAATCAAATGTTAAACCACCATTATATGATCATAACACCAAAAAGTATTTCATAGCAGAGTTTAGCATAAACTAACATAAGCTAGCATAATCCCTTTAAATTTTTATTTTAGTAGTAGTAATAGTAGTAGTAGTGCTAACAGCACTAGCAGAAGAAATGGCAGCAATCCTAGCAGTGGTAGTAGACGTAGTAATACTATTGTATATTTCAATGCAAAACCTAATAGTTGGCATTTGGCTGCAGTATTGTAATTAAATCCTCTAAACAAACAGGGGAGCTGTTGTTAAATTTTACATGACTATGTTTAGTTAACTACATGTCAGTCTTACATCTAAGCATTTTTGACATGTTAATAACTCACAACCCCAAAGACACACCATGTTGTTAGTCAATACGTTCATCCATCAGATATGACAGCTACTCCATCAGAACAGTATTTTCAGTTGGCCTACCAGTCTCAGAGGGCGTGTAGGGGGTGGCGGGGGTCCCGGCTTCGAGGTCAGCCTCTGTGTCCTCCTGGGAAGCGAAGGAGGATGGGGTGCTGCTGCGTGATGAGGAGGGCCAGGCCTCCGAAGGCTCAAAGGTCAGGTTGAGGTCAGGGCGAGTTCTCGACACCCTAACGTGCTCCCTCTCGTACTCCTCCGCCGCCAGACGCTCCACGTTCTTATACCTGAAGGAGAGGGAGAGAGAGGGAGGATCAGAGGAGGAAAGAGGCAAAAACAGTCAGAGACAATGCACCTTCTGTCTCTTCTCTCAGTATTGCCCTAAACTAAAGTACTTTCCACTCTTTGCCAATTTACTTGAATTCATCACAAACATCCAACCCACTATGTTTACCTTAAAAACCTCAGACCATTCCCCACTGTTTTCTCCTTTACAGCTGCCATGTCACCTCCTCACACTATAAGCTCACCTCACTCCTCTACCTCGCCCCATTAATCGTTCACGAAGCATTCAAATGCATTCATCACACAAATCCTGAGTGTCACCATCTTGCTCTCCTCTCCTCTCCTGTCTAGCCAAATGCTCAGCTATCACCAACAGTCCAAATATGCAACCAGAGGGAGTTAAAGAGAAGAAGAGACAGTGTTAGGGAGGGAGGGTTTAGAGGAAAGGAGAACGACAGGAGAGAAGAATGGGAGAGATGGGGAGAAGGTAATGTTAGTTTGGCTGCTGAAAGGCCAAACATCAGAAGTGAATCAGAGTAAACCTGTTCAAGATGTGCCTCGATCAGCTCTCCTCCCTTGTCCTTTTCCTTCCTCTCTTCCTCCCTTTCTCCCCCTACCAAACTTTTACCATTCAACCTGCCGGCCAGAACAGAGATTTGGAGCACTGAATCAACCCTCTCCCTCTCTCTCTCTCTTTCTTTCTCTAACCCCTCCTCTTTCCCACCGTACCATGAATGTGTGGAGCTTCTGTTCAGAGTTCATTAGCATCAGGCCACTTCAGAGGTCTGAAGAAACTGGATACCAATATATATGTGTGTGTTTGTGTGTATGTGCATGTGATTAAGAGTGAAATGGAGTGAGTGAGCCAACTGTGTATTGTGTGCTTCAGCTTCAATATGCTGTATGTCCTTTCACACTTGGAAATAAAGTGAGAGATAGTTTGCCAAACACTCTAACATACCAGACTGTAAGCACTGTTTATGTCCATGAATCACTCTTTGATAAGCTGTTTACTGTATGTGTCTGTTAAGCTGTACTCAACCAATATGTCCAAGTATTATCAAATACTGCTATTGTATTTAAAGTCTGTAACACCCATTCAGGAGTGATATGATTGATACCATGGATGATGATGATATAACATGGATTGTCATGATTTATTTTGTGTTTAGGAAGAAGACCAAGAGTCTACAACCATGCTAGCAGCTCTGTGCGGCTATGCTTAGGCACAGCGGTGCTATGAGCTAAATGCTATTGGTTAAAACATCAGCATGCTAACATTTTCACAATGATAATGCTAACACGTTTCACAGGTTTAATGTTTACCATATTATCCATCATAGTTTGGTGTGTTAGCATGCTAACATTTGCTAATTAGCCCTATGCAACTAGCAACCAAGCAATTAGCAACACATAGTAAACAGACTTTGTGTTCAGAGGCTTTAACAAAGCACAGATATTTGCTACATGCATCAGGAACCTGTTTCAGTCCAACTCTACACCATTAACAATCATTTTTGGACTCAGTTGTCTGTCATTAAGCCCATCCTATTTCATGCAAGTCCTTTTTGACCAGGTGTTACAGTGCTGTATCTTGTCTGACTATGCATCCCTCAGGGAGGTGAGCCGGGGTAAAAACTCATGTTTTCCTGATAACCGTGACGCCCAGATACACCATAAATACATCAACCTCTGCTGTGGATATATCTCCCTCGTGCTCACTCAGCAGCTCATCCCCCTCTCTGGCTTTCTGTTCACCCCGTCTGACTTGTGTTTGTTTCCTCTGTCTGCTGTTGAATCCAACTGCTCTTAGTTTGTCTTTTTTTTGCTCTGTCTCCCTCTATTTCTCTTCGCTCTGAATCTATTACACCATGTATTGTTTTTTTCATTATTGTATCAACAGTGCTTTAAATTGAAGGTGAAAGAGGTCTGAGCCTATAGAAAAGGCTACAGAACTTGGCACAGTACACAGACGGTCAAAAGAAGAAGAAGAAGAAGACAAGGGAGGAGAAGGAGAAGGAGCTTTAGCTTCTCATATTAGAAATATTGTGATGATCAGCACATTTGTTCCCAAATCTGATCGTGACCTCACCTACCCTCTGGAGTAAATCTCCTGCTTCCTGTGATTCCCATTTGCACACAAACGTACATTTATTGGCCTCATGAAAATTCTTCTTGTGTGTGTGTTTAAACGTACGCGTGCTTGGGTAAAAAAGTGTGTCTTTGTACGTGCACGTGCATTCAGTGTGAAAAGCTCGACGAATCCTGGAATCTGATTTTCTCACAGCATGCAGCCAAAACAATCAAGCCTTTGGCAGAGCGCGGCAGTTAAAATACAGCTCCTTAAGAAAGGAGAAAACAGGCAGACGGAGCAAAGAAAATCGGTTCAGCATCCCCCCAGCCTCTGGCAGCAAAGGGCACCTTTTTAACCTGAAAACAATTACACTATTACCGAGCTTCCCAAACCACAGGCTGAAACATATTCCCCCGCGGGTTCAGCTGTTCTGTGAGTGTGTGTTGTTTTGATTTAGTGCACACACTTACCTCTCCTCCCGCGCAAGCCTGGCCTCTTCCATCTTATCCACATAGTCGCGACTGTGAGAGACACACAAACGGAGATGTTTGAAACATAATAATACCCTACACCAGTATGGTCTTCTGTAGACCTGCCAGTGTGAATATGACACGTTTTCACATCATGTATACAAGCAGTTAAGGTACTGGTGTAACATATAATTCCAAATTCTTTCTCATATGTTTTCTATGGTAAAATCATAACTGTACACTTTTAAAAAAATATATTTAATCCAGATATTTTCATTTATACTTTTGCACTCATTATTCTGTAATTCATAATTTTATACTTTCATTTACACAGTCATGCTTATTCTTTCCTTGATATGTATTAATTATATATTTGAAACAGCCAGCAGCCGGTTAGCTTAGCTTAGCATAAAGACTGGGAACCTGGCCTGGCTCTGTCCGAAGGTAAAGGTGAATCTGCCTACCAGCAACTCTAAAGCTCACTAACTAACACGTCTCGTTTGTTTAAACTGTACAAAAACCCAAGTGTAACAATGACAAGTTGCATTTTTATGTAATCTATTCTCTCATCTCAAACTGCTTTCAAAAACCAAGCCAGCGACGCCTCACCTGTGCTTGTTCCTCTCCTCTCTCTCTATCCTCTGCAGTCTCTCCTCTCTCTCCACGCGGCGGCGCTCTCGCTCGGCCGCCAGAGATTCCTGGTGTTGTCGGTAGGAGGAGGACAGGAGACCTCCCAAAGCAGGCCTGAAGGAAAGAGAGAGAGGAGAAAACAAATAAGTTTGATTACACCACTGCACAGTCAGTGTGATTCTGTGATCCTCAAGCACCACGTGGGTTTGTAAAACACACATAGTTTTTTCATCTAATAGTTTCTGCTGCACTAATTGTGATACAATATGACAATATGAATAGCTAAATATGTTCATGAACATAACACATGTGCTCCTTGCATATACAGAGCTTCTATATGTGTAAGTATGTATGTAAACACACCATAAATTCTGTTTTAGTGACTGTCTTCTCCATGGAGGAAATAGGAGCAGCTCAGTAACTAGGGACCCAGAGAGCTGAGATCACATTCACTTCAGTATGTCATCACCATGAATGCACCACGGGGCTGCACACAATCCATACTTGTTACACATGTGAGTGTGTGCGTGAACACACATGAATATGTACTTGTTTGTGAACTCGTTTAAAGTACACAAGTGTGTATTTTAAGGCTGCTTTCGTGTGCGTGTGCAGGCACATGCCTGTGCAGAGTCCTCTCACCTGGAGCTGGTGGGCGTACTTGGGGTGCTGAGAGAGGAGTAGGACATGACACCTCCATTCCTGGGTGAGAAAACGGGAGACAGTTAGTGACCTCTACAGTCAGCCAGTTACGCGACACCTTACCGACTAACTCGTCAGTGTGAAACTGGTGGCGAGAAACAAATGTGACACCTTGTTCTTGTTACATAAAGGGAATTCTGTTGGTGCAACACTACAGTGACCCTAATTAGTAACTGCTGTCGTGTTTATTCCCTTATGTTTCTGGAAAATTCCAGGCAAGGTGTCCCTCCTCACTTACAGTCCACTGTGAATCTGAAAAGACCCTTTGCGTGTCATTTAGCCAGTGTTAGCAGGCAACAGGTTTCTTTTTTGGTATGTTATTTAAGGTTCTGGTAACACATGCAAAATAACAGGAGGGGAAATATTAATATATTGCAAAGGTGTCAGGTGACCACATGGAACTCAACTTCTGCTTGAATATGCAGGGCTGTAACTCGTAGCATCTGAATATAGCATTAGCATAACAAGCTATGTATAGGTGAGGTGTAGGTCATATGGAAATACAGTCCTATCCAGCAAGAGAAAAATAAAACAACAGTGGACAGTGAATGGAGAAAGTAAAGATGAGAAAATGCAAAGTTCTACTAAAATGATCAAGCTAAGAAGCAAGAAGTGACTATACAGATATACAGGTGAAGAGTGGAAACAGGCATGTGTGAAAACACTACAGTACTTGCACATTTCTTGAAAAGAAGGGAAAAGGCCGTGGCACTGGGAAACAAAGTGAGGATTGCAAACAAGTGTGGGCTATCCACGCATTGTCAGAACTAAGAAAGAGAGATGTGAAGGAACAACAGGTGATAATAAGAGCGTCGACAAGCTGAAGGTGAGAAGCTGTGCAGTCAAAGAGGTGAAAAGAACTGGTGAACAGGGGAGGTGATGAATAACAAAAGTGATGCGAAGAGATCCAAGCTGGTGCCAGGATAAAAGCAAGAAACTGAGAAAGGGAAAGTGCGAAAAACGTCGAAGAGATGCAAGGAAAGCTGCCTGTGCTTCTTGAACTCATGGGAGATTGAGTTCTGCTGTCCGTCTGACCTGGGAGACGTTGTTCTGGGCGACCCTTCACCAGGTTTGGCCGGAGCCGGGGGTGACGGCTCCTCGTCAAGGTCGTAGGAGAAGAGGTGGAAGGGCGAGTGGGGCAGGTAGGGTAGCCGGTCGGGGGAAGGGTGGGAGCTGCAGCGTGATGGCGGGCTGACCTCCTTGGTAGCCGGGACGGTGACGACGGACCTCTTCCTGGCCAGCAGGGAGGCCAGAAGGGAGGTTTGGGCTGGGGGGCTGAGGGGGGAGGAGACGGGAGGAGAGGAGGTGGGGGTAGAGGGGCAGCGGAGGGTGGGTGCTGGAGGCGGTTCAGTCCGATTCCTCTGCTCCTCCTCTTTAATATTCTCCTTTCTGGAAGTGATGGTAATGGACTGGAGGGTTGTTCGGTGAACTATGGATGGAAGCTGTCTGGCCGGGCTAGGAACAGAGGAATGGATTGAGAGGAATAAATAGATGAAAGATTAAGTGTGTAAATGTGCGAGAAGTAGGACCATGTGTACTCTACATTGATGCTAATAAGTACATAGGCCACAAGGAGATCAAATCAACCAGATATACAACAGAAAACAGTGACAAAAGAGACATTTAGTAGCTTTGTGGCTTTATATGTAGACCCTCTAGATATATAAGAAGACCACAGGACATTATTTCATTTCCATGTTACCACCATGTCCTAAAATACCTGGGGGTGGTCTGTTTAGACACTGTATCAGCCCCCTCCTGCTCATCCGAATCAGACTCAGTCACTGGAGTCTCCTCTTCCTCCTCCTCCTCCTCCACCTCCTCCTCATCCTCCTCCTCTATCCCATCCTCACATTCCTCCTCTCTGTGGAGGTAAAAGGGGGGTGGATGGATGAACGGATGGATGAGGGGGGGGACATTTACAGGAAGGATTGAGGGAGAGATGATGCGATACATAAGAACAGCATGCAAATGGAAATCACCACACTTTCGAAGAAATCAAGAGATGGAGGATTAGAAAAGATTGACGTGTGGAAAAATATAATGCTTACAGCTGCACTACCAAACCGCACAAACTCAAAGACAACAAACAAGGACAAAGAGATAAAGAGATAGAAAAACAAAAGGATTAAGACAAGAGAAATGAAGTAGGGGAAAGGGGGGATGAATGTTTCTCATTACACACTCCTTGCCTCAAGTTAGGTAGTTTTACATGCACACAAAGACAAAATATGATGACAAGGAAGAGGGGAAGGAATGCTAAGAGGAGAATATGCCATGGCTGAACAACTGACTTGAGATCAGTGTCACCAAACAGTTTTGTCTAGTGAAACCAGACGAGCCTTGTTGCAGTCGAGTCGGCGTGTGCTGCCAGGTGTTGTTCCGCAAGACCAGAGCCGTGTGTGTGTGACGAAAGTTGCGTTTGTTTTTCTGTGTGTGCGTGCCATATGCCTCTGACCTGAACTACTCTCACCCATTGCTTCACTCAGTAAACCCTATGCAAATTGATTCTCACACAATTCCGCACATTTTCACCTCTCTCAAACGCGTGCTGGTATTCACACTCTTACACACGACTGCCATTTTAACACCAGCTGAGGCATCATGGGGCATGATCTGCTTTGGTCACGTTACACACTGACGGGGTGAAGAGATGAAGGGAGGAGGCACATAAAGGAAGTGAGAGAGCTACAATGGATGAGAGGACTTAGAGAGGAAAGATTTACCTGAGGTAAACAGCTACAGCCGGCTCCAAGTTCCCCTTTTTGTGCATCCACACACACACACAGCACTGAAATAAGCCTGTGCTGGTTTAATAACGTGTATGCTTGTATTAGAATTACAAGCAAACCCTGAAGGCTTGTGCAGCTGCTAAGAACTTTTTTATTTCTTTCAGTGTCTGCACCAGTGTTTCATTGCAGAATAAAAAAAAAACCCACTCAGAGTGCTTCATGTGACATGAGACACACTAGCAGCTGTTACAGCATGTAGGTGAGGAGCAGCAGAAGTAAAAACATAAGAAGAGGGCCACAGAGGTCAGCAGCTGACCTTTTCCTGAGAGACCTTTGAACTTACATGGATGGAAGGAAACCTGACAGCGCTCTGGAGCAGAAAGTGTTGGTACAAGACAGTCAGAACTTCTCTCTTGAGCTCAGTTAACACAAGTGCACATGTCTCAAAAGTGATGACTAAATATAAATATTTGGCCAACCAACCCCTCTTCCCTCTGCTCTGTTCTGACACTTTTTTAAATCACCCTATAACTTCTGACATCGTCGCCTTCTCTCACCTCTCGCTCATGTCCTCAGCCCTCTGTCCACTGAAAGGCTGGAAGCCGGCTCTCTGTGGGGACGCAGGGCTGCAGGGGGAGGCCTGACCGGATCGCCCAAGGGAGGCCCTGCGGCTCCGCCTCCTCTCCAGGCCGCGCTTTTTGTCCCCGCCCCCGAGGCTGACCCGTCGGCGGTCCCGGCGTCCCGTTGGTGGAGGTTGGCTGTCATCGTCGCCGTCTTCATGCCGTAGGGTCATCTGGGGGGAAAAGTTGGGTGTGAAGTGAGAGCAGTGACGGGTGCTTCACACAGAGAATTTTAGTATTAAGCAATTGTACTATAAATACTGTATGGAGTCATATTCATTGGACGTGAGCAGCACTTACTAGCTGAAACCTGATCTTTGATAAAAAGGCAAATATCAGCTTGTGATATTTTCCTTGTGATCTTATGACTTTGTGTGTATCAAACCTCATAGATGTTGAGCTGCTCAACCAAGTCCAGATCAGTGCCTTTCCGCCCCAGATGTCTTTGGGACACTGTCTCCATGCCCTGTTCCTCCAGACCGTCCACTATATCGTAGAATGAATCCTGGTCAGGCAGTGCAGCAAGCGTCTGCAAAAAGAAAAAGGAGACAGGTGAGGCATCAAGGTGTAACTGAGGTTTAAAATCCTTTAAATTTAAAATATTGCATTAATTTCATTTTGGTTGGGGAGGAAAATCCCTGAAACAGCTCCATAAAAACCTAGAACAGTGTGAACCAACACACTGAACTGAAGAGTTAAATAGCAAAACACTTAATTAAAAAGTGAAATGAACAAGGAACGAGGAAAGAAAGGGCATGTTTTAAATTACCTGTGATACTTAACACTTAATGATAAAGAATTAATAATAAAAAGAATAGAAACATTCAGTACATAGACATTACAGACATGGGCACCTTATTGATGAGGGTCATGGCGTAGACCAGCAGCTCTGTGTCCACTCCATCCTTCTCGTGCAAGATCTCCATAGTGTTGGACCACGGCTTGCAGCCTGGAAATCGGTCCATCACAAATAAAAACATGAATTACTTTGCCACTCTCTACCCAACCACCCCAACCTTTATATCAACCTGGGCAAGAAACCAAACCATTACAGCGAACAGCAAAGGCTAACAGAATAATAAGTTCTGTATGCCTCTCTTGGTGTCCACGGAGGCGATAGCTTCTATCAGCAGCGGGGTGTTGGACTCGGAGTACTCCACAAACACCAGCAACAGCTTCAGAGCTGTTTTCACCACCAGACGGAACTAGAGAGGAGGGCGGAGATGGAGGGGTTACAAACCCACACAGAGACAAGAAACAATACAAACACTGGATATTTTATGGTCCTGTGACTATCATTTTGGAAATCATCATGATATATCTTTAAATCCTCAACTTTCTAGACCATGCAGTCGTAATTCACATGATATAGATTTAGCACTATTGGCAACCAGGAAATACATATAGACTTTATTTATTTATTTGTGTGTATGTGTATATCTGTGAATAATATGCTGCCTTTGTTTCCTAACTACGGGTTCCCGTCGTCAGACCCTGTACATTGCACATGAGTGCTTTTTGTTAAGATGACTCACTGTAGATGTCATTCCTTGACAAGGTTAATGACAGGTAGAGATAGGGAGTGTATTTGATATATACGTATATGACATGATATGTCCATATTGAAAATAAATCAAATAGAAGAAATAAAAAAAGATTAAACAGAAATAGAAACAATGCAATGTTGGGCTTTGGGCTTTGGAATAAAGTCCAAAGCAGAAGTGTAGCTTTAAGAAAAATTGAAAATACCACCAAACCAACAAAAGACACCACCTTCAGGTCAGGACAGAATACAATCAGTAGCAGATGTTTGTGTTTCTGGGTAAAAAAGCTAAAAATAACAATGAATGGCTAGCTCAGAGCTGCTTGCAGAGTTTGTGGGTTTTTTTTGTATATCTTTATGTCTTGTCTATACCTTTGAGCCGACCAGAGTGTACAGCCACTGGATTGTCTCGGCGTGCCCTATGACGCCGTTCATCCCGTCGACATACAGCATGATCTGCCCCAGAGCTGAGAGAGGGGGAGGAGACAGAAGCTAAAAGTTAGAGAGACCAAGCAAACATAGAAAGATGATTCAACACTTACTGTAAACAAACCAAGCACACCACGTGGCAACTGTGTGCAGCACGCAGGTCCATCTACAGTAGCTATAAATAAAAGGGGAAGCCATCAGGGATTAAGGGTTTCTTTACGACGCAGAGCATAAGGAGCAGAGCATGACATGGAAATGATTTGGAAATATTCTTGTTTTCAAGCCTTAGTGCTATTGTTTCTTAAAGTATTCCCCATTGCAGAAAGAGGCATGTCATTAGTTTTACATGTACAGTAGTTGACATGTGTTTTTCCTTTCCTACTAAGTATTTACAGGCCACGCTGTTACTCTGCTGAACAACCTTTGTACTCAGTATTTATGTTTCGGGTTTCGGGTTATCAGTAATGTAAGAATAACAAAGTATATTTACTCCAAAGTACCGCCATTTTACATGGGTATTTCCAGGAAAATATTGTATTTTTTATTCCATGTATCTGACTGCTGTAGTCACAAGTTACTTTGCAAATAAGAATTTACGTACAAAACATGTGATCAGCTTATCAAATATGCTGTATTGTTACAGACTAAACTACCCAGCAGTATATAAAGTAGTTCCACCCAGACTTGATTACATGTTAATGAACAAGTAATAATAAACTTATCATGTAATATATGTACTTTAAATACTTGAGTGCTTTTTAATGATAACACACACACACACACACACACACACACACACACACACACACACACAAGGAAGATCTTTGTTTGTAATGGAGTATTTTTACATTGTGGTATTGCTACTTTTACTTAACTAAGGGATCTGAATATTTCCACCATGAGGTTCTTGAGAGAGAGCACTTTTATTTACACGTTCCCCTTTTCAAATTCTATTTCAACTAAAGTCAGTGAAGCAACATAGAAGTCCCTGTTTACACCCAAACCATGAGTCAAGACAACTCATATCTTATTTCACCATACATTAAAGTTTCTGTGACAAGTGAACGAGCAAGAGAAGCAGAGAGCAACTTTGCTCATACGTTTGACCTAAAGAAGGAACTCACTCATCTCTCTGACTCGGCTGAGTGTATAAGAGGTGATGAGCGCCCGAAAAGCTTGATACCGTTACAAAGTGATCCTGCAAAATCAAATCGATCCTAAACAGAGAAAGACTTGCCAACTACTGGCTCATTTGTGTTCATAAAAGAGCGTCTGCCAAGGAGGACAAACAGATAGTGGAGAGCTCCATTCGGCTCTACTAAATTTGAAAAATGTAAAATAAACATTTTTAATGAATCTTCAGCCGATAGAAGCATTTAAATCAGCATCACAAATAAAAGTTAACGTAAATGTCAGTAAATTCTTACACTATCTGTCAATCACAGCTGTTTTACAGAGAGCCCCGTCTTTCATTCGATTTTCGTTTCAGAATAGGAAATCGACTGAGACGAAGGTACACAGATTGTACATGAATGTACAATTTTCTGTTGAAATTAGAACAATTTTGTTATTTTATACAAGAGATTTCTGTATTTGAGTCTGATGGGACAAAAAGAAACTGTCAATCAACCGCACCCACCCAGTTCTGATCAGGAAATGATCCAGCATGTTCACTCAGTATTTATGAAAGCAGCCTTTTGCAGTTACACTTATTATTATTATTATTGCAATGTTATTGCAAATAACAGCTTACATGCATGTTCACCAGACATACATGTTGCTGAGAGAGAGGAGTACGCCAAGACCTTCACATCCAAGACGACGGGGAAAAGTTACAAAGTGATCCTGCAAAATCGAATCAATCCTCAAGAGAGAGTGATTTGCCAACGATCTGACTACTGGCTCATTCCTGTTCATCAAGGAGCGTCTGATTAAGGAATTAAAGGCTCTACTAAATCTCTACTGATCCAGAATGCTGCGGCACGTTTACTGACAAGAACCAGGAAAAGAGATCATATCTCTCCAATACTAGCTTCTCTACACTGGCTCCCTGTAAAATCCAGAATAGAATTTAAAATCCTTCTCCTCACCTTCAAGGCCCTAAATGGTCAGGCACCATCATATCTTAAAGAGCTCATAATACCCTATTACCCCACTAGAGCACTGCGCTCCCAGAATGCAGGGTTCCTTGTGGTTCCTAGAGTCTCTAAAAGTAGAATGGGAGCCAGAGCCTTCAGCTATCAAGCTCCTCTCCTGTGGAACCAGATCCCAGTTTGTGTACGGGAGGCAGACACCCTCCTCACATTTAAGAGTAGGCTTAAGACTTTCCTCTTTGATAAAGCTTATAGTAGGGCTGACTCAGGTGACCCCTGAGCCCCCCCTTAGTTATGCTGATATAGGCCTAGACTGCCGGGGGACTTTCTATGATGCACTGAGCTCCTCTCTCCTCTCTCCTCCTCTTCCTCTCCATCTGTACGCCCTCATATCCCATCAATGCTTGTTACTAATTCAACATCTTCCCGTAGTTGTGTGCTTTCTCTCCTCTTTCTCTCTCCTTCTGTTGCTTTCTGCAGGTGTTTCTGCCTCCGGAGCTGTAGAGTCTGGATCTATGGTTGCAGCCACCTGCTGCCCCCGTGCTCCTGCTCTGCACCCGCTGCTGCTATTACTGTTATTGCTCTTATTATTAGTATTACTATTATAATATTGCTCTTAGTATTATTTCTGTTGGTGTTATCATCAGTACCATTGCCACAACTATTGCTTTGCATCCCTGTGTGGAACTGTACTGTGCTGCTGTATGTAGATGACCGCCCACCTAGAGCCTGGTTCTGCTCGAGGTTTCTACCTGTTAAAAGGGAGTTTTTCCTTGCCACTGTCGCATAGTGCTTGCTCATGGTGGGAACTGTTGGGTCTCTGTAAATATAAAGAGTCGGTCTAGACTTGCTCTACTCGAAAAAGTGCCCTGAGATAACTTTGTTATGATATGGCGCTATATAAATAAAACTGAATTGAATTTAATTGAATTGAAAGGACGATGAGGATAGTGATAATGATAATGACGATGGCAATGATGACGATGATGATGATGATGACAGAGACAATGACGCTGGTTCAGTTGGCGGTATTCTTCATTCACTCTTTTCTGCAGTTCAAACGCTGTTTAAGTAGAGCAAGTGTCTAGTTGTCTGCTGCTCAGGGGCCTTTCAAGAGCTTTACTGTAGGCTCATGTTTCCTTTGTCTGTTAGTAGACTGTCTTCATGGTGTAACTCTGCATTGACTTTTGATCCATTGTATAAACCAATTAACAAAGCTGTGTCAAGTATTGTTGGGATGGAGGATCAACAACACAAACACATTACATTAGGAAACAGTTTCTGAGATAACATCACAGGTTTAGTGCGTAATGCAGACATTCATTTGAGGAAGAGAGAACTTTTTTCTCAGTGAGGAAAGGGTCAGCGTGATAAGGGTCCTACATGAACACACACCTTCCTGTTAAAATTAGAACAATTTTGAGATTTCTGTATTTGAGTTTTGTCTGTGTTCTTCTCACTGCTTGAAGTGGGCGGGGCTGATGAGCAAAAAAAAAAGCTGTCAATCAACCGCACCCACCCAGTTCTGATCAGGAAGATGAACTGAGTTCTTGAGCGTTAATCTCTTCACAAATAATAACTAAGGTTGCTTTGTTTCCTAACTTTTACTTTTATTTTTTTCTTAAGAGTGTTTACTGTAACAGAGAAATACTGATTTGATACCAGCTATGATTAGAAACTATTTATAGAAACTTGTGGTTAAGAAACTAAATCAATATCTAATGATTTATTGTATCAAACTCCGTAGTAACTTCTTTTTCACTGAACTTTACTCAATCCAGCTTCCTTCTAACGCCTGAAAAACACGTTTGTTAATTGTTCATTTGTTACTGTATAAAAATAAAGAGTTGTAAATTCTCTTCTCTTCAGTGTTTTATTGGTGCTGGGGCATTGAAACTGACTGTTTCCTCAGTATTTATAAAAGCAGCCTTTGCAGTTTCACTCCCTCCTTGGTTTACAGCCAAGTTTCCTGTTGTTGATGGTGACCCCACCTTTGTGATACAGCTCTCATGTGTTACCAAGAAATGCTCTTACATGCATGTTCATTTACATTTTCTACTTTAAAGTCAGTCATTCAAACAGGGAAGACTATAAAAGAGCTTTCTGTTGTAGTTGTCATGTGTTGTTCTATGTCAAAAATGATTTTAGATTCAAACCATGAGTGAAAACGAAAGTGAAAAAAAATTCTCTTGTCGAAGTTTACTTTACGTCACGTACAAGTTTCAGTGAAGAGGTAGAGCTCAGCTCACACACACCGTGAACAAGAGAAGGAAACAACAACTTTGCTCTCATCCTCCTCAACCATGTATTTGGACTCAAATTTGAAAATTGAAGTGATAGCTTCACTTCTTGGACACATTGTTAAACCCTATGACAAGACAAGATGCAGGACAACAGCAGATATTTTGTCTGTTGATGTATTTCATCTCCTCAACCTCATCGGGAAAGGAAATGTTTATATGAAGGAATTTTTCATCGACGAGGAAGATTTTTTTGATCCTCAGTATGACTGCGACTTCACTAATCTCTCTGACTCGGCTGAGTGTAAGAGAGGTGATGAGCTTTATGAGCGCCCAAAAGGTTGGTACCGCATGGCCTTAAAGGTCAAAGGTAAATATCCAGATGGAGACACCTGGTTGGGCCCAGATGGGTGGAGGAGTCACTCTGTACCTGGAGAATGGCCTGTTTCCTACCATGGAACAAGCTTAGATGGAGCCAAAGGCATCATCAGGAGTCACTACAAAGCAGGAGGCGGAGATTTGTATGGAAGAGGAATCTACTCAACACCAGACATACATGTTGCTGACAGAGAGGTGTACGCCAAGACCTTCACATCCAAGACGACAGGGAAAAGTTACAAAGTGATCCTGCAAAATCGAATCAATCCTCAAAAGAGAGAAATTTGCCAACGATCTGACTACTGGCTCATTCCTGTTCATCAAGGAGCGTCTGCCAAGAAGGAGAAACAGATCGTGGAGAGCTCCATTCGACCTTACGGCATTCTGATTAAGGAATTAAAGGACGGTGAGGATAGTGATGATGATGATGACGATGGCAATGATGATGATGATGATGATGACGATGGCAATGATGATGATGATGATGACGATGGCAATGATGACGATGATGATGATGATGACAGAGACAATGACGCTGGTTCAGTTGGCGGTATTCTTCATTCACTCTTTTCTGCAGTTCAAACGCTGTTTAAGTAGAGCAAGTGTCTAGTTGTCTGCTGCTCAGGGGCCTTTCAAGAGCTTTACTGTAGGCTCATGTTTCCTCCATTCGACCTTACGGCATTCTGATTAAGGAATTATAAAACAATTATTAAGCAGTGACTGATGTAATCATAATCTTTTCCCGCAAACCTGTTGTTCAAGTAGGTTCATGTTTCCTTTGTCTGTTAGTAGACTGTCTTCATGGTGTAACTCTGCATTGACTTTTGATCCATTGTATAAACCAATTAACAAAGCTGTGTTCAGTATTGTTGGGATGGAGGATCAACAACACAAACACATTACATTAGGAAACAGTTTCTGAGATAACATCACAGGTTAAGTGCGTAATGCAGACATTCATAATAACTAAGGTTGCTTTGTTTCCTAACTTTTACTAACATTTTTTGCTATGAGTGTTTACTGTTACAGAGACATACTGATTTGAACCAGCTAAGATTACAAACTACTTATAGAATCTTATGGTCAAGAAACTTTGAGAAAATCAATATCTTTATTGTATCAAAGAGTGCTCTGATGCTTTCAACTCTGTAGTAACTTTTTTTTCACTGAACTTTACTCAATCCAGCTTCCTTGTTACGCCTGAAAAACATGTTTGTTAATTGTTCATTTGTTACTGTATAAAAATTCAGCGCTGTAAATGCTCTTCCCTTCCGTGTTTTATTGGTGCTCGGGTGTTAGGGGATTTCCTACAGAGACTCAGATTTCAAAACTGATTGGTCGGCTGACACAAACCACACGTGTGTCCTGTGCAACTGTGCTAACTGCACAGAACAAAAAAGTCCTCATAATACAAATGGTTTGAAGTGAAGAAAATGGAGACCTCTGTACAAAGAAGCAGATGTTATGGCAAATTTATCATATAGTCTCATATAAACAAACCTGTATAAACTTTGTACCTTGTAACTTTATTATGGCCTTGCAGTAAACTTGCACTGTGTTTTTGGCTCTTTCCACTTCTGCATTTTCATGCTAATAAGACCTGTTAAAACCACAATGTCTATGTGAGTGAAGAGAAGTGTTCCATTCACCCCACCACCACCCTTAATCACCCCGTCTGAACACCATAATGTTAAAATAATTTGTGCTGTCTTGTGAGCAGGTTCTGTCCTTTCAGCTGAAATATATATTGACTCTGTTTGTTATCTGCTTTGCTTTAATAAATCTACAAAGACACATTGTTGGTAAGATCTTCTATTCTCACATAGGGAAATACATAATTTCCACGACAGCAGAAAATAGAAATGCTATGGAAATAGTTTTCTTTTCAAGCCTCAGTGGTATTGTTTTCCACTGTATTTTCTATCACAGAAAAAGGCATGTTATTAGACTTACACTGAACAAAAATATAAACGCAACACTTTTGTTTTTGCTCCAATTATTCATAAGCTGACCTCAAAGAGCTAAAACTTTTTCTATGCACACAAAAGGCCTATTTCTTTCAAATATTGTTCACAAAATGAGAATGAGTGAGAACTTCTCCTTTGCCGAGATAATCCATCCACCTCACGGGTATGGCATATCAAGATGCTGATTAGACAGCATGATTATTGCACAGGTGTGCCTTAGGCTGGCCACAATAAAAGGCCACTCTAAAATGTGCAGTTTTATCACACAGCACAATGCCACAGATGAGGGAGCGTGCAATTGGCATGCTGACTGCAGGAATGTCCACCAGAGCTGTCGCCCGTGAATTGAATGTTCAAGGCCACTCTAAAACGTGCAGTTTTACTGTATTGGGGGGGTCCGGGGGGGTCAGAAAACCAGTCAGTATCTGGTGTGACCACCATTTGCCTCACGGAGTGCAACACATCTCCTTCGTATAGGAGTTGATCAGGTTGTTGATTGTGGCCTGTGGAATGTTGGTCCACTCCTCTTCAATGGCTGTGCGAAGTTGCTGGATATTGGCAGGAACTGGAACACGCTGTCGTATACGCCGATCCAGAGCATCCCAAACATGCTCAGTGGGTGACATGTCCGGTGAGTATGCTGGCCATGCAAGAACTGGGATGTTTTCATCTTCCAGGAATTGTGTACAGATCCTTGCAACATGGGGCTGTGCATTATCATGCTGCAACATGAGGAGATGGTCGTGGATGAATGGCACAACAATGGGCCTCAGGATCTCGTCACGGCATCTCTGTGCATTCAAAATGCCAATCAATAAAATGCACCTGTGTTCGTTTATCATCAAATTTGCTGACGACACGACCGTCATCTGCCTGATCACCGGCGACGATGAGACGGCCTACAGAGAGGAAGTGAGAGCCCTGACATCTTGGTGCCAGGACAACAACCTCCATCTCAACGTCAGCAAAACAAAGGAGCTGATCGTGGACTTCAGGAGGAGGCAGAAAGAGGAACACTCCCCCCTCTCCATCAACGGGACTACGGTGGAGAGAGTCAGCAGCTTCAGGTTCCTCGGAGTTCACATCAGCGAGGACCTCACCTGGACTCACCACACTGACTTTATCACAAAATCAGCAAGACAGCGGCTCTTCTTCCTCCGCAGGTTGCGGAGGCTCAACATGGACTCCAGGATCCTCTGCAGCTTCTACAGGTGCACCATAGAGAGCATCCTGACTGGCTGCATCTCCGCCTGGTACAGCAGCTGCACTGCCCTCAACCGTAAGGCTCTACAGAGGGTGGTGAAAGCTGCTCAGCACATCACCAGGACGGAGCTGCCATCCATGGAGGACCTCTACACCCAACGGTGTAGGAAGAAGGCCAGCAAGATTGTCAAGGACCCCAGTCACCCCAGCCACAGACTGTTCTGTCTGCTGCCATCTGGCCGACGGTTCTGCAGCATTCGAGCCCGAACCACCAGGCTCAGGGACAGCTTCATACCGCGGGCCAAGTAGAGCAAGTAGAGCAAGTAGAGCAAGTAAAGCAAGTAAAGCAAGTGTCTAGTTGTCTGCTGCTCAGGGGCCTTTCAAGAGCTTTACTGTAGGCTCATGTTTCCTTTGTCTGTTAGTAGACTGTCTTCATGGTGTAACTCTGCATTGACTTTTGATCCATTGTATAAACCAATTAACAAAGCTGTGTCAAGTATTGTTGGGATGGAGGATCAACAACACAAACACATTACATTAGGAAACAGTTTCTGAGATAACATCACAGGTTTAGTGCGTAATGCAGACATTCATTTGAGGAAGAGAGAACTTTTTTCTCAGTGAGGAAAGGGTCAGCGTGATAAGGGTCCTACATGAACACACACCTTTCTGTTAAAATTAGAACAATTTTGAGATTTCTGTATTTGAGTTTTGTCTGTGTTCTTCTCACTGCTTGAAGTGGGCGGGGCTGATGAGCAAAAAAAGAAACTGTCAATCAACCGCACCCACCCAGTTCTGATCAGGAAGATGAACTGAGTTCTTGAGCGTTAATCTCTTCACAAATAATAACTAAGGTTGCTTTGTTTCCTAACTTTTACTTTTATTTTTTTCTTAGGAGTGTTTACTGTAACAGAGAAATACTGATTTGATACCAGCTATGATTAGAATCTATTTATAGAAACTTGTGGTTAAGAAACTAAATCAATATCTAATGATTTATTGTATCAAACTCCGTAGTAACTTCTTTTTCACTGAACTTTACTTAATCCAGCTACCTTGTTACACCTGAAAAACATGTTTGTTAATTGTTCATTTGTTACTGTATATAAATATAGAGCTGTAAATGCCCTTTGCTACAGTGTTTATACAGGGTGGGGGGGGGCTGCTGGGGGATTTAGCAAGAGAAGTTTTGTTCAGGGACGAGTCAGAGCAGCCCCTGTAAGATTTATCACACGGCTGCAAATAGCGAGTCATTAGGCAATTAATAGCAAACAAAAACACTCCATAATTATGCTGCTCATGAAACGATTATCTATGACACATGTTTGGTGTGGATATGACAGAAAAGGCTGGAAATGAGTGTGAAAATGTGAGAGCAAGGACCTCTCTAGGGGACAAAGTGTATTTACTTACTGCTTTTGGAAATTATGGAAAGCGTGTGCGTGTGTCAATGTCTCTCTCTCTCTCTTTCTCTGTGTGTACAATAATTTGTTCATAAATGTTTACCCATATCAGATCATTTTCAAAATCATAGAAAATACACAATATTTTAACAAACTTGAAAACCAAGAAAACATCAGCTCTACTTAAAGAAATGAGTGAGGTGCTAAAGCTAACGGCTAACCCAAATGCCTACACTGCTGAGGAGTTTGTTTTTTCATTGCTATACTGTATCTCATATTGTTATGCTCACACCCTAATCTACTGTTTTTAATTCTATTATCCTATTACATATTAATGCAATTGATATTGTCATACATTATGATTGTACTTTAAATCACTCCCTTTTGTTTTATTTGGATGTGTGGCCGTTGAAACAATCTAAATTTATTCTAAAACGCTCACTGTGTGAAAGTGCACAGCACAAACAGTTTCACGTCCTCATTCTCCAATCACCATGTCAGTATATATACTAGCCACTTTTCCCCAGCCAGTTGCCAGATGGTCAGTGCTGTACCTTTCACCTGCCCCATTCATGTCAACCTGAGGATATCCAGCTTATTCTGTTTGGACTTGCTGCCTTTGCCTGTAAGCTTATGTATTATCATTTTAGCATTAAAATCATTTAACTGTTCCTGCCTGCCTGGTTGTCTGCTTTTGGGTCTTTTTTGCCTTGCTGCCTCGTACAAACCTCGTGACAGTTTGTCTCTGACTGCCACAACACAAAGAGGTGCTGCCGGATCTACATCCGGCCTCAGATTTCTTTTTTTTCTCTATCAATTCATTCATATGTTTAGTTTTTGTATTTATATTACTATTTGTATTACTATCAAAACATGTATATTTATTGGTTCTATTATTATTTGTATCATTAACTGTGATTTTTGGTAACTCACACACACAAAACTAAATTCTAACTACCTCTTAATATGTAGTTCTGGTAGTTCTGGTCAGCTTCTGCTCCCACCTTGATGAGACACGTCAGACCTTCAGCCATCACAAACTCATGGACGAGATCTTTGTCATCCTGAAGTAAAACAACAGAGAGAGAGAAAGCATATAATAAGTTACAATATAATTGTTGTATTCTCTTTTGTTACCACATGGTGTCAGTAATGTGCAGGATTAGGATTAAAGCCTACATAAACTTTCAACCCCCCACTGGTTCAGGCCAGCTGATGCACACTCCACATGTCAACAACCATGTGTTTCACAATTTGTTGCTTTTGATACACCATCTCTTATATCAAAAACAAAATTTAAAGGATGATGAAATCACTTCAAGGTTGTTGTTGGACCAAACGCACAGGACTCCTAAACTGATGCTGCCTTCAGGTACACTGTCCAAATTCGTCTTCCTAGCGCTCATTCGAGGGCTTTTGGTGAAAGATAAGCATGGAACCTGAGAGAAGCCATGTCTCTGGTAGATGTTGTGTTTTTTGTAGAAGCCAAGCTGCACAAAGCTTTATGACGAGGAGATGTAATGGATGTTTTCATTCAACTGCTGCTAAAACGGCATCAGGTACTTATATGAAGTTTTTTTTTAGGCCATTAAAGTGTGTGCAAAATGTAATCGTAATACTTACAACAGCACTTAAATGCTGCAGTGATTTAAAGTTCTCACATTGCTGTTTTGTTTTTCTGAACTAGTATTCTTGTTCGTGTGTGTGTGTGTGTGCTCCAGAAAAAGCCCTTGGTATTTTAGGTGGCTGACTCCTCTCATCTTAAAATAAAGGTTCACACAAAACACAAATGCAAACACCCACACACACACACACACACAGAGATAGAGAGAGAGAGAGAGAGAGACCTACACACACCCACACAGATACACACACACAGGGAGAGAAATGCCACGTTGATGGAGATCCCCGTCATCATGGAAGCGCTCAGTGGCCACAATAACCGACTGTATTCTGCAACAACAAACTGACAGTAATTGCATGTGAAATATGTGTGTGTGTGTGTGTGTGTGTGTGTGTGTGTGTGTGTGTGTGTGTGTTACCTGAAAGATTTGCTTTAGAGAGAACAGTGCCCGTCTCAAGTCACGTCCATTGGAGTTATACAGTCTTTCTGGAGAGAGAGAGAGAGAGAGAGAGAGAGAGAGAGAGAGAGAGAGAGAGACAAAGAAGTGGTTATGTGTCTATAATTCAACAAACAGTAACGAGGCTCATGCAAAATATGAAAAATGATGTTTCCACCTGACTTGACACAAGCTTTTTTTTTTTTTTTGACACAATCTGTTTGCTTTGTTTACTCCCCTGTGCACCTTTCATCTCTCACCAGCCGTCATGCGCTTCATGACTAGATCAATAAAACTTGCGAGTAAAATGAGTCTCAGCTGTGCAAAAGTTGCACAATAGTTCTGATGTGCGAGAGGAGGGAGCTGGGAGTCGACGGAACCAATCGCACCGCTTGGCTGTGATCACCTGGGGCAGGCGCTTCATCACACACTTTCACCGCGTCCTTGCTCGCAGAGCAACACGTGCGTGGTCTCTCACACACAAACACACACACACACACGTTGCAGTGGTGATTAGAGCCGTTTTGGAATGTTAATGAGCTGCTGGCCAGGCTTCAACGGTGAGGTATTCAGGTCACGACACGGAAAGCACTCAGAACAAACGGCTACGAGCTCTTATACCGCCACACTGATATGGGGGTTAAAAGCGTACAAAGGTAAGGGCCTGCTGTCTGGAGCTCAGTGGTAACCGTCGCTAAGCTAGGCAAGGCTAACTCAAGGACAAGGTCAAAATCATTATCATTCCGCACACAGACGAAGAATTACAGGCCTGTCTGTCTCTCCATCTGCAGGGCCCTTTCGGTGAGATCAGCAGGGCCATTCATGAAATACATCTGTGAAAGTCTAGGGCGGAGATAATCAAATCATCCAAATCATTAAAGCCAAGAGGCAACTGGCACTAATCTGTGTAAATGTGTGGGGAAAAGTGACTTCAGTAAAGCAAAGATTATGGTAGGAGGCAAAGAGAGGAAATAACATATATAAGCATGAAGGAGGTGGACTAAGGGAGAGGAAAGGACAGTAAAGGAAAGGAAAGGAAAGGACAGGACAAGACAGGAAAGGAAAGGAAAGCACAGGAAAGGAAAGGAATGGAAAGGACAGTAAAGGAAAGGACAGGAAATGGGTGACCACTGAGTACAAGCCAGTGTCTGATTTGAGGACAGAAGGCCAATTGCTTCTGGGTAATCAAGGCAGAGAGTACAAATGAGAGAGCCGCAGACGTGGAATTCCCCTTCCAAAAATACACAAACTATATGTCTCTCTACCATGTCATTTGAGCAAAAAGTTGATTTTGAACCTTTTCTGAGCTAGTCCAGCTGATTGAGAAAGATGTTTAGTGACAGAGATCATTTTGGCACAATCACTACCTGTGGCACAGGAAAGAGCCTGTTCAATTCACACTCTACGTCTGAGATCAAACTCTCTTCATATGGTTTAATGTTATTTTTTTTAAACGGAGGAGATTACAGACAGGCGGCAGGTGCACTGATTTGCATCCCATTCGACAAACCACAACAGACTCCAACATGTGGCTCAGCTGTAGCTCCTCTTTTCAAACAACCACTTTGGTCTGATTTCCTTGTTGTCGTTTCTCCAGGTTTCCCTGGAAATCAAGTGGCCACTTAACGGTGCAGCGAACACTCCGTCTGGCCCTCGAGGGTCAATGGTTCATTCAGTCGGTCACATGTAATGTTCATGTTCTTCATCAAGCCGTGAGTGGGGCTGTCAGGGTAACCTTTACCAAAACGTCTGCTGTCCATCAGGAGCATGTCAGCAGCAGTGATAAGCCTTAAACTTGGCTTGATTCATTCTGGTGTACCGCTACTGATGCAGTAAGGTGTGAAAAGGTGGGGACACTGCGTTATAATTAGGTAGAGTGTGGAAAGAGAACAGCCAGCAATGTATATAAACACATGTTGAATTAAATGTTCAGAAAATACATTTTTGAAATTCTATAATTAATTCATGTTAGGCAAAAGTTTATTCAACATTATGATTCCTATACTTCTCTTCATGACGATGCTAACCTCCAAACCATTTGCTGTGCTACGGTTTATAAATGAAATGGACTTAGGGAAGGGACTGGTGTAGAAGAAGAAGCCTCTCATCCATGAGTGAGTGTGGTACCTCCCTCGTAAACACACACAAGTCAATCACAAAATATGGGACAGATATATATTATTGTAATAGTTAGATAGCTTTATTTCTGTTTACTGAACTATGGACTCAAAATGAAAGCATCACGGTTGCATGGGACACATTAAAGACCGGTTATGTGCAGGATAATGTTGGAGTAACATACATAACTGATTCATTACCCAAGCCAGATACAGATACAGAATGCCATAAGCTGTCAGGACACATTGTTTGTATTGATTGTCTGTAACAGACAACAGAGGTAGGGTCGTTTAATCACATACCTCCATATGTAACATGTTTAGGATATTGGATACAGTAGTGTTGTTCATATATCAACACAGACATGTCGACAACAAACCACTCTATTTTTATGTAAGAATTAACCATCTAAAATAATATTTTGTGAGACAAGTGATAAAATCTGCCAGTTGGGTGAGGTAATTTTATTTTTTTCCAAAGAAAACCCCCTGCTTTCACACATTTTCTTGAATCAAACGTCTTCATTTTCTTGATATTAAAACATTCTTCACTTGTTTTGTTTTTTTCAGATTTAAACATCAGTAGCACATTTGTTAAACTTATTAAGATGTTTATTTGCAGTGCGCAGTCGAACTAACAGTCTCACAGTCATGCCAACATTAATGTCGTCATGGCAGTACCCTGTATTCGCCTGATAGCTGCTAACAAAATCTACATAATCAACATAATTACCCTTCTGCTCCAGAGTAAACAGAGTTTGACATGCTAAACAATCAATGGGCCATTTTCCCTTTCACACAAAGGGCTCCAGCTGTCTTAACACTGAGTGTTTAGAGTGATGGTGCATTCAAGCTGGAAATAATTCAAACAGATCACTCTCACCTTCAACCTCTGGGCCAAACAGTTTGGCCTAACAACACTGCTTCAGTGCTTGCATCTCTCTAGAGGGAGACTGAAATAACAGCGAAACACAAACTAGGAAGATAACGCATCTTAACTGGTCTAAGATCAGTAGATCTGGGAATAAGTGAAGGGGAAGGAGAGGAAAATAGTAAAAGGATGGTTTTTGAAGGGAGGATTTGCCTGTCCACGTGTCTTTTGCTGGTCATTCTCCTTTTTTTTCCTGGCCCTAGCTTTTATTATTGTCACAAGAAAAGCTGAAACACTCACTGGGATGTGTCATTGTGGCTTGAGTGTGTGTGTGCGCGCATGCATGTGTGTGATCGTGTGCACGCGCCCATGTGCGAGCCAGTGCCTGTGTTTGCTGAGTGCAGACAGACATATGAAGGAAAGACAGAAAGGCACATTTCATTTATAGGTTCGCTTGGAGTTTTACTGTTTTGTTTTGGAGGACTCACAGTTCTTGTCCACACGGTTTCACCATGACCTCACATGCACTGCAATATGTCAGCCTTAACGAGTCATTTAGCCCCATGTTCCGTCTTAAAAGTTTAAATTTTCTTAAAGCGAGGGGGGAAAATGCACCAGCAGAATTTTCTGTTTTTAATCTAATATGATTAAAACAAAGCTCTTGGTTCCATGAGCTTTTAATGTTTTTAAACAACACACAAAACCCTCAACTGCACCCACTTTCTACACTCCATAACTTAAGATCCCAGTGTGCTGGGCTCGCTCTATAATTAGAGCTGACATGGACACTGGAGTCCAGTTACTGCTGGAGCTTGGTTTACTCTCTCATAGGGCTTATCACATCCTAAACACCACAAGTGAGGACCCAACAGATATGAAAAGATGTCATTATCCAATTATTTTGTTTGTTTATCATTCTTTTCATGTTTAAAATCCCTCACAAAAGATATAACTATATAAGGCTCAAAAATTGATTAAAATGCCTTTTAAAAGTGTAAAGTACAAAGATAACTACTAACTAAAATATGCATTTGTTTCAGAATATAGCAGAAAATGACAGTGTAAGAACTTGTATGTGCATATGCATGTGTGCATGGTAGCGTCCTCTGCAGTGAAACAGGGATTCCCCCAGTGCTGAGGCTGTCTGCAAAGTCGTTCAGGAGTGGTCAGATTCTCCCTCCTTCCCCTCCTGCCATAATGAGATTAGTGCTGTGACCCTTCAGCTTTGACTAATCCCTCAACATTTACTGCACCATCTACACATCTCCAAACAGAAAAACACACAGGCCAGCTCAGGCTACACCAGGCCTAATCCGCAGCAATTATACTCAAAACCACACTGTATTTTGCTGTACTGCTTAGTTGGCCTTAGCAAAGGGCAGCAGCAATCTACTACTACTATGCCCTCAGACTTAACAATAGGCAGCCAGCTCAGCAGATGTTTCTCAATGGCGACCTGGTTAAAGAAACAGTACTCTGAATGTGAGACTGGCATTCAGCATATGAGTATCTCAAAGGGGCATTAAGTCGTTTATATGCATTATCAATCTCTATTGGCGACTCTTCTATCTCTTAACTCACTGTTGTGGTTTTCTGGCTCACAAATTTACTGATTTGGTTCACCCTCACTGCTCTCATAGTGTCGTTTTTGGCCACAGCAGCAGCTTTTTTAGCCAAGAAGCTCTAAAAACTCACTGTACGCTGCCTGCTCAGCACCAAAGGGTAAACAGACAAAGTTAGCAACTAGTTAGCGGACATAGGGGAGCATTGAGCAGCTAAAGAGCCAGATACTGTATTTCCCTCAGGAGTTCATTAAGACCATAAACAGAGCTAAAAGCGACGGAATATCGGACTTAGATTCATCAGGAGGCAAGAAACTCGACTCCAAATGAATGATAATGTTGCTCCGTACCTGCTGAATGTGCAGCTAGGCAACCGTTTGCTAACAAGTTCTCCATATCAACTTGAAAGGTGATATGTCAATGTTGTGTTTATACGCAAGCCAAGTCAAGTCAATTTTATTTACACAGCCCAATATCCCAAATCACAAATTTGCCAAAAGGGGCTTTAAAGGTTGCTTTGTTTCCAAATTAATTAATTAATTAATTATAGAAAGGAATAATAAAGTAGACTGCTGCAGCCATTGCAACAGAATCCTATGGTGCAGTTCCTCTCATGACCACTAGATGCTGGCTCCTAATACAAAGTGTCCCAACTTCTCTCTAGAAATACAGATTCAGTGCATTTTTCCAGAGGAGGTTGGGGTCTCGGCAGCTAAATTCACTTCTTCTAGTGCGAAAATGATCTTCCCCTTAAGAAGATTTACCAGTAATTGAATGGGATTACTACTTGCTTTATCAACTTCAGCTCCACCTAGGTCAAATCCTGTTGCCAAAATTGGCTCCTAAACACTGTTATAGCGCTGACAGTTAACCCAAAATCATTTCCAAAACTTGCTGCCACAGATGCTACGTTCATGTTGGCCTACACTCTTTGGAAGTTAGCGTAAGAAATCCAATAGAACCGTCTGCTTTATGATTTTCTTTTTCTAATCCTTTTTCAAGCCATAGCTTAAACGTTGAGCATAATTAAGACCATCAAGACAACAAATACAGCCATGACAGTACAAAGGACATAAATGCAGGCAAAAAGGCAAACCCCAACAGTGCAGATACAAAGGTGCAACCCCTTCACCCACACTATACATAAACCTCTTCTACTGTATGTGCTTTGATCAGAGGGAATTGTTTCAGTGTGACACATCAGGTCACAGGATATTTAAAGATAAACATGCACTGAGGTCAACCAAAGGTAATATTTTACAGGATGGTACAACTGTCTATGGATCAGACGAGAGAGGGGCAGGTCATAGCTGGTGGTCCTGCATTTAAGCCCAGTTATAACCGCTGACTCGTGTTTCTGGATTCATTGCACCCCTCTAAAAAAGCCTCCGCGCGGCTGTCTGGGCCAATCAGTCAGCTGGCAAACTAGGTCTTCGGTGGGATCTAAAATAAAGAAGTGAGAGGAGCGTGAGGTGTAATGGCACGCTGGAGAGCTTGACTTAATCCCAGGAAGTCTTTCCCTCTCTGTGCTGGTATCACGCTAAATATAGGCGGGGTTGGGTATCAAACATACTGTAACAAGCCTAGATACTGGGTTCAGTCTTTGTTCAGGTCATGCAGTGCACTGTGTGTGCTGCCCTGTATTCCTACATTCAGTCAAGGAAACATTAAGTCAACTGGATGAGACAATTCCAGTTATTTCCAATGCAGTTTCACCTCTGTCGGGAATTCCTTTGGTTTCCAGCTGATCATTGGAGACAAGGGATTTCACACCACTGGCAGATTTAATTTCACTTGTTTTAAGACAGCTCAATGCAAAATCAATTTACGCCTTAATATTGACCCTTTAAAGGGTTTGCATTTTGTTTCAGTGCCCATGTGCAGAGGTACAGCTGGGTGGTATTTGCTTCTTGTGTGCACATATGTGTGGAGTGGCAAGTCCATTAATCTGTAGTTAAAGGAATAAATACTCCATCAATCTGTCACAATGGAATATAGTTTGGACAATAATGCATGATTTCAGTCTCATGTCAAGTGAAGTGAAAAGGAAAAGTTGGCAGGCAGCAAAGGCCAGACTGTGGAGGACAACTCGGTTATTTTGCGACTGTCTATTTTTTGTCTGTTGGTCTTGGCCTCCAGTGAGAGCACTGGAGGCTGCTGATGGTACAGATGACGATAGAGGCCCCATGAGCTCAGTGTGTGTGTGTGTGTGTGTGAGAGAGAGAGAGAGAGAGAGAGAGAGAGAGAGAGAGAGAGAGGGAGAGTGAGACCTCCAAGGTTTCACTGTAGGATTCATGAGATTTAAAGAAAGGCGACGGCGACGACAGTAGGCTTCAGCAATGACATGTACACACAACATCCGGCAGATACAGTACAACAACAGAGGCCTATATGCAAACGTACTGTGAATGGAAACACTTGGGAGTACGTGAAAACAAACTTTCATATGATTCCCATAAATCCACCCCTGTGGAAACAAATGGCTGCTATATTTTATAGTTAACACACTGATATACAGTACAGATATAAAACCCCTTAAGGCAAACTGTGATTTGTGATATTGGGCCATATAAATAAAATGGACTTGACTTGACATGATAGTACATACAACATGCCTACATACATACTGTCATACACACACACACACACACACACACACACACACAGTTAAACATATCCAGACTGTAACCTTGAACCCTGATGAAGGCCATCAGCTGTGAAAGAAGCTCAGAAGCAGATGTCTTCAGGAAGGAAACTTACTGCCACATAAACACATGTAAACACATAAAAATACACACACACACATACACGTGCTCACAAATGCAGTATGTCCCAACACACTCCTAGACCAGAACGTGCCCTGTGCCCTCCACATGCCCCCGGCACCTCTGAATTAGCCCACAAACACAAACACACAGGAATAGTTTCCCACAACACAAACACAAATATACCCAGCTTTTCTTACAGGCACCCTGTGTTACCACGGCGATATATTCACACACACACACACACACACACACAGACTACCTTAGTTACTACACTGTATCTGAAAGAAAGACTCAGGAACTGACTCTCTATAACCTTTAAATGTTCCGGTTCAGTTCATATCAGGGAATCTAGGCGCCTTTTCCACCGTATCCACAGAGACAGCGACAACTCATTATATACTCACATCAATATTTCAATATATTGTACAATATTATGAGAGTGGTATCTACCTCTCATCTAACTCTTGTCAATAAAGCCAGTGAGTGTGTTTCTCAAAATGTCGACCTATTCCTTTAAATGCAGAAGAACAAGGCTGCCAAACTTTGGAACGAAGAAAATCTTTGTTTATGGTAACTGTTTAACACTTTTAAATTCCTTTTATTCAACTTTTGTCGGACTGTTGCATGCAACCGACAATACGTCACTGGGTTGCTCTGTAATCGCATTTCATCTGTGATAGTGCGTCCTTATAAAGTGTGACCTGGTTTTTTCTGCGGCGCGCAGCCAGACACAAAAGCTGATTGTGGGAAATATTGCGGTGTTCAATCCCACATACAAGTGTGCACATGTGAAACAAGCGTCCAGTGTTTTCCCTCAACCCCCCCCCCACCCCCACCCCACCCCCACACACCCCCACACACCACCACCACCCTCACCCTTTGTCATTCTGTCTCACTCTCTCTCTCTCTGTCTCTCTCTTCCTCTCTCACTTCTCACGCTTGCTGTGTCATGTTGTTGTTAATGAAAAAAATGACAGGCAGAGAGATTAAATGAAATGAGACCTTTGTATAGCTATATGTTCTCAAATCTGGAGGTGTTGTACCTTACAATGATTATGCAATACTATGTAATAATGTGGACAAGCCAAATTATCAAGTTGGTTTAAATGTCTAAACTGCTCTTCTATTGGCTTTGAAAATATACTTTGGAAGTGGTTTTGATAAACACTCATCCAAATCAATTGGCTGAATTGAGCATATAGAAAAAGGGAGCCTGACAAATAAGAGAGAGGAAGACGGACATAAAAGAGAGAAGAGACAGACACAGAGAGAGAGTGAGAAAGGCAAACATAGAATAGAAACCAGAGTAAGACTAACAGCAGCCTGAGCGAGTAAACACAGAGGATATTGGAGGATACGTGCTGCTTGCTAGTGGATTAGCCGAGTGAAATCTTGCTCTGACTCATACCACACTTGCCTGTTATTATACTCCTCCCTTGCTTGTGTGTGTGTGCGCGCTTATTCCTGTGTGTGACCCTAATACAGCAGGCATGATGACATATGACAAAAGCTACTGTTTAAGGGAGTTATGGCATAGTTAAGCATCTCTGTGTGTGAGAGAGAGAGAGAGAGAGAGATTACCTGACGCTTTGGCAGTATTGTCGTTGTTACGTTCATGCCAATAAAGCATATTGAATTAAATTGAATTGAACTGAGAGAGAGAGAGAGAGAGAGCGAGAGAGAGAGAGAGAGTAAACTACAGAGTGGGATGTAAAATTGTTTCCTAACCAGCCTCTGGATCAAATGGGAAATGAACCTGCTGATAAACTAAATGGAGACAAGATATACTGTGTAACACTGCAGAAAGCATTTGTTTGTGTCAGTCGTATGCAGGAGCATGATTTGCAAAGCAAACTTCTTGTCAGTCCAACCAAATTCTCCAAATTAAGCAGCCAAAGCAAGTCGGGAACTCCAAAATAGGAGCACATGACAGTATAGAAGAACTACAGTGTGTTGAACTTACTGTCTCTCTTTCTTCACTCTCCTCACCTGTAAGTCAGCAGACCACAGAGCTGTGACATAACTCGTGGAGCTGCTGGCCAACTGCTACTGCTCTGTCTGGCAGGTGCATTTCCTCCTTGCTTTGTTTTTCCCTTGTGTTTCCTTCCCTAAGTGATTTACCATTTTCCCTGGAAATCATCCCTCTCCCCGTCTCTCTCCACACATCCCCTAAACCCATCATCTCGGAAAAAAAAACAAAAAAACCCACGGCTGGATGAGATGCCAAGCCCGCAGATTCTCCAGTGTGTGTTCTGGATGTTTAGCTTGTGGTAATTGTAATGTTTTATTGCATTATGTAATAGTCTCCGAATGATTAAAACAGACCCATCCAGAGGTTTGTGCAGGCTCACACGGTTGCTTTCTTCCAGTAAGCGCACTGAGGGTTGGGAGAGCAAACCCCAAACAGCAGCGTGTTGTGCCACAGCGCAACAGTTGGGCTGCTCGTGTTTGTCAGCGTAACTGGAGCCCAGGGAAAACCCTGCCACATCCAAAGGAAGCACAACACTGTAACATGCAGACAGGACCCTCAACGCCACAGCAGCTGATCACGGTGACAATAGAGACGCGCAGCTGCAACGAACAACTGGATTACACAGCAAAACCACAAAAGCCATAAATAGTCATGTTGTAGTTTTGCTGCATAATATGGAATTGTGAGTGTAAGCAGTTGTTGTTGTTATACTGCAACAGAGGGCATAATAACTTTGTTTAGACATGATCATGACTTTTACTAAACTGTAAGAAAGCAAGTTATTTAGAGTTAGAGACAGTGTGAAGAGTGCTACTGCAGTAGGAGTGGAGAACAGCTGCAGGATAGATGATGTTACGAGCTTTTCTACAGCAGCTACTGCTGTAAAGTTATTCCACCACTTCCACTGCTCTACACCTCCATCCCTAATGCCTCATCAGCCCATCTCTCCATCTCCCACAGCAGCAACTAAGGCATGACTCATGTGGGCGCAATGTTCTCAGTCGCTCCTCGGGGTCTCAGCTGCTGGTGAGGGTAGAGGGGGAAACTATTTGAGTGATTTTCTCGTTCCTTCTTTCTCTCTGTGAAAGGCAGGGAAGGATGTCCTGTATTCTGAAAGCACAAGTTTGGATTTTAGGTAATGGCGAGATGGTGAAAAGAAAACACGGACGCATAAGCATAAACACACACTTGCACGGAAGATCTCATGGCTACAGTGTGCACATGATATAACAGATACGAGTGTCAGGTTTAAACTTCTTAAACACTATTCAAATGATTGACGGGCATAGCAAAATATCCTTGTTGACTCACACACGTGCACGCGGGGAGATCATAAGGCACAACTCCTTGAGCCAAAGCCACAGGTGTCTATGAGAACAAAGAGTCACGAACAGTATGCAAAGCGGAGCAGAGTAAATATAGATTTAGAGAGCAGGGCGGGCCGGCCAGGAAAAGAATGAAATGCAGGGGTTAAACAACAGGAGCGGAGGTTGGGAGACGTGGAGGAGAAATGGAGACAAATGGACAATGTGGAGAAAAGTAGACTAATAGAGGATGAAGGGGAAATGATGCCAGATTGAAAAGCAGTTATAGAGCACGTTGGCTAAGGTTAGCGCAGATATTAGAGGGCAGCGTGTCAGCAAAACCATATAATGTGTCTGGAGTTTTACGACCGCACAGCCACAGATGTCCTACACCACTGCTCCCCACCCCCTCCCCCACTCCCAGCTTCCCCATTACCGAGCATTATCTCCCTGTCACACCACGCCATTACCAGGCCTTATCTCCCACAGCGGGGGGCACACCAACACAGTAAATCGCTGCTGGAGCCAGCTGTAGTCATCTCTTTCTTCAGCATCTCAAGGGCAGACTGCTGTCACTGCCACTGCACCCCCCCACCGGCAAAGCAGCACTGAAGAGTGACTGCTGCTTTATCACTAGAGACCACCATGTCAGTAAGCTCATATTTACAGAGACTTTGATTTGTGTAACTCTCACTGAGGCCATCAAATCCTCTAAATATCTCTTCACAGTGTATAAATACAGTTGCTATAAACCCCGCGTTTTTGTATAGAGGCCTATTATAACTTTTTTATCTAATCAAAGCAGGATAAAAACATACAACTAGAACTGAAGGGAGAGAAACAAAAGTGGATGTGTGAGGACGGGCGTGTTTTGGAATGCAACGCAATCTTCAACGCTGTTTCCGTCAAGCTGCAAATTTGTTATGTAACAGCACAACCAGAGAAAATCAAAGCAAGTCACCCCCCCACCCCCCCACCACCCCCACCCCCCCGATCGGATAATTGGGGCGTAGAAATCCAACAGTGTAGAAGCCAAATTTTTTTGGGGAAAAGGGCTAAATTCCAGAGGTAGGTGCCAAGGGATTAAACAGGCTCCAAAACACATGCAAGGTCTTTTGTTCTGCACTCTGGCTCTTTTGTTTCACCTGCTGTACCACTCATCACAGGGAGCTTTACCTGTCAGATAGCATACCCTCTCTATATTTGATCAGTTAAACTGTATTTAATGACTGCATATCCTTTCACTTCAGGAGAGGCTGGGAAATTAGGCCACATGGGAAAGAAAAGCTTTGGGATTCTGAAAACCTTCTAAGTAATGTGCAGTTTAACAGTGTACAAATGAGAAAATTAGAGTTTGTACGCAGCCAGGGCAGGTTTATATGTGGTTTTATCATTACTCTTTAATGTTTTTCTAACTTTGGCCTTGAATTTAATTAACTTTATCTATGTATGATTGTCTTGTATTTTGTTTTTTTATGTTATGTGTAGAAGAGATAAACTGGGGTAAACCAGCTAATGAAGATGAAGAAAAAACAAACCAACGGAAAAACTATATATAATACTTAAAGCGGCTATAATCAATAATTCTATATTAACAATAGTTCATATGACTACCTGTATGTGCAACGGTTCACACAGAGAATTATCACGACTCTGCAGTTCCCCTCAGCTCTACAGAGCTTTATACACAGCGACTTTTTGCTAATTGTTTTGGTTCACTCTTACCACTTTTATAGTGTCGTTTTGGCCACAGCAGGCAGCTGTTTTCATCTAAAAAGCTCTAAAAACTAACTGTACGCTACCGGCCCAGCACCAAACAGCAGACAGACACAGTGAGCACAGTGGAGCGTTTAGCTGCTAAAGAGCCAGATATTTCCCTCAGGAGTTGGTGGAGACCAAAACAGAACTAAATGAAGCTCAGTGTAAGTTCAGTCAGGAAGACTACCTTTATGCCCCCCCACCCCCACCCCCTCTCTCAGCCAATCATATTGCTGCTGTCAAACTTGAAATCTGTTCTCCTCTCGCTTGCTCTCAGCGCGCCAAAGACTCTTCACATTTCTCATCTTTGCATGCACGTGTCAATAAATACTTGTTCACTCATGATGAAGTCTCTCCTGATTTAAATGAGAGTGAAAATTGGACTTACATTCACCAGGTGGCCAGAAACACGACTCTGAATAAATGCTAATGTTCCTTTTTTATGGTGACCCCCTCTAACCTTTATCATCTGGCATCACTGTCACATCAAATTTTACCCTTCACAAGCTGAGCTGGTCAATGACAAGGTCTCTCCAGAACTAATGAGTGGATATCCATGACATTTGCTGTGTATTGTCTAGAGCTAGATTAATCGGCCGTCCCGATATATTGAATCTATTAGTTTTGAGGTGGTTTTGAGACAGCATCCTTAATATAGTTTATCCACCAGAGAGCACTGACAAGTTTTTTTTTTCCAACTGTAGAATGTCCCGCACCGTACATATTGAAGCTGTTGTAATTCTTTAAAAAACAAATTTAAGGGATCCTTATGAAAAATGTTCGTATATGATAGTATGCTGAATGAGTATATCCAATATATTGTTATAAGAATATACTTATAAGTCAAATATCTATACCGGTATCCACCTTAGAAATCCAGTATCTTCAGGCTACAGTATTATTATGTCATGATGTTTTAGGTGACCCCTTGACCTTTCCTCTATAGACCCACTGACAGAAAAAATGTAAAAGTAAATACAAAAAATATTAAACCACAGGGTGATTGCCATGAAATATTCTGAGCACCTCCATGCACCCTTTCCATTTTGGACACGTCGCTATAGCATTGCCTTCAGCCCAATATGTCAACTTTGCACCTAAGCCATCATAAAATAATTGTCAAATTGCCATCAAATGTGCAAATTGCGGCCATGCTACGAAAGAAGCATATTATGTCATTTTGTGGGATGTAATGAGCACTGATGCCTCCAGGTGCCACTGATACTGCTAGCGGGGCTGTAGACTTCTAGTTTGGTTAGATCAAATTCTTGCTCAGAAGTTTTCAGAAACAAAAATCTAATAGTTAATAGCCTAATAGTTTCTCTACAACCAATCAACATTATTCCTTTCAAGTCTCCTCCATCTTCCTCAATCAACCCTTTTTCGCCCCTCTTGCTTCCTGTAACTCTCACATTTTGTGAGTAGAGGTCCGGCACTGTGCTGCCGTCCTCGCATGTTTCTGTGCTGTCAACACTTTCTAAAGATAACACCTCCACTTCACCCCCCCGCCCACCCCACCCCTGAACCACCTCTCTCCGCCTGTCAGCTACGGTTCACAACAACGCTGCTGCAACAGAGACGGCTAAAATTAACCCTTAACCAAGGGGCTCTGATTGGCACTCTGACGGGACTGCGGACCAACTGAGAGAAGGGGGAGGAAATATGGAAGAGAGGGCACGCGAGTAGATCTTGAGAGACAAAAGAACAAATGAAAGAGAGATATAAAAGTAGATGGGAAAAGCTGAGGACACTCAGGACACCAGCCCTGTATAAAAAAAAAAGATAAATTCCTGTAAAATTGCCCTCAATCTCCCGGTGGGGGTCATGCAGTGAGTGCTGAGAAGAGCTGGATCATTAAAGTGCCACAAAGGCCTCTCCAGTGTACACACACTGCCTGCAGAGTAGTGCTTACACCAGCATAGTCTCTCTGTTTTGCTGACCACGCCAATGTGTCCTCGTTTTCATATACAACAGAAAAACTCATTAACTCACACACATTATCACACCCTCACTCACACATACACACATCACAGACCATCCTTAATCCCAAGTTGGCATCTAATTTGATCTTTTCGTTAGCAGCGGTGCCAAGAAATGCCAAGGAGAGCTGTGTTTCTCATAGTTACACTCTTCTTTTCAGCCCTGAAAGGAGATCAATGAGCGACTGAAGAAGATCACAGACCCTAAGATCTCCCTGACATTTGACCTTAATACAGTCAAATCCTGATCCTTGTCAATCAAAACTGAAAGCTGATGAAGCCAGTAAGATTAGGACAATCTGTAAGGAATTCATCCTTTCCTGTATTTCAATCACATGAACCAAATAAGTATCATGCACGTGGCACGGTCAGCAGTCCACGCACTTAATACAAAGCCATGACACGCTATCCTACTATACTGACCAACTAATTGTGAGTCACAGCAATTTGTATCCTTGATTGTGACAGACTTTTCATTTAGTGGATAGTCTGCTGACCACCACTCTGGCGATTTCAAGGTCAAGGCTCTGAAGGATTAGAGAGCGTTAAACGGGTAGATGAAAGCTGAACCCACTCACTGAAGTGACTCTGAGAGGGGGTGGAGAAACGGTCAGTAGATCCCTAAAGTGATCGCTCTGACTCGCTCACGCTATCTGATTATACGTCAGTTTAATGCAGCAGAATTGCAAAGCGCCGCTCCAGCATATCGACTCCAGTCAGGATCCGGTTGCTGCGCAGCATCTGTGCCATGCTGAATGAAATCTGGATTGCGGTCAATATGGTGAGCAAACTCTATCATCAAGCCTTGGCACTGGGCAAAAATCAAGTTTCACTCATGTCCTTCAAAAGGAAATGCATCTCATATGGTGATGATGCAGCCTTTTCTCCAATAAAAAGTGCTGTACTGGTAAGAAGTCAAGCAAATATAGCTCAGCGGCACTGGTTTTCTTCAAACCAAGATGAGCCATGGGAAGATCCATCAGAAGAGTTTGTGTGTGTGTGTGTGTGGGTGTGTATTACATGTGCACGGCGTGAGTTGCATCACTTCACACCCCATTCACTCAGGCGTTTGTAGCTCTCATTCTAGAGAAGACGGGAGCCATGCATCCATAGCAATCTACTAAAGGTTGGTAAAGATTGGGTAAATGTAAACTGCTTTTTCCAGCATGTTGCAAAAATATCTCTTAAAGTCACTTGTATGATAATAGTTTCGAATCAACTGTTATTTTCTTGTAATGTAAGTCACCTATGTAAAAAGAAAAACACACAATAAATTGAGAAACTGATGATCTCTGTCTGTATTTGCACGTTTTCTCTCCTTAACACCACTAGTCCCACTCCTAGTGACCTTTCACCTCATCATGTTCTCAACCAATCCAAGGCACTGATTCCAGGATCCAGAATTAGCACTGCTATCACTGGCAGGGAGAATGTTGACCATGCGGACGAGTCATGGAGGAAAAGAGTAAAAAAGAGTGGGGTGACTTTGATGGGTATAAAGAGACTGAGCTGCAGACAGAGAATTGCCTGTAAAGACCCTCATGAGACACAGACGACAAAAAAGAAGTTAAAGGAACACACTGCATATTAGGCTACACATTAACATAGGCCTACTGCCAGTAGGTAAGCAATATGAGTGAGAAAATGAAATCTCATAGCAGCTGTAAGGCTAAATTATGAATAATTTTAAAAGATAAGTGGCCAGTTCTGGCAACTGTGCTAGATACTGGTAAAATATACTCTTTACTGCATATTACAGTACAAGACTAGGAGTCTACAGCAGTGCTAGCAGCTACGTGAGGCTGTATTTAGGCAGAGTGATGCTTTGAGCTAATGATGTTCACCATATAGATTTATCATGTTGTCTTGCTAATTAGCACTAAACACAAAATACAACTAAGACTCATGGGAATGTCATTAGCTCTGCAGGTATTTGGGCAAAAACCAAAGTGAAAGTTTTGACCGAAATGAAAAGTTAAAGTATCGTGACGTTGTTACAATCGATCCTGAGGGAGACGTGAATGTTTGAGCCAAACGTCATGGCAATCCATCCACAAATGTCAACCTGCTGGTGGCACTAGAGCAAAAGTCATTCAGATACATTATCTGGGAACCATAAATATCTGCACAAAGGCAATCTATCCAGTAGTTGCGGATGTATTTCCTTCTGGAGGTTACTTTGGGCTTGCGGAGGCCAGTGATCTACTAGGTCTGTGTTCTCATCATAAATCAAGGTAGTTGTTGATCCAACATAACCTTCAGGTAGACATAAAAACATGCTGTAGTATCATGATAAAAAGATTTGTCGGCTCTGTGTTGCTTGACAGTGTCACCCTCTCAACTCCATCTCCTGTCATTCCCTCCCTCCCTTGTAAATCTCTTTCTCCTCTCCTCATCATGACATATTTTCCCTTTCGTGCTGCTATCTTTTTCTTTAGCAACCCTCTAACTTTCAAATATACTCACACCTCCCCTCCTCCTCTTCACCATAACAAACTGAGAACAGTCAAGGGCATCACACTGTGAAGACTTCACCAGCCTCAGAAGGGAAAGAAAAATGTGCTGCACAATGGCACTGTACAGCCACAAAAAAATTCATCCATTCACTTTTCCCTCTCTAAACATTTAATGCAATTACTGACATGATCACAATCCTCCGCTGAGTGTGGAAATAAAATCCACATACCAGTCAAAACTGCTTCTGAGTGGGAGGTCTCGGGTCTGACCCCAGGCATATGTACCACATGTAAAACCCCTGGACAGCCATCTAAACATGTGGTACAGTCTGTTCTTAGGTTTGCTGATGCGTCTGCCTGCACATGTGTGTGTGTGTCCAGGGAGAAACTCATGTTAAACACACATATATAAACATGTCAAACAGCACTCACCGATGCAGGCGTGCACACGGACGGACAGCTGGGTCCGTAGAATAACACTGTGCTTCTTCCCCCTGGTCCTGACGAAGACAGAAGAAGAATTATTATCCATTCAAAAATATCTTTATGAAAGCAGATGAGTCTAGTTGCTACACAATCATTTCAATTACGGCCAAACCTAATTAACTTTCATGTACTTTCTGGAATCAAATGTAATTTTCTTTTCTTGTTTGATGATTTATTCAATTACTAGAGAAGAATATCCTGCAACAAGTGAAACCGCATTGGAAAAGGAAGTGCAATCATCTCACCCAATCGGCTACTGCTTTAAGGAAAACAACCTTTTTGTTACTTGTGTCAAGAAAAATTTTAAGACAAAATGACTCGTTAAGATGGAGCTTTTTTAGCATGCAGAGGCAGCTGGCATGATGGGAATGGTGCAGACAAGCAGGATTTGCACCCCTATACTGATACACATCTGAGCCTTGAGCATAGACAGCAGAAATGCAGGAACAGACACAACACACACCTACACACACCTCCACATGCCACGGTGCTGCCGTGAGCACACGTTCATACGCAGCACATTTCCAGTGGGAAAACGAAAAGGCGGAGTATGATGGTATTTTGAGAGCAACTCAAACTCTCTCTCCTAACCTTGGCTGTTATCCTCTAAAATCTGTAGGAGCTAATCACAGACTTCCATCACTGACATGCTGAGCGCATCCAATCCAAGTGTAGCACTGCTCTGATAACACACACCGCTGCAATACACCCGTTACGTGTAACATGCAGTAAGGATAACCCACACCCAAAAAAGAGACCAGCTGGCCTCTTATCCTTCTGTTAAGCTGCGTTATCAGCTTTGCTCGGAAATAGAGCAAAATGTTAACGCGATCTGCTGAGATGCTGATAGAGCTGTGTTTTTCCTGCAAATTCATGCTCCTTGCTGTACCTGTCTGATAATGTATTGTGTGAGAATGACAGACAAATCGGAGACTCGGAGAGGGAGGGCTTATGCCATTCAGAGATAAGTGGAAGGAAAATTAGACTCAAGATGCAATCAGAGTATAAAAGAAGATTCAACATATCAAATTTATAACGGAGGATTAAAAAAGGGATGTTGTGGGTTAAAAATGCTAGCTGGCATTGGTATCAACATTTTTAAAATGCCAGAGTTGCTGGCATCTACACTACAAATACAATTTTAATAACTTATATAGGATTCATTAGATTTAAATTATTCAAATCACTATTTTAATTTATTGTGAATAATACAAAAACAGCTCAAATGGCTTCCAGTGACTCTGGCTACTCTGCATCATAATCCACAGCAGTTTCCTCCCAATTTTTCTCTTCACTTTCTTTTAGTGAAAGCACACTCTGAGCTGTCCTTGTCACCAGAGGACCTTGTTTACTGTCAACTGCGGTGAGCAGCGTCCTGCCGCAGCTGGAATCACCACACATTTTTGATGCCGTGGGAACATAAATTCTGGGTGAAAATCACTTTACACCAATCTGCTCTTTACAACACTCTGGGCCTTTTTCAGTGAAAGGCAATTTTCTGTTTTCCAGTTCAGGTTTGTCAGTAAAAGGTAGAAAAAATAAGCCTTACTTATAGAGTATGAACATACAGTATAATGTATGTATGTGTATATATCACATGTGAGCAGTGTCCATAAGCCAATCACCATAATGCCATGATACAGACAAGCTGATTGTAATGGTCATGCATATAGACAATGTGAATATTTGACAAACAGCTATAAATACAGCACAGTACCATCACAACTGATGAACAGACACATCTAGCCACTCACAAAATTCACATCCACTATGCCTTTAAGATGTTACAACAGCTGTCAAAAACTACTTGACTTCATAAGTACAATATGTGGTGTGAGGCTGAGATATTGAGCGGGATTTATTCCTTTTTGACACAATAGTGTTCTTTCGACAAAGGGAGGATAGGACTGGCCTAGACAGAAGCATCCATCCTCAACCTATGTGATGTTTTGCCAAGAAAGGGTCAGACCCAACCCAATGTGTGACTCATTTCCTCCTGTCACTCAGTACAGTGTGACTTCGGTAAAAGCCACGTTTGATGGGATGACAGACAGGCCCGTCCAATCCAACCAGTTCCCCAAGATCTATCAATAACACACATGCCTTTATCCACCTGCTCCTCATCTGTCACATGGCTTGGCATGACAAACAAATAAATGTACACATGGAAACAAGCACACACAAACAGACACAGACACCCCCCCCCCACACACACACACACACACACACACACACCCCAGTCTCCAAACAGCTCAACATACCACAACTCTCCACAAACACACACACTGTCACACACTTACATATGCTGCCGGTTAATAGCTGTGTATTTGTCAGAGCTGTACATGACAATGCCTTGTGACCCGTGTTGGAGGCAACAGCTGAGAGCAGAGTGCATTTCTAAAGTTGTGACTCAGCCTTCTCAACAGCAGCACTGAACACAGGCAAATCTACTTACTAAACTGATCAGGATCTAAGTGGCTTACCACCTCAGCTATACAATTTATTTTCTGGGGGAAATCCTGAGCCCTTGTAGCAGGTTTCCATTTTCCATTTCTCTTGTTGACCCAAAGAGAGACACCAGCACTGCTGCTGGGAGATCTGAGAGACTGAAGATGCTCCACGACAGTACTGTTACAAAGTGATCATGCTGTTTCTTCTACAGCTGACAGGGATGTACACAATTGTTGTCACAAAGGAGATCAGAATATCAATTATTGTAAAAACACAGTGAGAGACGAGCTGTAGCTGTGGAAGGGAGGGCACATCTGTCCCGCTTTCCAGAGCGCTTCATACTTTCCGTGAACTCGTGCTTCCAAGAAAATCCATATCCAGCAGCTTGTGATTCTTCCCATTTTATAAGAATGGAGAAACTCAGAAAATATATGTGTGTGTGTGTGTGTGTGTGTGTGTGTGTGTGTGTGGGAGAGAAAGGTCAAGGGGACTCCTCGCTTTGTCTCAAATGGTTGGAGGTGCTTTGACAGTGAAGAGTGAGAGTGTAAACGTCCTGACTGTTTCAAAGGGTATAAATGTGAATCAGTCTCACCCTGTGTCATCCTGCTGAAAGCTCTCCAGCTCGTCCCTTTGCTCAGCCAGAGAGGACTCCAGATCCAGATAGGTGCCATTGTGGGAGAGCTGCAGCGTACAGTCATCGAGCTATGGAAAAGAATGGGAAAAATCATTTGAATACAAAAGTGAATGAAATGAACCTGAACTGAGATACTGGATTGGATTTAACTGTAAAAGTGATTATCAGCTTAAAATTGGCGTTCATTTCTAAATTAGGGATGGAAAATATGATTGAGCACTTGGGCATACAGGGTGGCATGTGAAATTTCCCTGGCCAGGCTGTGATGTACGTACATGAACCACCCACAAGAATGACATTGGTCTCTGGGCCCACTATTTTTTAATAGTCCCTCGCTACGTCTCTGCATGTGTTTCACACCCTTTTTTAAAACAATTTGAGCCTGTAAAATAAAGCCGGTTTATGGGGCTAGGATTTGAACACAAGTGTGTACAGTGATCCATGAAAAGTGGGAGAGCCATATGCGGTGTGGCTCTGCTTTCGGCATTACAAAGCTGTTAAGGGAATTAACTAGTAGAGAAGTAGCTATAAAGGCTGCAGAACATGAAACCAAAACCAGAGGGAAACACGGAGAAAGAAACCGAGATATTAGTGCATCTAAATACCAGGTGTGAGAAAAATGACACTGAAATTGTGTACAACATGAAGCTACAGCACAATGAAGTCTCTGTATGTTTGTGGAGGGAGCAATCACAGTCATTCCCACCCCCATTAATGTTTATATTAATGCACAAAACAGATTGTGCTTTGGTTCTGTTTTACACCAATCTTGCGCCCCCACCATGCCATCTGCGGCTGCATGATCTAAGGTAGCACTGCAGAGCGGCCTACGTCAGAATTAACCCACTATGCTGTGTAATAAGAAACCCTGCTGAGTTTGAGACCAGGTGCACAGTAATATATCTGCACACCACTGGCATTGATGTTTATGGGTACGGTCACAAGTTGATGGCAGGTGCAAGCAGCCATCCCAGCTACAACTCATAAAAAGTAACAAACATCACTGTTACTGTTACAATCAGCTATGAGCTTTGCACCTTATTGTTAAAGCTGCTGATGTATGAATAAGTGAATGAGATCAGAGTCATGAGATGAGTTAGCATTTAGCGCCTCTATGGTATCGGTAGACCTAACCTAGCCTGGCCTCTGGCGTGCTACCAAGCGCCCCCTGACCGTCTAGTCGAGCTGCATGACGACACTCTCTGACCAGCAGAGACCGCAGATCACAAGACCGGCTGCTGCTGCTCTCTGTCTGTCCCTCCTTCTCACTCGGAAACAGAGAGACGGACTGTCGGATGGATTCACAGCATAAATATAACCTTGCTATATTTACTCTGCTCTGAGGCAGCATGCACACAGGAGCTCAAGGGGTGGGTGTGTCCGCTGGGGCTGGGAGTTCAAATAGGGCACGGCCAAGGCCAAAGTGTTACAAAGGAGAAGCTGACTGTCATCCATGTTGCAATGAAGTTTGCAGTCTTACGCTAACGTATCATGTTTTCTTTAAGCAATCCCAAGCTCAGAGCAAGGTATCATGCGCCAAAAGCAAACGAGGTGACTTTGGGCTCTGCTCCAGTTTTCCCCTCACAGCAACATGAATCCATCTGTGCCAAAGAGCTGATCCGCAAAGCAGAACGCACAGACACATCCCTAGCTGAAATTTTAACCAGTTAGGCCAATTAAAATGCTGTCATAACCATATTTACCCAGGTAGACCACTGTGATATAGTCCGTACAGGAAAAAATAAGGAAGAGGAGAAAGAGTCTTGCAAAATGAGGTTGACAGCTAAGGAAAAAGATAGTAAGTGGACCTTGAGTGGCTTATCTTTACTAAGCTAAATGCTAACTCTAGCATGGCAACATGCTCACAGTGGTAATGCCAACATGCTGATATTTAGTAGGTAGTAATGTTTACCAAGTTCACCATCTTAGTTTTGAGTGTTAGCATGCTATCATTTGCTAATTAGCACTAAACAAGGCTGATGGGAATGTCATTAGTTTGGCAAGTATTGGACAAACTGTAATTTTGACCTGATGATGGCGCTAGATGAAAAATGGCCATCATCAAAATCATTCGTCATCCACAGATTTGCCAAATTTTATGGCAATCCATCCAATAGTTGTCAAGACATTTCACTCAACCTCATGGTGGTGCTAGAGGAAAAGTCAGGGGATCATCAAAGTCAGTAAGATTCATCCTGTGGGGACCATGAATTTAATGGCAATTCCTCCAGTAGTTGATGAAATATTTCAGTCTGAACCAACCGACAAACCAACATTGCCATCCCTAGAGCCTGCTTGGCTGCTAAAAAATCTAACAAATGAAAAAAAAAAAAAACATGATGATTCTAGCGCAAATATGGGGGCCATCTTTGTAGTCTAATCCCAATTTCATCAGCTATTGAACCCCAGTGAAGCAACCATTGTTATTCACACTTTCCGTGCCAATACGGCATGTGAGATTTGGTAAGTCAAGGGGGGGGGGTGTTAATCGTGCCCTGTCCCACTTCCCCGGTTTTTATGTAGGAATAAGACTAAAGCCTCTCTTGTGCCCAATCTGCTAGCATTATTCAGCATTTTTATGCATATTCCACTTGTCCTTGAGTGAGGTCTCTGAAAATCCCCCATTCTGTCTAAGACATGTCTCAAGACAGAGTTCCCCCACCACCCCCACCTCCACCTCCACCTCCAGCTCCCTGCTTTCTTTTGCTGCTCCGTTTTATCTACACACATTACTCAATCATATAAATATTGCTTGGACAGCGATAAGTGAGCCCCCGGACCACTCTGTAACACAATATGTTAACAGCTCACCCTCCAAAGGGTGTCCCTTTCCTAAAGCGCTTCGTTTGGGTAATAGTAGTAATAACATAACAAAACACATCATGCTGGATGGAGCCGGCAGAGAGGTGGCTCCACAAGGAACCGCAAGCTCTTCACACTCAAGGCTCTGGGACGGGCCAGGGAAACACTTAGTGGCTAGTATACTTTACACTCATTTAATCAAATTCTCCCAGAAGAGCAAAGCGGAGGGGGAAAAAAAAAAGTGGGGGTAGGGGAGTAATTACTTCCACGTTAAGACAACACCAAGCCTGCTGGCGATCACGGTGGGTCGACAGTTAACAACGCCTTTACGTAACTTAGACGATGAGTTTTTAAGAACTTTTTTTGTGTCCAAATCAGAGCCACAGAGAATCAGGCTCTTTGAAGAGCGTGGAGGAGGGCGCGTTCTACACGGCTATTAAATCTCCCAGTGTTGCTTTAATGGGAACCCTTTGGTAATGAAATAAAAGTTGAGCTGTGAAGTCTGGGCTTTGTTGTTTTTGAGGGGAAGGGGAGTTTTTCCCTGCAAAACTGTAGCTGTTTGACTGATGGTGAGGCGTCTGCATTCAGCTGAACATCTATGTATCTTTTTTTTGGGGGGGGGGGGGTAACTTGTCTTACTGCCTTACTCAACTTTGTTGAGTCTTATTTATGGTTTCAGGTTTATTTCTTTAAAGCTAGAAGAGGAAAGTGATCAAATCTTCTGTGAGAATCAAAAGGAAACTTCTTTGTTTGGCAGTTTGGATAAAATGACACATCCCATCCACACAAACCAGTTTGATTCAGCCCTGGCAAGTTAGCCTAACCTTATTTGTGTGTATGTGTGTGTGTGTGTGTGTGTGTGTGTTTGTGTTTAAGTGTACAAACTGGTGCATGGTCAGAGAGGTGGAAGAGGAGATGGAGGAGGAAGAGGTCAGGAAAACCACAGCGCCCAAAGTGAGGAGAACAAAGTGTCGCAGGGATCCAGGCCCCGGGCCACAGGAATTCTGGGACAAGTGACCTATACTTTACATGCAGCCCAGCCAGCCATACACAGAGCTCTACCATCGCAATATAATAACACAGTAGGCTTTTCTCAGAGAAGAGCACACAAGGTTAAGACAAAAAGAGAGAAATCGTCTTGCTAGCTTTAACATTTTCCAATAATATAATAACATTCAAGCCTTTTAAACGGCAACTTTTAGATCTGGACAATCTGACGGGCAAATGTGCAACAGTTCAGTTTCATCCCTATAATCTAAGCACAAGATCCAGTTGCCGTTGCGCACAGCCTTCCTCCTGATGTGAACAAAATTGCAAACACGAACGCAGGCTGTGCCATCTGCCCGTGTGTAGGTTGTAATCATAAGCTTTTCTGTGCTGTGGGCCATTTTTCATTTGTTTTGTGGCTTTTAAAGACGGGGCAGCAAAAGATCTACTTGGTCTGGAAAACCACTCTGCTGTTGAACGCTGGTTTGCAGTCCGGGTAGTGTGCCAGCACTGGAACTCACTCTTTCTCTCTGTGTCTCACTTTTATTTTCAATTCTGTTCCATCTTATACTTTAACCTTGAATTAAATAGCATCTACTTACAAATGTAGATTATAAATAAGGTCACATAGTATCTGCTTTACTTGTATAGCCTCTGTGGGTGTGTTCACACGTTTGTGTGACTCAACCTTGTCAGTAAGGAATGTGTTGCTGTTTTTCTTTTTTTTTTTCTTGGTTGCTTTAAACACTGAATTTCACTAAGACCGTAACCTATCGTAATCTGACACCGCCCGCTAAATGTGATCATCTGTGATTCAGGCTCTTCGCCGGGCACCAGAGCTTTATGGCTGTCCACTTGCAGATGAATGTGGCAACTCAGGATATATCTAGTTGCACTGATGTCTTTGCACACCTGTCACTGTGGCACCCTAAGCAGAGTGCAAAATATATTCAGCAATATGAATGATTATTCACTTCGAGGAGGGGATTTATTCTTATTTCTAGCCCCCTCAACAGAGAGGTCAGAGGTTAGAGTCTGCATCAAGGGTTTCTTGGTGCTGGCGGAGATCCAGCATCTCTCTCAAATGTATGCCAACATGGGATTAAATCAGGATATTTAGTCTAAAACAAGTGAAGTCCGTGTTTAATGTTGCTGTGGGCTTTGAGGCAAACATTTGCAGCCCTGTTTCAGTCCTCTGGCTGGAGAGCCAATCAGTTGTGCTGCATGAGTTCTCAAAATAGCCTCTGAATGGTGGGTATGGAAGTTTATTTGCAGTAGGGTTGAAGTGAAAAAACACAGTCTTAAAAGGTTGCCCTGATTTAAACCTATTTATTTACAAGAATGTGTGTTTGAATCTAGACATGAAAAATATTAATAATAATAAAAGGATTTTTAGTTGTCCATGAGTTTCTAGTTATCTTACATTGCTTTAAGGTGGAATATATCACTATAAAATATTATATATCACATATTTTCATAAGGCTGCATAAGTTAAGTCTAGGATGAGTTGTTTACCACTGGTGATCCTACCTTGTGTGGAGCCTTGAGGAGCCGGTGGACGCCTGCTAACTGGTTGATGAGCGGGATATCCTCCCTGAAGGTGTACAGCGGTGGTCTAGTCGGTTCTGGGAAATTCGTGCTGTTGAACGGATCGGTGTCATCTAAAAACTGAACCCTGCAGACAAACGTGGCCATGGTGCATCCATGCAAGTGGCTCCTCTGAGGGGGCAGCCCGGTTCAATGGGTAGCTGTACCAGCTGTACGGCTCTGGTCGCCGAGCGCTCCTCTCGTGGTAACGACAACAAACCCGGGTCACCAAGTGCGCCCTGTGCGCAGCCTGTCCTCCCGCAGGACGGAGGTAGGAGGGGAGGGTGCTTGTGGAAGCCGAAAAGGTTGCTGCAGGAAAGCGGTCAGTGTTTTGTCTCGCCTCCTTGCTTTGGTTGCGCTGTGTGTTATTCTCGGAGAGGCAGGTGGCCAGTGATGAAGGGGAGGCAGCAGGCGGACTCCAGCTCGCTGCCGGAGAGTGAAGGATCAGCGCAGCTTGGGACAGCCGGTCTGCTGTCTGTCTGAGTCCCAGTAAATCCACCCCCCCTACCCCTCCACCCCCATATCTGTTTTCCCCTTCTGCCTCATCTCTCCCTCCTCCCCCTCCCTTCAGATCACTGTCCCCGGCTTAGCAGTGGCTTCCTATGTGAAATTAAACAGCACTAATGCTATAAAATAATATTTATAAGAATGAACATATACATGTAAAATAATAAAGAGATGCCGTTGGAACATTACAGAAAAGACTAAATCATAAAGCCTAATATTTCAGTATTGTATAGTATAGGGTAAATAAACTATATTCATATGCTGCATTAGCACTATTGGCCTTTATTGAATGTTATTGCTATAAAATAAATAGCATATTAAAACAATGTGGTCAAAGATGCTCTGAAATGCAAAGGCTTGGTGTAATCTCACTCCAGAGTACAACAGACACACTACAATTCCAGATAAGAGTAATACAGGGATAGAGGTTTGCTACTAAGAGTTTTGCTGCAAGTTAAAGTGCAATCTTGACCAATGGCGACCTCTTGTGGCCAAAAAGTTTAAATGCAGGTAGTACAGTATTTCTGTCAGTCAAACTTGGACCAACTACTGTACTTTTTCTACAGTATATTAAACTAATTGTTAAATACCACAGGTTCCTATATAGGAATACTGCAATATTTAATCACTATACCACAGGCACTGTATTATAAGGACATTTCTGTTTGGATGCAGCTGCAATAGGTTAATGGTGTTATCTGCTGATGTCACAAGATAATAATTTTGTGATTACAAGACTACAAAACAAAATAATTATATCCCAGGACTCAATAAATTCTATTTATTGTTGTCTATTTTATTATTTCTATTTCTAATTTTTGTGTTTGTACTGTTTCATCTTTGCTCTGTGAAGCACTTTGGGTTGCATGTTTGTATGAAAGGTGCTATATGAATAAAGTTGAGTTGAGTTGAGTTGAGTTGAGTTGAGTAGTTGTATGTCTCCAAACTTAAACACACTGGTGTATTTATAGTAGATGGAAACATGAGAAGAGTGAGAGCTCTTTAAATGTTTTCTTTACTCGGAGGTGTTATATAGGCTTCAGCCTGGTAGAGTGGGTTATCCACTAATCACAGGGTTGGCAGTTCCTCTTGTCCACATGTTGATGTGTCCTTGAGCAAGACACTGAACCCCTGCATCATAATAGCTCGTTGCCATCGGTGTGCGAATGGGTGAACGGGAGGCAATTTGCTTTATAAACGCAGTTCATTCACGACACTACTAGCCCCTTTGTCTGTGCACCTGTAAACAACATCTGTGTATGTGAGCAAAATCTATTGTATAACATGCAATTATAGATCACCTCTTTGGTACCAATGGAGGGCAGAGAGCCACTTCTTGTAACACTGATGAACCCAGAGAAAAACACATCACCTTCATATAGAAGGTGCATGTGCTGTTTGTAGTGCGCATCTTAAGTTAATGGCTGGTTGTAAAGTAAAGAATAAAGTACAAAGATTACTTCACATACCCTGACAGCCACTCAATGTATGTCGTCTTATCTCCAGCTCGAATTACCAGCCCTGTAATCCCTAACCATAAATCATTATCTTGAATGAGTTGATGTGCTTTAAATCGGCCACCAGCTGAGTCATATCTATGATATGAACACTTGCCATCACAGGATAACCCAAAACTTCCCCTTTATACTAGTGATCCTGGTGTTAGGGGTTCAGTGAACAAATCAGAAAACCCAGCAACATTTCACAAGATAATTTGACCAACTCTGCACAGAACCAAAACAGAAAACGCAAGACATTTCGTTACCACTACCTCTCTGTTTCATTCTGAGCAGAGAGTACATGGTGGTTCTGAGCGATTATTTTAGTTTTTCATATAGTTTATTAAGAGCAAACTATTCTTCTTCTATTCTCCTGTCTGTAGTCACACATTTATAGTAGGTTCTTAAAATTTCTAACTAAGTTGCTTATTAACACTTCTTAATGGACATTCACTCTCAGGCTGGTAATTTTTGATGAAATCCACGAAATGTTTGAATTAGAAAGTAATAAGTGCTTAAAATATTATATACATATATACAAATCCCAAAGAATGCATTCATATTGTAGTTAAGGTCCGAACTGGTAACTTTTCATTATAAATCTACAACTACGACTTGGTGAATTTGACAGGTTCCTATTTTGCTGTCATATGGTACATGGTTAATCAATTATATTAAATGAACACAGCTGCACGGATTGGTGCACCTTGCACCTGCGTGTGTGTGCGTGTCAAATTCTCCACCACACAAAAATCCAGACACAGCCTATAAATTATTGGCAGGGATGTTTTATGACGGTGACACCTACTTCCACTCTATATCTTCAAGATGGTAGATGACATGGAGCGATAAATGGAATGTGCAAAACACAGTCTCTCACACACACCATCAGTGCTCGTGATCTCCGATAGCCACTGAGAATCTCTACCGCTTCCACTGAGGAAGCCTGCCTGACATTTTGAATCTGTAGACTGCATTAACTCCACAGACATCATGAGACTGGTTCTTCCCAACCCCGGGCTTGAAGAGAGGATCCCCTCTCATGGGGACCTGGAGAGGATGGAGAAGGAGGAGGCTGGAGACAGGCCCAAATGGGACAACAAAGCCCAGTATCTGCTCACCTGTGTGGGCTTCTGTGTGGGACTTGGCAACGTCTGGAGGTTCCCATACCTGTGTCAAAGCCATGGAGGAGGTAGGCTCTTCTCATCTGTAGCTAAAATGTGAAATGAATGCATATAAACCAGTTCCCACAGTGAAAACTGAAGAGAATTTAGAAATTTGGAAATTACTTTCTAGGAAATGCTGTAAAACTGTACGTTAAAGGTTCATGACTATGGAACATCATGTATTGTGTTTGCAAATAAGGCATTATAATGTAAGTGTCATGAAAATTTGAAATTAGAATTACTCAGTAATATTCAGCATAAAATGAATCACATTGATTCTGCTACTTTTACATTTTGTCTGGTGATTACACAAATTATAATGGTTTGTATGTCTTAAGTATTAATTATTTTTGACCCTAAAATGTAAATAAAATGCAAGACGTTTTGTTAGCATCACTTTTGTTCATAATTCATCCCAGCTGCTTTGGTTAGGTGTATGTATTTTTGTTAAACACACAGGATTCTGGTGTGAGTTGGAAATATAAATCCTAAAGAAATACATATTGAGCAAACATACTCCATATCCAAAGTGGCACTATAAAAGCATGATGCATCAGTGTGAGCCTAATATCTGCACTTAAAGTGATTTAGGTTAAATATTAACTTGCGTAGTTGAATGGACATTGCTGTATAAAGCTTAAATGTCTGTTTGACAGCAAAGAATTACTGATCCGTAGTACGTTTTTTTATTTTTTATTTTCCATTTAACTACAGAGCTGTGGTTTAAAGACACACTGTTTAGTGATAGGATGATCTGAAAGGCCAATGTGACAGGAGTGAAGGCACAATAACTACTGGCAAACTGGCTTTGCGAATTGTATAGGAAGTGTGTTTTTTGCAGATTCCTTGAACTTTACCTCTTGACTGTGAGGGGTGTCATCACATGTAAACATAAACATGGCCTTGAGGCTGAGGTGTTGCCTGAGAGGTGCTCAAATATCACCATCACTTATCAGACAAATCAGCATATCTCAAGTTAGCAAACAGCCAGAGCAGCACAGATACCAGTACAGTACATAACAAAATAATATTGTATTCTGTTACTTTTGTTACTAAATAAATCATCTGCAACATTTTCATAAAACCTAATTCCTGTTTTGAACCTCCTTATACAATATATATAGCTTATTAAAACAAGACTAAGAGTCTACAGCCATGCTAGCAGCTCTGAGGCTGTACTTAGGCACAGCTGTACTTTGAGCTACCGACCGACAAACCAACCAACAGACCAACATTGTCATCCCCAGAGCCACCTACTGTTCTTAACAATTAATCTTTCTTTCCCAGAAAACCTCCATTGTGTTCAAGATATGATGTGCCTTACTTATTCTTGTTTATTTGGAATATACAGATATACAACCAGGTGGTTAGCATGAGGAGCATAACCCACCGTGGCCGAGCAGGCAAATAGCACCACCCACAGAAACTCAAAAGCTCACCAACCACAAAATCCACAGAGACACACGTCACAGTGGGCCAGTGGACACACTTATTAATGAGTGCCTTCTTCTTGTAGTTCAGCTAAAGCAAAGCAAACTCCTTTAAGACAAACTATAGGGCAAAGCAGTTTTCTAATTTTTGAAAAGTCAACATTTTGAAGATGCAAACTTTTCACCCAACAGAACACCTAGAAATACCATAATTGAGATAAAACAGGCTAAAGGTGACAAAACGGCTAACATACAAAGGCTAATGTATATTGGGCCAGCTGAGAGGAGAGACTCTTTTTATCTTTAACTTGCTGTGAACCGTCAGGACAATTCTGAGATAAGCTGAAAACCTTTCAGGGGAGGAAATCCGATTTCCCGACGATCTCTGTGCCACTGATGTCAAGGTAAAGCACGAGCTGCCATTCAGCAGAATGTGTATATTAATCTCAGGTGGTTAACATTTAGCTCCTTTTACTACTGAGAGCTTCAGTGACACAAGCAGCAATCTGCACTTGAATTTAACAGCCCCCACTCCGTACAGGCCACAACATGTCAAACTCTACCTCAAGAATACAAAATGATTATTCAGGAGGATCATAATTGGATGTGTGATCCAGCTTTTCATATCAGCTGATTTAAAACTCTGCTATATAAAAAAAAGTCCTGATAGCAAAGTGAACTTTCAGCCCCGAATCTTCATGCATGATAATGAAGACAATAAAAGCTCCTATTATCCTATTATTCTTTCTGACATGATGTCAAAGTTAAGAAAGATTAATACCTGTATAAAATGAATTGGGAGGACAATTAATAAGTGTATATTAAAGGAATTATGCAGACCAGATAGGATGTACTTGTTCCTTGATAGACCGTTTCATGTGTTGAGGTGTTGTAAAGAATAGGTTCCACACGTGGTTACAGTAAACAAGGTGTATCTACGCTAACACGCACATCTCTTCTATCTTACCTTGGTGTGTTCCCAGGTGCTTTTATGATCCCTTTTCTTATCCTGCTCGTCCTGGAGGGTATCCCATTGTTGTACCTGGAGTTTGCCATCGGCCAACGCCTTAGAAAGGGCAGTGTAGGGGTTTGGGCTGCAATTAACCCCTACCTGACTGGAGTCGGTGAGTGCATGCATGAGTGATTTTTAGTCCAATATGAAATACTGAAATCAGTTTTTCTGGTCTTGAATCAAGATGTTGAACACACTCGTCTTAGCCAGCTCTGGTCATTGTTGTCACCGAGTATGGTTAGAATTCCTCATGTACACATTGCACCACTATGGACGTCTGTTAATACATATTTGAGTCTGGTAGGTAAAGGCATGTAAGATTCATGAGAAATGTATGTGGTGCAAAATGTAACACTGTTGCTCTTCCCCTTCTGTTACAGGTATTGCGTCCATGACTGTCTCATTCTTGGTGGGCATGTACTACAACACCATCATCGCATGGGTGATGTGGTACTTCTTCAACTCTTTCCAGAGCCCCCTGCCATGGAGCCAGTGTCCTCTCAATGATAATCTCACAGGCATGTCACCATTTTTTTTAAAAATTTGTTTCAATTGCAGTCTAACATTTTACGATCCACTCAAACAATTCGATTTCCCCCCTTCCTGTAGCTGTAGTGTCAGAATGCAAACGCAGCTCTCCAGTGGACTACTTCTGGTACAGAGAGACACTGAACACCTCAGAGGATATAGAAGAGGCCGGAGGTCTGCAGTGGTGGATGGTGCTTTGTTTGGTTACTGCTTGGAGTGTGCTCTATATCTGCTGCATTAGAGGGATTGAGACCACAGGCAAGGTAGGACATCTATGGCATTAATATACTCAGTGTGTCAGCACAGATTCCTCATGCCACGTATCAGCAATATGTCTGACCAAACATAATAGTTTTTAAAGTTGATACTGTGATATGTTTGTTTGTATCAGGTTGTAACAAACCACTCTAAATAGGAATCTCAGGAATCAGGAAGAATAAGTGAAAACACCTGTGCAGTCTCTTTAACAATTAGTTACCACATTCATGTTAAAGGAATAGTTCCATATTCCTGGAAATGTGTTTATTCGCGTTCTTTCCGAGAGTCTTTGCATCATGAATGGTCCTAGAGTCAGGACATGTTTAGCCTAGCTTAGCATATAGACTGGCGGCAGGAGGAAACAGCTAGCCTGTCTCTATCCAAAGTGAAGAACAAATGCCATAGGCCTATAGCTACTATCTTTACAGGTTTTGGTATGGATGTCTGTATAGGCACAATGGTACCAACCTGGCAACAGTCACTGCGCCCAGCTGTTGCTCGCCAAGAAATGGTTAAGGTACATAACTCCCACTAAAAAACTAATTGTTGATTTGGCATTTCTGTGCTTGTGTGGGTTACATAAGTGAGTTACATGTTGTTGTTTTTTTCACTTTGGAAAGAACCAGTCTAGCTGTTTCCCCCTGCTTCCCATGCTAAGCTAGTCAGCAAGACATCCTGACTGCAGCCCTGTACTAAAATATACATACATGAAATTAATCTTCTCATCTCACTCTCGGAAAGAAGGAAAATATTTCCCAAAATGTTTAAAAACCTCCTCCTTTGCAACAGGAAATGTGGTTTATAACAATACCATACACATTAGACAAAAACGCCCAATTTGAGCAATATCATGTTTGTTTCTTACAGAAAGTATAATATTATATATTATATAATGTTAATTTAAGATCGAAGATTTCTCTTTCCTTTCTCTCAGGCTGTGTACATCACCTCCACTCTGCCATACGTGGTCCTCACGATCTTCCTCATCAGAGGACTGACTCTGAAAGGCTCTGTAGAGGGAATCAAGTTCCTCTTCACACCAGATGTAAGTATAGCCATCATTTAATGACTTTCTCCCTGCCGTTAGCATGGAAGACATAACACTCTGCTGACGATATTATCAATTTCAAGCTAGATGAGTTGGTGAACCCATCAACATGGTTGGACGCAGGAGCCCAAGTGTTCTACTCCTTCTCCCTTGCCTTTGGAGGTCTCATCTCATTCTCCAGCTACAACCCTGTTCAGTAAGTACACGCTGTGCATCACTGCACGTGTTGAGTCTACGTGGCAACTAATCTAATCAGTGGAGATAAACAGAGTGTGCCATGAGGTATATATTTCATATAATATTCCATATTCTATTTTAATGCATTTTTCTAAAAAGTATTTTCTTTGCAAAATTGTATAATAAAACTATTGATTTGTGCTTTCTTTCCAGCAACAATTGTGAGCAAGATGCTGTTATCATCTCCATTATAAATGGCTGTACTTCTGTCTATGCTGCCACTGTTATCTACTCCATCATCGGCTTCCGGGCAACAGAGCAGTTTGATATCTGTCTTAATGAGTATGTGCATGGAATATTACATCAATTTATTTCACTTAATCAAGGCAAAATTAAAGAATCACTGAGCTAAATGTTCTCACAGTGATAACATTACACAGTGTGAACCGTTTTTCAGCCATTCACGTTCCTAACTCCCCTCTGTCAGAAACATCATGATGCTGCTGAATGCATTTGATCTAGCTGAGGGCGCCATCACAGAGCACAACTATGATGAAATGCTGCAAAACCTCAACAGCACGGTCTCAGGGTCAGAGGTCATTCACGGGCTGGGCCTCAACACCTGCAACCTGAGGACTTTTCTCAGTGATGTATGATGATTTTAGTCATTATCAAAATGTTTTTACTCCTTTCTCAGTGAACAAGTCCACAGAGTGTTGCAGCTGATCGTGCAATTGTTTTCCAGGGAGTGGAGGGAACAGGTCTGGCCTTTATTGTGTTCACAGAGGCCATCACAAAGATGCCTTTTTCTCCTCTCTGGTCTGTCCTCTTTTTCATCATGCTCTTCTGTCTCGGGCTCTCCACCATGTTTGGGAGTATAGAGGGAGTCGTGGTCCCTCTCCAGGACCTAAAGATCTTTCCTAAGAAGTGTCCTAAAGAGGTGCTCACAGGTAAATGATCCTATAGACCAGGGCTTTTCAGAGTCTGAGACTGTGGGCCTCCCCTCAGATAAAGCTTGGAACCCCCCCCCCCTTGGGGAGGCCCACCTCCCACTTTGAAAACCTCTGCTATAGACCCACGGGACCCAATGTGCTGACAGTACATACAGTTCTACAGTGGACTAAGGTTGTGTTTTGTGTTGCTTGGGATTTTAGGGATTGTATGCCTCTCATCCTTCTTGATCGCGCTCATCTTTGCTCTGCGGTCTGGTAATTACTGGTTAGCACTCTTTGACAGCTATGCCGGCTCCATCCCTCTGCTCATTATCGCCTTCTGTGAGATGACTGGTGTAGCCTACCTGTATGGAATGGATAGGTAAGTGGTTAAGACAACTTGAACCGAAGATTACTAAGCCTATTTTGCCATAATGAATCCCTGGAATCTACATGTAGTTACAATGTTTTATGTTTATGCATGTATGTATGTGCCATGTTGATTATACCTTAAGTTATATACAATCAAATATGACAACATAACTACAGAGTCCTGAGTCAGATCTATTTTCTTTGACAGGTTTAATAAAGATGTTGAGTTCATGATTGGACACAAACCCAACATCTTCTGGCAGGCCATGTGGAGAGTGGTCAGCCCTTTGATTGTCTTGGTCATTTTTGTGTTTTACTTTGTCACCAAAGTCACAGCCGAACTGACATACATCACCTGGAATCCAAACTCGGTATGTTCCGCAACTGTCGCTAGCTACCTTGCTGCTAATTATCATAATTTAAAAACGGGTTCTCATTTTGAAATCTTTATCTCGTCATGTTTACAGGCAAACTTCCCGGTGTTGGAGACACTAACCTATCCCAGCTGGATCTACGTTATTATCTTCCTTCTGGCGGGACTTCCCAGCCTTTTGATCCCGGGATTTGCTTTGTACAAATTATTCCAAAAATGCTGCTGCAAGAAAACAATCCATAAACTCGAGCTCAACACTGTATCTGCCAACATATATGACACTCCGGCAAAGTCATAAAATGACGAGAACATTTCGCTGGATTGTGCTGCTGGACAGATGTGAACTCACATTTCTCTCTATCTAAAGTCATATAAAATAAGGCATGTGCCACACTGTTTTAGGGCATTAGGGATATGCACTTAAAAGCTCAAATTTGGTGTATACTTTCTTTAAACTATTTTGGACCAACAGTAGTGATGCATACTGTATACAGATACACACATCCTTAACATAACCATTGATATGACTGCTATAGATTTCTAGTCAATATACACCACTCTGTAAATGCCGACACCTGTCTTTCTTTGGTTAATAATTGTATTAGACAGGAACACAGATAAGGTTTATATGCACTCTGAATTGCTTAACAGTTACACTGCAGAAAAAAACATGCCATGATACAACAAAAAAGAAGAAGAAGAAGAAAAATCACTTCAGTGATTTAGTCTGTGACACTTTAGTCTGTGACATTTTGATGATTGCTCTAAACATTAACCAAAGCATGGTTCAACATTTGAATTTCAGGTTTGAGAGAACATGGAGCAAATGTGCCTGTACAGATTGAAATGATATGCTTGTACATTGCTGTTCAATAAAACAATCTGAGGACTAAAGAAGGCGTGGCCTGATACTTGAGATAAGCTATGATGGAAAAATGTGTTCCCACTGACGGTGAAGTGTTTCCTTCTTTCTTTCTGTCAAATAAACTGATACAAAAACTGTAGTCATTATCATATTTGAATGCTTCCGATATGCTTGTTGCCCATCAGTAAAATCTTGCGGTTTGAAGAGCAGTAATAAAGTAAATAAGCAACCAACACACCGCGTTTGATATACTGTGAATAAATGCCTCATCACATTCGCCATTTCCCTCACAAACTCATGAATACTAAACTCATCATTTCAGGGAAAGGTGTTGGTGATGGCACCCCATGTGATGCATTAACCATTATGGAGAAGGTTGCACCTTTTTCTGCCTAAACGTGCTGACATCACATAATACAACACAGACTGTAATGAGCTACTGATAACTGTGGTTTAGGTGCCATAGGTCACAGTAAATACCTCAGTGCCCCCTGCCAGGACGCACAGTAGGTGTAAAGGACTCAGAGAGAGACAGTGCACAGCAGAGACAGAGGAGACTGTATGCGAAAGGACACAGCCCGTTGACGGTTTGCAGGAAAGTAGCAAAACAACTGGTTACCAAAGGGAGACTCAACGACTACATTTTATAATTTCTGAGGCGAAGTTTACAAGAAGCCACCATGAAGCTGAAGTTACCAAACCCAGGACTGGATGACCGGATCCCCTCTCATGGGGACCTGGAGAGGATGGAGAAGGAGGAGGCTGGAGACAGGCCCAAATGGGACAACAAAGCCCAGTATCTGCTCACCTGTGTGGGCTTCTGTGTGGGACTTGGCAACGTCTGGAGGTTCCCATACCTGTGTCAAAGCCATGGAGGAGGTAGGCTGGGATGAGACTGGGTGTTAAATGTTTGAGTTGTTTCAGAAAGACATAAAAAGAGAAAGAGCTGCCCGAAAATCAGCAGTGTGTGTGAATTATTAAAAGGATCTAAATGTGTCTAAATGAGGAGGGCTTTTCCAAAACTCAGTCAGCCTACTTTTAGTCGAAATTAAACCTTGGACATAACATCCACAATTATAGTGGATTGTACTGTAACACATAAACTGACACATTTGAAGGGATTTATTCATTCAAACTGAATTTTTAATAAAGAACTCTTTAAAATAAGCATATTTTCTCAAAACTCTGGGTAACCTGTGTTTGGCAAAACTCATTTAGGGTATGTTTTAAAGTGCTGTAAGATGTTTGCAGACTGCAGAGATACAGTGTTTATAGCGGTGCACACAGTCCCGACTGTCTTAGCACCAGTTTTCTCTGGAGATAATTTTGCGTTTTTCCCAGACTGAGACCTTAAAAGTTTAAAATCAACCAATGAATCCCTAGAAAATAGTCTACCAACTTGGACAGTTTTAATGTTTTTATTAACATCACCTGGCAATTTGGTACATATTGAAATTACTTACTTTTCCTTCCCTTTCTCAGATTTGAACGCTATGTAAAAGTGAATGCGCAAGTCTTGTTCATGGTTTAAATAGTACCTAGTGAAGGTAATAAAACATGTACAATGCTTAGTTTATGGGTGTCTTTATGGGAACAGTTTTGTGAATGAAGTCCAATGTTGTAATATTTACTCAGCTTCATTAAAGTGCTGATTAAAGTACATCACTCACCATATTGTTAACTCATTATGTGATGTGAATGTTCCTCTAGGAGCGTTTATGATCCCATTCCTTATCCTGTTGGTCCTGGAGGGAATCCCACTGCTGCACCTGGAGTTTGCCATTGGTCAGCGCCTGAGGAAGGGCAGCGTGGGAGCGTGGAGCTCAATCAGTCCATATCTGATGGGAGTTGGTGGGTAAAAAAAAAAAAGCATGCACATCAGGTTGTTTGTTTTTTTTTAGCCATGATAGTGGCATGGCTCCAGGGATGGCAATAATGTCTGTCTGTAGGTCGGTCAGTTGGTCCACTACTCTGGTCTCGACTGAAATAACTAAACAATTATTTGATGTATTAACATGAAATTTTGTAAAGGCATTCTTGGTCTCAAGAGGATGAATCCTACTGACTTTGGTGATCCCCTGACTTTTCCTGTAGCGCCATCATGAAGTTCACTTTTGTGGTTTTATGTAAAATGTCTCAACATCATTAGATGGATTGCCATGAACCTTTGTACAGACATGCAAGTCCCCCACTGGATGAATTGCAATCACATTGGTGATCCCTTAACATTTCATCTAGTGCTTTCATCAGGTCAAAATTTCACTTTGTCCAATACTTTTGTTTATGACCAAACACCTGAAAAACTAATGGCATTAGCCTCAGCTATACTTTGTGTTTAGTGCTAATTAGCAAATATGCTAACATGCTAAACTAAGATGGTGAACGTGGTAAACATTATAACTGCTTAAATCAGCATGTTAGCATTGCTATTGTGCGCATGTTAGCATGCTGAAGTTAGCATTTAGCTTGAAGCACTGTTTTAAGTACAGCCTCACAGAGCCGCTAGCATGGCTGCAGACTCTTTAGTCTTGTTCGCCACAAGACTGATTGTTTCATTTGGTTACAGGTATTGCATCCATGCTTGTCTCATTTCTGGTGGGCATGTACTACAACACCATCATGGCCTGGATCATGTGGTATCTCTTCAACTCCTTTCAGGATCCTCTGCCTTGGAGCCAGTGTCCTCTCAACGCCAACAAGACAGGTATGCCTTCAAATATCAAGATGACAGTCATATAGGCTCCAATAAACCCACATCCGCTGTACAGTCTGTGGTAACATTTCTTTCCAAGGTTGCATCCTGTTCTTAACTATATGATCCTATGTTTGCCTTTTGCTATCTCTTTATCTGTCCTTCTGTCCAATGCAGGTCTAGTGGAGGAGTGTTCTCGGAGCAGCACTGTCGACTACTTCTGGTACAGAGAGACTCTGAACACTTCAACAGCTATCGATGAGTCTGGAGGTCTGCAGTGGTGGATGGTGCTGGCCCTGCTAGCTGCCTGGACTCTGCTCTATGTTTGCTGCATCCGGGGCATCGAGACCACCGGAAAGGTCTGAGAGTCACATTACACCTGAGTAATCTAATGAGAGAGGGATCCCTGCTTTGGAGCATACATGTTTGTTCAAATATACAGCTACATCTTTGACTCATTTTGTCATTCTCTTATTTCTCAGGCTGTCTACGTCACCTCCACTCTGCCGTATCTGGTCCTCACTATCTTCCTCATCAGAGGACTGACTCTGAAGGGCTCTATAGAGGGAATTAAGTTCCTCTTCACACCAGATGTAAGCACTGAAAATTTGCAAAGTTGCATTTGAATTGAAGATTTATTGAAGTGTCTGAGATACATTTTGATCACGCGACTGATAAAAGCTGATGATGAAAGGTCCAACACTTACTGCCAACAAATTATGAATAAACCGTCAATACCGTCAATTTTCACTAATGATCCAAGAATTTGAGACATTGAGAAATCAATTATGAGTAATATTCAGTGAAGATTTAGAGTATGTGAATTAGCAATCAATTTATCATCCAGTTACTTTTTATGATTCTCACACAGCTTTTTATTATTAGTCTTTTATTATGTGTCCTGGAGTATCTACAATACTGTCCGTTTGGAAGAGCAGAAATATTACAACAGGAAGTAATTTGCATAGGAATCTCAGCTCAGTTTTATTGTTAGCAAATTGTAATTTCTATACTCTTTTAGGTGAATGAGTTAATGAATCCGGCGACCTGGTTGGATGCAGGTGCTCAGGTTTTCTACTCCTTCTCCTTGGCTTTTGGAGGTCTCATCTCTTTCTCCAGTTATAACTCTATTCAGTGAGTAACAGCCTAAACTGCACAGTTTTACAATGCACCGTATTTGAACAGTTCTCCTCACATGATCATAATTTCCGTGTAGCAACAACTGTGAGCAGGACGCTGTTCTCATCTCCATCATCAATGGCTGCACCTCAGTGTACTCTGCAACGGTTATCTACTCCATCATCGGCTTCAGGGCCACGCAAAAATATGACGACTGCACGGGAGAGTGAGTTTCAAATTGCAAAAAAAAGAAGAATTAAAAAACAAAGTAACTGGGATTCAATCACATCAGACTGAACTCATCACACTGTGCTTTTTTGCAGCAACATCTTGAAGCTGATCAATGCCTTCAACTATCCTGAAAACAACATCACAGAAAGCAACTACAATGAAGTTCTGACCCAACTCAACCAGACAAATCCAGATATCATCCAAGGATTGCAACTGCAGACTTGTGACATGCAGTTTTTCCTCAGTCAGGTCAGTAGATAACATTTGGATATTTTGCCACTGTTGTTAATTATCTACTGTTAAGTATTTAGCTAGTGTTTGTCTCATGTCTGGTGCATAATCCATTTAGGGAGTGGAGGGAACAGGTCTGGCCTTCATCGTGTTCACAGAAGCCATCATCAAGATGCCCTTTTCTCCTCTCTGGGCTGTCCTCTTCTTCGTCATGCTCTTCTGCCTCGGCCTCTCGACTATGTTTGGCAACATCGAGGGAGTGGTGGTTCCTTTGCAGGACCTCAAACTGTTGCCCCGAACTTGGCCCAAAGAAGTTTTCTGTGGTAATTTTCAGAATCTCCTATTAAATATAAAATACCTTTTTACATCGGGATTAGAACATTTGATCTAGATATATGAGTGTAACCCCCTTTGTTGTATTGTTTTTCCAGGTCTGTCTTGCATAATCTCTTTTGGTTTGGGGCTTATATTTTCCCTGCGCTCTGGAAACTACTGGCTAGCTCTTTTTGACAACTTTGCTGGCTCTATCCCCCTTCTGGTCATCGGATTCTGTGAAATGATCTCTGTTATCTACATCTATGGCATAGACAGGTGAGTCTATCCAGGAAGTGGTTATTGGTACAGAGTGTCCAAGATAAGCTTTTTAGCCATGCTAGCGGCTAATCAGCGAATGCTAACATGCTAAACTAACATGGTAAACATCATACCTGACATTAGCATTTAGCTCACTGTGCCGCAATACAGCCTCACAGAGCTGCTAGCGTGGCTGTAGACTGTTAGTCTTGCTATCCTCACACGTGCATGAGGCAGAGACAGTTGCTGGACAGGCCAATGAGGGTGTCTTATACTCAGTAAGGGACGTCTTAAAACAGTTGAAACAAAGCAGGAAACAACAGAGCATTGTATTCTGACCTTGGAACAGAGATAATGTGTCAGTCATCACAGGTGAGATAAAGAAGTACAGAGTGTGTCTTGTGATGTTGCAAGGCTATGGTGAGGAACGTGGAAAATGTGGGTTTGTTTGCTCAGAGTTTCAGTAATACTGTTAATGAAAGCAATAAAAGTGTTACTTTTAAGTTATATTTTATAACATGTACAACAATGTACATGTACACTATGTTAGCTGTCATGTTAGCTGGTTAGATTTTAGATAGTGGAGTTTTATTTCTTTGAAGTCCAGTGCAGTATCATCATGTTGAACACTCACAGGTGGCTTTATTTACTGCATCTAATAAAAGTACAAGGTTGTCTTTTATGGAGGTTTTCATACACACTCAGCTGACATTACGTCTCCCTCTTATTGCTTCCCAACAGGTTTAACAAGGACATTGAATTTATGATCGGCCACAAGCCCAATATTTTCTGGCAGGTGACATGGAGGGTGGTTAGTCCGCTCATTATGGTCATCATCTTGGTTTTCTACTTTGTAACCCAAGTCACCAAGAATCTCACCTATTTGGTCTGGGACCAGGAGGCGGTAAGTGTGCTTTAAGCCTAAAGACCTTTTTAGATGTTTGTCTCTGAGAAATTCCCCACTGAATGCTTTTTCTTATCATTAATGATGGTTATAAAACAAACCTTTGTTATTTCAGACCTCTTGTGTGTCGTACGCTGCTATAAATTGTAACATTTTCCTTGACTCTGGCCATAGGAGAGCTTCCCAACCCTCGAACCGCGTCCGTATCCTTCCTGGATCTACATCATCATCTTCATCCTGGCTGGAATTCCCAGTTTAGCCATCCCAATGTTCGCCCTCTTCAAATTCATCCAGAGGAAATGCTGCAAGCAGAAGGACTACAGTGACGACACAGTGGACACTATCTCTGCCAAAATACAAATGAGTGACAAAATGAAGTTTTAGATAACTTTTACTTTGCATATTTAATAAGAAAATGAATGTGGACTTGTTTTATTGTTGTTTGTATATTATGCTCATGCCTTTTTTCTTCCTCATGCCCTGTACAGTATTCGACGAGCACACTAGTGAGTACTGACATTTATCTGGGAAAAGTTGAAATCAATTTGGAAGTATTTTCTGCGAAATAATGTAGTTTTGGAGAAGAGAGTAAATGTTATTGCTTTTCGTACTATTGTAATAGTTTCCTGTTTCGCATGTAAGTGTATGTTGTGCATCAAAGGAATAGTTGGACATTTTAGGAAATGCACTTATTCGCTTATTCACCGAGAGTTAGTTATCAGTCTCATGCTACATCGGGGTCAGCTTAGCTTAGCATAGAGACTGGAAAAAAAGGAAAATAGCTAACCTGGCTATATTCAAAGGCAACAAAAGCCACCTACCAGCACATCTAATGCTCACTTATTAACAGTTTATATCTAGTTTGTTTAACCTGTACAAAAACATAAACTGTAAAAATCACAATTTGTAGGCTAGCTTCCCTCTGTGTCCACTCTTTATGCCAAGCTAAGCTAACCGGCTGTTAGCTGTAGCTATTCATATTTGGCACACAGATATGAGAGAAACTCTGTTTCAAAAAGTGTCTAACTATTCTTTTCATTTTGTAAGTTTACTATACACATGTGTCTAGTATACAAAAATAATGTTTTATTTTAATATTTTGTAAATAATCTTCAATAGAGGAGATAATTCTTGTTAAAACTTTTGACATAATGTAAGCATGTCTTAGATTTTTTTTTAAAGCAAAAAATGAATACATTCATGACATCAGTGCTTTTTAGCCCATGTTTGTGATGTTTATAAGGTTTTTGGCATTTTGTGGGGGGCTACTGTAAAGTTTTAATGTTTTGTGTATATAACAGCGCTGCCCTTACACTGCCATAAACTGTAAGTTTATGATCTGTTAATAATCACCAGTTCAGACTTAAGAGCAAAATGAAGTGGTTAATATTTAAAGAAATATAGGCTATTAAATAAATCAGGTGGAATATCATGAGGTTACTGGCACTTTTTAAGGATTTTGTCTAACAACACTTGCAATGAGGCACCCGTTTGAATTCTTTTATTGAACAAATGAAATCTCCAGTTTCATTTCCTGTCTTAACATTGACATGTGGTGATTTTGAATAAACCCCTTAAAAATAAAACAGTTTAATAACATATTACCAAAGCAATGAGTATGATCTTTTATCATCTGTGTAGTCTAACAAAGGAGGCCATCCACTGATTAAGCTTAATCTTATTTTATTTTTAAGTTTTGAATCTTTTTGCAGACTGGCCATGAAAATTTGTACATTTGATGTTTAATTATTAAAATGAATGACTGAATGGCTATATGAAGACAAAAGTACAGAGTGTGTACTGGCTAATCTGTAAAAGATAAAGTAAAAGATCATAAACTTGTTTCAACATTGCTGAGTGCTCTTATGTGGACATTCGTACGTATACACTAAGCCCTCACTCATGCTTCAGCTGTAGCAGACACTACATCTCTGCCTCAGTACACATGTGGTCAACATGAGGCTGGTACTTCCTAACCCAGGACTGGATCTCCGGATCCCTAACCATGAGGATCTGGATAGGATGGCGAAGGAGGAGGCTGGTGACAGGCCCAAGTGGGACAACAAAGCTCAGTACATCCTAACCTGTGTGGGCTTCTGCATCGGGCTTGGTAACGTGTGGCGATTCCCTTACTTGTGTCAAAGTCATGGAGGAGGTAAGCTAAGACAAAAAGGGTAAATGGACATCTGTGGTTAAGTTGTTGAATGAGTGTTTGACAGATTTAAGTGTGGTTGAGGTACACTGGAGTGAATTTATTTTGATTTTATGGGAATTTATGGCATTTTATGCTGCCTATTATATATGATTTTCTCTAAGGTATTTTCATTTTGCAGTGCAGAATTAGTATGGGTCTCTGAGGGATTACAAAAGGCCAACGCTACTGCCAAATATCTAGACTGTGAACTTAACCATGCCACCTTAAATAAAATCACTGGTCCTTTGTACCTAAGGCTAAAGGGAAAGTTAAATATATCACTCATTCATGGCTACAAGAGAGTGGCGTGAAATTACCATCAAGTTTTATTAATGATTCTCAAGACTATGAGATCTTCTGAAGTAATGGCTAACCTTTGGCATGACATACAAGCTACAGACAGAGAGAGACCCTGAGGTCAGCTGTATAATGGTTAAGTTGAAACTGAATGCTAAGAATGCTATGCATGTATACTACATTTCAAAATGTGTCTGTGTGAAGTGGATCATTGTTATTCTTTGAGAATGCTACAGATTGAGCCACAGGGGATGGGACAGATTTTAAAGACATGCATATTTCAAAAGTATAATCTGTGACTTGTTAACTAGAGGGCTCAAGCCCTCCTCATGTCATTAATGTGACAATACTGATGGTTACAAAACAACACCAATGTTTGTCTACTGAGTGTTTTGAAATTTGCATTTAATTTTTTGGGTGTAAAGAAAAACCCCACTAAATTGTATAGAAATAAGTCATTATGTCTAAAGTCATAAACTTTGCTTATCACAGCACATGCTCACATCTGTAATCTTTAAGTGTTAACTGTAGTTAATGCCTAACTGCTAATAATTACTGTTATCAGCAAGGCATTTTCTTTTGACATTTATATACAGTACTTGCCATATTTTACAGTACCTGCCGACATCCCCAGGCCATATTGTGTTGTCATCTGCAACGAAAATCTACTTACACCAGCATAAAACCTTGAAATGCAGACAGCTGAATAGTGATATGGTTCCCAGTCCTTTATTTAATCAACTCAGTACCTCTTCAAGACAACTCTTTCTTAATCTGGCCTGACCATTATATATATAATATATATAACTATACTAATATGCTGATGTTTAGCAGGTATACTGTTTATTATGTTCAACATCTTAGTTTAGCAATTTTAACAATCAGCATAACACCCAAAATAGAGCTGAGGCTGATGGGAATGTCATTAGTTTTGCGGGTATTTGGTCATTAACTAAAATACTGGACAAACTGAAATTTCGACCCGATGATGACGTAACATGAAAAGTCAGGGGGATCACCACAGTCAGCAGGATTTAGCATCTGTGGACCATGTATCTCTGTACAGAATTTTATGGCAATCCATCTGATACTTGTTGAGATATTTAAGTCTGGACCAAAGTGGTGGACCAACCAACACTGTCATCCCCAGGTCCATGTCACTAGCTATGGCTGAAAAGTACTGGAATTACCACAACCCCAAAGAAAAGAGGAAACCAGAGTTGTCTTAAAGAGACAGTGCAACCTAGCTGACCACCTGCCCACAGTGACTGACGATTAGGAATCGATCGAAGTCCACACTCACTTTGCACCCAAAGAGATGAGAATTCCTCTCTGTGTCATGGCACTTATAAACCATTTATCACATACATTTTCCAGGTGCCTTTTTGATTCCCTACCTGATCCTGCTGGTCCTGGAAGGAATGCCTCTCCTGCTGCTGGAGTTTGCCATCGGCCAGCGTCTCAGGAAAGGCAGCGTGGGAGCGTGGAGGTCCATCAGTCCTTATCTGACTGGTGTTGGTAAGTAAAAAGAGGCTCTAGAACAAAGCAAAATAAAAAAGACGCCCTGGCACCATAACAACACATAAGTTACCAGTGAGTATCTGGCTTCCTGTGACTGTGATGTCAGTTAATGATGCTGTTCCTCAGGTATCGCCTCCATGCTGGTGTCCTTTTTGGTTGCACTGTACTACAACACCTTAATAGCCTGGATCATGTGGTATCTCTTCAATTCCTTTCAAGACCCGCTGCCTTGGACCCAGTGTCCTCTCAATGAGAATGGGACAGGTATTTGAATGTACACACATTTTCAGCCCACATGCACACCAAAGCACCCAACTGCCATTGTATATTTCTTGCCCCTGCAGGATTTGTACCAGAGTGTCAACGGAGCTCCACTGTGGATTACTACTTTTACCGAGTGACTCTGAATAGTTCAACCTCTATTTCTGAGTCTGGAGGAATCCACTGGCCCATAGTAGTCTGCCTGTTAGCTGCCTGGACAGTCATTGCTATCTGCTGCATAAGGGGCATCAGCACTTCAGGCAAGGTTTGTCAAACCTTCAGTCGACTAAGCCTACCTTAGTTACTGTTGCTACGCCTGTCAAGTTTTCCATTCTCACAAAGTACATTTACAGTGATAACAGGGGCAGGGACTCCTCAAAATTCGTAGTCATTTTTGAAACAATGGGCCCTTTATTTCAGACAGTGGTGGATAAAAGCAGGTCTCTCATTTCTAGCCGCAGACCGTTGATTTTGTTGGTTGAAATGGCCAGTTACAGATTTTATCAGCTGTAGCTAGCTAGACAATCAAGCTAATGTTGGTTGAAAACAGCATCTCCAGCTGACTCGTTCTAAACCAAGAACCCTGTAAAAGGGTCTTAAATATGCACTTGCATGATGCATCACGTGCTAAAAGACTGAGGTTAAAGCCGCATGTCCCAGGCAAAAAGTCAGCATCCTCACCAATTTATAATCCATGCAGAAGACATAAAGATAAAGAAACATCAGTGCTTATATTATTATTATTATTATTATTATTATTATATTGCTGTGTAGAGCTATTTTGTTTTGTTCTAACATAAGCCTCTTTAGCTGCTTAGCTTACACACATGGACAAGCAAGACCATGGTTAGATTCATGCTTTATTCTTCATATTTTCAAATAGTATGTTTCACTTTTAACATTACAAGAGAAAAGGCTAACCGAAGTGTTTCATGACCGTAAAGCTATCTCGGATAACGAGTTTGGGAGAGGTATCTACACCTCTACTGTGTAGAAATACTACACAGTAGATGTGCTAGTCGTGAACAGGGGCTTTTTTTTTTGTTTGTTTAATCCCACAAAATAATGTAGTAGCCTATGAAATGCCCCATGTTTTGGAAGTAACACTCAGTTACTACTGTCGGTAGTAAGCTAGTTAGCTGGACATGCTAATGTTTGAAGCTTATGTTAGAGCAGATAAACACACTGTTGAACCCATTCCTTAGACTGCTCCTGTATTTTTTTGGTTTTAGTGAGGGAAAAAAGAGAATCGCTCTTTCTACAGCCCCATACACTCCACTTAAACACGCAGAGAAATCCAAAGCTTGACAGACTTCTGTGCCTAGTTACAGTTGCTAAGCTATGATTGGACAATTGATGTTTAGGGAATCTAATGTTCATTATTATTTATTCTATTTTTCCTTGTCATGACCTCAGGCAGTGTACGTCACAGCCATCCTGCCTTACATAGTGCTGGGAATCTTCCTGATCCGCGGACTGACTCTTAAAGGGGCCCTGAGTGGAATAAAGTTCCTCTTTACACCAGACGTATGTTTCAAATTAAAAAAAAAAAGTTATATCTCATAGCTCAAAGCCATATCACAATGTATGCCTCGCTCTCGCAGGTGGAGGAGTTGATTAAACCAACAACTTGGCTGGATGCGGGTGCCCAGGTCTTTTACTCATTTGGTTTGGCGTGGGGAGGCCTCATCTCCTTCTCAAGCTACAACCCGGTTCAGTAAGAGACATGTAGAAGACCTGTGGTGTTTCTTAATTTGCAGCCTCAATTTGCTCACTTTGATATCATTCTCAGGCCCAAAGTCAACGTGTGTCTTGGTTCTGTTGCTTATTTCTTTCCCCAAGCAACGACTGCACGCAAGATGCTGTGATCCTGTCGGCCGTAACTGGCTTCACCTCAGTCTATGCTGCCACAGTCACCTACTCCATCATTGGCTTCAGGGCCACAGAGAAATATGACAACTGTATCAGCGAGTGAGTACAGTTCATTTTTCAATTATGATAAACTGACAAACACAAAAATGCTGATTTTCCATCTATAACTCAAACTCTGCAGTTATATGGCCTATGTGTATGTATGTCCAATTTTTTTCACGTCCATCTGAATACATTACTCGCATGCCCATATGTAAGTTGAAAGAGTTATTGGTTGCTGTTCTCATTCCTCCTGGGAGGGTATTTACCAAAGTAACAGTCTTTTAGCCACTAGTGCTACTAATGGGTTGAAATTAGTGGATTCAGGGAAATGTCTTGAAATTAACTATTAACTAATTGCATGAACTTGGTGTAGTGTGTATACAGTATACTTTGGTTTATGACCAAATACATATTTTCTTCCTAGAAACATCATGACACTCTTAAATGCATTTGACCTTCCTGAAGAGAGCATCACTACAAGCAACTACGAGGCAGCGTTCACTCACCTCAACAGCTCCTCTCCTGATATTGTTCTTGGATTGGGCATCAAAACCTGTGACATGCAGAAACTTCTCAGTGAGGTGACTATATTGATGAATATCTATCTATATCTATCCAAGTTATTTTCATTTTTTGCTCTTGTCTGCATTGGCGACTAATGTGTGTGTTTGTGCAGGGAGTGGAGGGAACAGGTCTGGCCTTCATTGTGTTTACAGAAGCCATCACCAAGATGCCTGGTTCTCCAATCTGGTCTGTCCTCTTTTTCATTATGCTTGTCTGCTTGGGACTCTCAACCCTGTTTGGCAACATTGAGGGAGTGGTGGTCCCACTGAAAGACCTGAATATATTCCCAAAAAAATGGCCCCATGAAGCGCTGACTGGTAACTCAAACAATTTCTCAGCTTTCTCCCAATGAAACATCTTCAGTGTTTGTCTGTGGTTTCTGTTTTAACACAAGTTGCCTTGTTTTTGCGCACGTGTGTTTCAGGAGTAACATGTGTTGTCGCCTTCGTCATCTCCCTCCTGTTTGCGCAGCATTCAGGGATTTATTGGGTAAATCTCTTTGACAACTTTGCTGGTTCGGTTCCACTTCTGACCATTGGATTTTTTGAGATGATAGCTGTTGTTTACATCTACGGTGTAGACAGGTTAGTGCTCATCCAAACTACTTTCACCAACACATTGTCCTTCTGTGTTTGCGTTACATCTTGATATTTGCTGCAAAATGACGATACACTATTAGCGGCATCCTTCTGTGCCAGTTATTGAGCAAAACTTTATGGAGATGGCTGACCTATTTAAGTCCCGTGTAACAGGGATGACATTATGACATATTTCAAAACTAATTCAGATCCTCTTGTGTGGCAGGCTCAATAAGGACTTGGAGTTCATGGTCGGACGTAAGCCCTCCATCTTCTGGCAGGTTACATGGAGGTTCATCAGTCCTCTAATCGTTCTGGTCATTTTAGTTTTCTACCTGGTGACACAAGCCCAAGAAGAGCTCACCTACTTGGTCTGGGATCCCAACTCTGTAAGCACACAAGCTCTGTGATCAGCTAATATATCATCCTACGCATTTATGTTGCCTTTTTCTCTAATGATCCCTCATTGCAAAATACACAAATTATATGGCATGCTAAACATTTTTAGATAAATGTTGTTCCTCTGTGGTACAACATATAAGAAGCAACTTGTCAGTAGTTAACCATACTTCAGCAAAGTTCAGACAGCCTTTGCATAACAAATGCATTAATCATACTGTCTTGCGGTTTACAGGAGAAGTTCCCATCTCTGGCATCACTACCATACCCTTCCTGGATCAACGTGATGGTCTTTCTTTTGGCGGGAGTCCCCAGTCTGGCAGTGCCTGTGTATGCATTATGTAGGCTGGTCTTTGTTCGCTGCAAGAAGAAAAAAGTGCCCAGCCAAAACATTTTCCATATTTCCTAAACTGTTTAAAAGTCATGCTGTACATTTCAGAATACAACAAAATGCAAGAGTTTTTGCATTTTGTTGAATTGCAATGGTTTGTCTCTTTACATCCATGCACAGGTTCTTAAAGCACAATGCTGATGTTTTATTGATGCACTTCAGTAAAGCACTCTATATTTCTCCTCATGTTTTGTGCAAATGTATTGCTGTTGTATCAATATACTGTGCTTACTCATTGCACTAATTAGCCTGATAATATGGTTTGCAGCAGGTTTTATATCTGTTTATCCATGCCGTTGAAAGGGTTGGGATTTTTGTCTCGGTCAAATATAGTTTTGCCAATATAATTATCTACCAAAATCTAAAAATGTCTACCTAACGAAAGATAAACAATGTAGCACATTTTCTAATAAAAATGGGCACAATGTACGCATTGTTTGCATCTGAAAAGCTCTGAACGCATGAATAGTCCACAACCTGGAAATCTTGCATGAAGAATCAAAGAAATTACATCTCCATTTAGATGCAATCTAATACCAGTGGTGTGTTCAAGAGCAACTTTTAACCAAATACACGAGGTGATAGACACCATGTCACGTGGTCTTTAACAGCATTTGCTCTTTGACATCAGTGTGGCATGTGTGGGTCCTAACCACACAGTATAAATGTTTAAACAAGCAGATGATGTAGAGCAGCACATTGGCCAAGAGAGGGAGGCCTCACGCTGACAGAACACAGAGCGGTAGTAAGGTCAGACGCACCAAATGCAACAAAGCGCAACACACTGGAAGGAGCAGGTAAGATACCCTGCATGTGAGAGGGACAGTGGAAAGCTGAGATGGATTGATCAGCAGTCTGTAGTGTTAATACAAGGTGCAATAAATAACATAATAACTTATAATAAGTAACTTAAATAACCAATAGTAACTAAAAAAAAGTTTTATTGGATAATGTTCCAGCCAAACTGAACTTTGCCTCTTGATCATTTGGTGCACTTGATCAGCTGCCAGACTATTATCCTTTCATGATTCACAAAAATAATGATATAAGCAAGAGCAACATACACATGATATACCTGTCCATGTGCCGATGCCCTATGTAATGACTGAATCCTTTTGAAACATCATTGTCAAGTCATTTGTTAAAGCTTGGTACACCCTAGCTGTAGGCTTACAATGAAATTCAATGGTTCCATCCGTTAATAAATACATTCTGGGTTGGTTTCAGAAGTGAGGGATACAATGAAATTAGTCAGGGAGTCCTCGTGTAGTCTTCTTCTCATATTATGAAAAGATGACAGTTCTTATCTGACAAAAACAAAACCAGTCAATTATATTAGGACTAGATTGGAAAAATGCAAGATGTATAGTTTCCTTTCATCCAAAGTCTCAGATACTGGACCACCAGGGAAATTATTGTTTTAGAATGGTCTCAAATAAATATTTGGGATGTTTTAAATAAAAGGGCGCTCTCATGGTCAGAAGAATGTACACTAGGCTAAGATAGTAGTCACCTACTCATACCAAAGAACATTTTGTTACATTACAGCCTATAAAAAGGAGTGTGTAAAAGTGAGTAACGCTTTTTAATAAAGCCAACAAATTACAATGTAATTATTTTGCACATATGGGGTATCAATAAAATACTTAATGGGTATCTACACTGGAATAATATTTAGGTACAAGGGAAGAAGTTAACAGGTTAGGGACTAAGGGGGTAACAACTTTGCATTGAAGAGGGACTTAGAAATAGGTCTTTTTAATTACTGAGTACCTATTTAATAATTACAGGGTACAGTTATATAATTACTGGGCACTGGGACAAGACAGGAAAATTGGGGGGAAAGGGGTACAAATTCCTCTTTGTTATTACCACTTTTTCTGAACAGCATGCAAGAGGGATTCCAGCCGAGATATTGTTTGTCACCTTTTACACTTCCATCACATCAATGCATTGTAAATGTTGTAGAAAGGTCACTTTGTACAGTGTAAGTCTGGGGTATGAGGGCCGTAATTTGAAGCACTAGTTTTTAATTTAAGTACAGAGTGGTTGCAAATGAATGAAAATGCAAGTATTTGATACACAATATCATCACATATTAATTATTAACAATGAAATGCAATTGGAAATAGTGTTTACTGTCCGTTTTAAGTAGTAACTGAATCTCAACTTAGTTTTACCATGAAATCGTCCTACCATCTATTCTCTCTGAATGAGTTCATAAATCCAGTGACATGGTTGCAGGCAGGTACACAGGTTTTCTTCTCCATGGAGGTCTCATCTCGTCCTCCAGTTACAATACTACTCAGTGAGTAACTGCCTCAGCTGCTCAGTTAGATATATAATATAATATAATATAATATAATATAATAGATAATATTCTTGGAGTAACAACTGTGAGCAGGACTCTGTTCTCATCGTCATCATCAATGGCTGGATCTCAGTGTACTCTGCAATGGTTATCTACTCCATTATCAGCTTCAGGGCCCCACAACAATATGACTACTGCATGGGAGAGTGAGACTCAAATTGGGTGAAAGGTGAGGTACTGCCTGGACCGTGTATTCAAACCCAGGATCTTCTTGCTGTGAGGGCACAGTGCCAACTACCGTGCCATTGTTTTATATGTTTAATGTTTGATTGAACTGATTGACTGAATGGTGGTGGTATAAAAACAGAAGTGCAGAGTATGCTATTGTAATCTGGCTAATCTGTGGACTGCACTGGATAAAGTCGAAGATCATAAACCTGTTTCAACATTGCCGAGTGCAAACACAGAGCCCTCACTTTGACTTCGAAGAATGATAGTGTAACATCTCTGCTTCAGTGGGGTCGCCATGAGACTGGTACTTCCTAACCCAGGACTGGATCACAGGATCCCTTCCTATGAGGATCTGGAGAGGATGGAGAAGGAGGAGGCCGGGGACAGGCCCAAGTGGGACAACAAAGCCCAGTACATCCTAACCTGTGTGGGCTTTTGCATTGGGATCGGCAATGTGTGGCGATTCCCTTACTTGTGTCAAAGTCATGGAGGAGGTAAGCTCAGATGAAAATGGTAAAGGGACATCTTATGATTAAGCTGTCTATGGACCGCCAATTCTTGAATGATTGTTTGACAAATTATAGTGGTTAAGGTACCCAGGACTACCCTATACCTTTTTGATACTCATCCAACTCTGCCTTCCACCTACCTGCAGGGAGAAAACACAGCAGAGAAAGAAAGGCAGGCAGGCAGAGCTGGAGGGGGCGTCACATGGGCTGTTAAAATTCTTATGCATTGTTCACAGGCAGGGGCCCTGTAGAACTGCTTTACAGCCCAGACTAACTATTATAATCAACATCCAAGCTTTATTTCCTCACTTAGGCATTTTCATATTAGGGATGCTGAAATGGCCTATGGCCGTCATAAATGCAACAATACAGATGTATCATTGTGCTACTGATTATACATTTTCCAGGTGCCTTTTTGATTCCCTACCTGATCCTGCTGGTCCTGGAAGGAATGCCTCTCCTGCTGCTGGAGTTTGCCATCGGCCAGCGTCTCAGGAAAGGCAGCGTGGGAGTGTGGAGGTCCATCAGTCCTTATCTGACTGGTGTTGGTAAGTAAAAAGAGGCTCTAGAACAATTTGTCCAAAGCAAAGGCTAAAAAAGCCCTTGGCACCACAGCAACACAACGCTGTTCATGAATATCTGCCTCCCTTAAAGTGTGATGTCAGTTAATGATGCTGTTCCTCAGGTATCGCCTCCATGCTGGTGTCCTTACTGATTGGACTGTACTACAACACCTTAATAGCCTGGATCATGTGGTATCTCTTCAATTCCTTTCAAGACCCGCTGCCTTGGACCCAGTGTCCTCTCACTGAGAATGGGACAGGTATTTGAAAATACACGCAGATACTCAAGCACATTAAGCACCCAGACTCTACTCATGATCAAAACATTTGCAGAGGATTGTTTCTTGTCCTTGCAGGATTTGTACCAGAGTGTCAACGGAGCTCCACTGTGGATTACTACTTTTACCGAGTGACTCTGAATAGCTCAACCTCTATAGCTGAGTCTGGAGGAATCCACTGGCCCATAGTAGTCTGCCTGTTAGCTGCCTGGACAGTCATCTGTATCTGCTACATACGGGGGATCGGCACTTCAGGCAAGGTTTGTTGAACATTCAGTCAAACAATATGCATTCCTGAACGACCACCGTCAAGATTATTTCATGTTTTACTTTCCTTGTCATGACCTCAGGCAGTGTACGTCACAGCCATCCTGCCTTACATAGTGTTGGCCATCTTCCTGATCCGAGGACTGACTCTTAAAGGCGCCCTGAGTGGAATAAAGTTCCTCTTCACACCAGACGTATGTTTCAAATCGCTATCATAAAAAAAGCCAATTATATACTTTATCTCATAAAACAAACAGATCTCACACCCTATGCCTCCCTCTTGCAGATTGATGAGTTGATAAAACCAACAACTTGGCTGGATGCAGGTGCCCAGGTCTTCTACGCCTTTAGCTTAGCATGGGGGGGCCTCATCTCCTTCTCAAGCTACAACCCTGTTCAGTAAGAGACATTTACAGAAGCCCTGTTGTTTTGTATAACCACACAGCAGCTCAACTCTTATTTAGCTAGTAGCAGCCATTTGCAGACATGGTGTGTGCTGAATCTTTTGCCTTTTTTTTCTTTCCCCAAGCAACGACTGCACGCAAGATGCTGTGATCCTGTCGGCCATAACTGGCTTCACCTCAATCTATGCTGCCACAGTCACCTACTCCATCATTGGCTTCAGGGCCACAGAGAAATATGACAAATGTATCAGCGAGTGAGTAGTCACAGGATGTGGGTTTCAATCTTTTAGGAACAAAGTGGTCATAAATGTATATTCTACTTTTCGAAGAGCATTTTAAAGGTGATGTAGGTTTGGGGGTAGCCCCAACACTAAACTTCAAAACACAAGTTTGGAGAAATAGAGAAAATAGCAAATACTGTCGTTGACAGTTATATTAATAAATATATATTAATACTAGACTACAGCTAAATCAAATTTAAAATATGTTGTAATTTTCTGGAGTTTTAATTAATGTCTTTAAAAACTCCAGTAAAACTGTATTTTTTTATATTTTTAATTATGATAACTTGATAAAGGGAATGTTGCTTTTTCCATCCATTACTCAAATTCTTTTACTATGTGTATATACCTTAAATTTATAGGGTCAAAAATACCAGTTGGATTTGTAATGTTGACTCCAGTAATGTAGAGTTACTAACCTGTGACATATTTTCTTCCTAGAAACATCATGACATTATTAAATGCATTTGACCTTCCTGAAGAAAGCATCACTACAAGCAACTACGAGGCAGCGTTCACTCACCTCAACAGCTCCTCTCCTGATATTGTTCTTGGATTGGGCATCAAAACCTGTGACATGCAGAAACTTCTCAGTGAGGTGACTATGTTGATGAATATATGAGATTGCCGAGTTATTTTCAGTTTTTTACTCTTACCTGCATTGGCGACTAATGTGTGTGTTTGTGCAGGGAGTGGAGGGAACAGGTCTGGCCTTCATTGTGTTTACAGAAGCCATCACCAAGATGCCTGGTTCTCCAATCTGGTCTGTCCTCTTTTTCATCATGCTTCTCTGCTTGGGACTCTCAACCCTGTTTGGCAACATTGAGGGAGTGGTGGTCCCACTGAAAGACCTGAATATGTTGCCTAAAAAATGGCCCCAAGAAGCGCTGACTGGTATTCGGTTTTGTAGTTAAAACAATCTACCAACTGGCTTTGCAACCACAGATTAATTGATTGTCAGGTTTCTTTTTTAACACGAGTTGCCTTGTTTTTGCACGTGTGTTTCAGGAGTAACATGTCTTGTCGCCTTCGTCATCTCCCTCCTGTTTGCGCAGCATTCAGGGATTTATTGGCTAACTCTCTTTGACAACTTTGCTGGTTCGGTTCCACTTCTGACCATTGGATTGTTTGAGATGATAGCTGTTGTTTACATCTACGGCATAGACAGGTTAGTGCATAAAGCTAATGTATTTGCTCAACATGGTATTGTATGATATTGTACAGCCTACTGCAAAATTACCATATTAAACCCACAGATAATTATCACACGACTTTGCTGTTCCCCTCTGCTTTACGGGCCATTTTAGTGTCTTTCAGCTCATTGTTTTGGTTTTACATCCAGCAACTTTACTGTTTATTGATTACTCTCTTTATATTGTATCTATTTTATCATAAGCCTGTGATATACGTATGTAACCTCTATATTCCGTCTTCTAGTTTGGCAAGAACACCTGTGTAAAATAGATTGTTACTCTCAGCGAGGTACTTTCCTGATTAAATGAAGTCATATTATTATCTTGTGTGGCAGGTTCAATAAGGACTTGGAGTTCATGGTCGGACGTAAGCCCTCCATCTTCTGGCAGGTTACATGGAGGTTCATCAGTCCTCTAATCGTTCTGGTCATTTTAGTTTTCTACTTGGTGACACAAGCCCAAGAAGAGCTCACCTATTTGGTCTGGGATCCCAACTCTGTAAGCACACAAGCTTCATTTATATTTGGGTGTATCAGTTCTGATCTCGGCGTCAGCATCCATCCTTTTGTTGCCTTTTTTTCCAATCAGGCCTAATTGCAAAACAGACAAATTCATGATGTATGAAATATTTATATGGTTAATGTTGTTGATAGCGTATACTGGCAATAAATGATACTGTTTTGTGGTTTACAGGAGGAGTTTCCATCTCTGGCATCAGTACCGTACCCTTCATGGATCAATGCAGCCATCTTTCTTTTGGCAGGAGTCCCCAGTCTGGCAGTGCCTGTGTATGCATTATGTAGGCTCGTCTTTGTTCGCTGCAAGAAAAAAAGAAAATCCAGTGAAGAAATTAGCCACATTTCTTAAATTGATTAATAAAGTTACCACATTCAGAATTGGGAATGTCAGGTACTTCGAATAACTTGAACATTAAGGACAGACTAGCTGGCTGTAAGAGGGAGAAATTAGCATATAATCTCATATAGTCTTTGGGGTGTGTTTAAGAGCAACTTTTAATTACAGATATGATATCAGTTGGTAGCACTAACTCTTTGATGTCAGTTTGGTGTTTCTGGGTCCTAACCATGTAGTAGGAATATTTAGACAAACAGAAGATGTAGAGCAGCAAATTGGCCGACAGAGACCTCACACTGACAAAACACAAAGAGTCAGTAAGGCCAGGTGAACCTGATTCAACAAAGCACAACATGTGGAGCAGACAAGATACCCAGCATGTGATATTGGGATGTGTATACACTAAACAAACACATAACGTGTTAATGAGTAAAATGTAAAGGTGCTGCTAGGAGGATTTTGCACAGTCAGGCTAGCTGTTTCCCCCTGCTTCCAGTGTGTATGCTAAGCTAAGCTAATCACCTGCTAGCTCTAGCTTCATATTTGAAGTACAGACAAGAGAGTATTCCTTTCACACACACACACACACACACACACACACACAGACTCGGGGATGTTGGTCAGGGCTTTGCAGCAGCATGTTTACACCAGCAGGTGGCAGAAACAGACAACTGGTTGAAATTGTATCAGTTCAACAGGAGGGGAATTATAGATGACAATCATACTTTTGAAAAAAGGAGTACATTTATTTATATTCACGGTCTGTAAAAGCCTTGTTTCTACTTTATGTGTAACACAATCACTCCTCAGGGATCGTACAGCAGTAAAATTCAAGCACTTTTCAAGCACTTTTCATGGTACCTAAACCAAATATTTCCAGGCTCTTGAAGCCTTTGTCATCACATCCACATCGTTACTATAAATGCAATTGTGAAAGATAAAGTTTACAGAATTCTTTTACACCCACAGCAATCAATGTATACTGTCACTTTGTTTATTTTACCAGCTGTTCATATTAACTTTGATTGTATGTTTTGATCATGATTATTTAATACTTCCTAATCTCCAGAGTAAGGGCTCAACAGAGGACTTATCTAGCTATGAATGACGAACACAAGAAAATAACTTTTCTTTTAGATTATGTTGAAAATCAAGCATTTTTCAAGGAGTATATTCAAATTGAAGCATTTTCCTAACCTTGAAAATATAATGGTTAAAATTAAGCATTTGTTCAAACTTTCAAGACTTTGTACAAACCCTGACTAGGTAAGATACTGCCACTTTACACACCCTAATTTTCACAAGTGGTGTCTTTGGACTAGAGCACCTGGAGCCAGTTATTATCAACATATTTAATCATTTAAAGAAATAAAAGAAAAACAACAGCAACAACCAAACAATATCAATTTAACTCTTGCTGCACTTCTCTTTAGTCATTACACTACCACTAGGGATCATCATGGGCAGGCACAATACCAATGTTTGTTGTTATTGTGTAACTCTACACAAAGGTACTTCAGAATGTCTTAGTCACAGTAAGAACTACTGGTATCAATGTACACATGACAAAAAAAACCTCATTCCACCTAAAACAGCGGTTTTAATTATCAGTTCAAGGGAGCTCACAGTCACAGGCAGGAAATGCAGACATGACGTTTTTGTTATTACTGACTGATCTTTTCTAAGCAGTAGATAAGCAATAGAACTAAAACCCCATTCTGCCACAGTACCACAGGTCAGCGCTTTTGTTCCTTCTCTTCAGATAAACATGTGCATGCATCTGTGACATACTGATCTCTGCTCAAAAAGTCCATTAGACAATAATAACTTGTCTTGTACAGATAACAGTTGCTGCCAGAGATTAAGCAGGAGAAAAGAAGAGAGCTGACAACTCTCCTGTTCTAACATCCAGTTAGTATTGGAACAGATTTTAAGACTGCAAAACTTTCATTGACTTGCTCTGGACTTCTTGTGTTGAGAGATGGTGCCAATATGTGGCCCTGTTTGAGCTCTCACATACGCAAGACTCTTTGCTTCTTACTGCACCAAAACTTCAGTGATGTTGCCTTTGACAATTATGGACTGAGACTCTGAAATTGTTTCTCTCTGGAACTTTTCACCATATTTACTTTACATATTTACTTTACTTTCTCCCTATTTTTGCTTTGAATATTTAATTTAAGTGTATTTTTCTTTAGTTTTTCACCTGTGTGCTTTCACTCTCTGCAAAACACACCCTGTTTAATTTCAATGTACAAACTGTACTATATGAGTAAAGTTTAATTAATTGAATACAGTACATATACAATACAATACATAACATTTGTTATGTCATGATGTCTTTTTATTGACTGCATCCATTCACTTTAGGTCAGTGTAACACTAAAACAGCATCACCAGGTTATCCATTATTGGAGGCTTAGCACACTCCCATTTAAACAAACAGGGAGGCTTAACCACTAAATCATCATGCCTGATGTTTTCACTCCCTTCCGGGTGGCCTGATTTCTTCAGAAAAACCAATAAAATCTGTATTCCTGACACAAAGCTGGGCAGCCCAGTAAAGACAAGGCAAGACAGAGGGCGAGGGAGGGGACACTCTGGACATCATTTAGGACTAAACCACTCAAGACAGTATTTATTTTGACATACACTGAGCTGAGATCAGGTGGAGAATTCTGGACTAAATAAAAATATATACTAACAGATTGAAGTGTACGTTAGGATTCGGAGAGCTGCATCCTTGTAACAGACCTGGAATTGTGTTAAGCCTTTTTGCCAGCTGAGGATGGGCAAAACAAAAGACTCTGGGGTGGAGGAGAGACCCAAATGGGACAACAAGGTTCAGTACCTGTTAACATGTATTGGCTTCGCAGTGGGACTCGGAAATGTGTGGCGTTTTCCTTACCTGTGTCAAATCTATGGAGGAGGTGAGATGCTATTATATGATATGCTAAAATATGAGCTGCATTATACTTCATCATTATATCATCATAGTTTAATTAAGTTTGCTGTTAGAGATTTATATATATTTTATCACTTATGTTATTTTTTCACTGTATTCCTAATTTTTTTCTGATTTTATCCAATCATAAGCCAGATATAGAGATACTTTAATCTTGGCTACAACTGAATTACAACAACATTTTAGATGATCTTTCTGTCTCTGTATAATTAGTCATTAACTAATGGTCTAGGCCTGTCATTGTCACAGTGCTCTGGAAATGTTGAACCTTATCAGTGTTTAATTGATCACAGTGAACATCAGGGATTGTTTCTGCTCAACAGGCCCAATTCCTGTATTTACTTCCACATAGTTCCCGGTGAGATATCTTGAGTCCCAAAGCCACAGAATCCTAAAGGAGCTGGGCCAGGGTTAAGTTATAGGGTTTATCAACATCACATATTGACTCTGAGATTCCTTTTTCCCACAGGCAGTGTTACACACAGCTGAGCCTCTGTTTGACCTCGGCTTAGTGATCGATTAGTCTCCTGTTCTTTGAAGCGGTGGTGGTTTTAATAGTTATTTTAATACATTTTTACTAGCTAGCCTCCACTTGTGTTTTTGGCCACTTGGAAAACTGCAAAAAAATTCCATTGATGACCTAGTGTCTATATGTAGTTCAATTTATGGCGGTATTTTAGTATTGCAGTGCACTTATTTAGCATGGCCTGAAATCTCACTTATTATGGTTAGATTAAGATGGTTCAAACAGCCACTCATGATCAGAAAACCTCGTTCTAAAATTTCTATGTATGTTGATAAAGACAGTCTAATCTGGTGGATGTCTAACTGTGAGGTAAATGTTTACTTCATGTCTTCAGGTGCATTCCTCATCCCCTACCTGATAGCGCTGGTGTTTGAGGGCCTCCCCCTGCTCTACCTGGAGCTGGCCATAGGACAGAGGCTCCGCATGGGCAGCATCGGCGTCTGGAACTCCATCTCACCCCTACTCAGTGGAGTCGGTGGGTGGCCTACAATTATTAGTAAAATGTATCTGAATTTTTAGTTGTCAGATTCTTCATAATTTCATGAGCTGAAAACTTTTTATTTGTGGTATGAAGAATGTTTAACATTTATTTCCTGTGCGTAGGAATTGCCTCCATGTTGGTGTCATTCCTGGTGGGCATTTTCTACAACACCATCCTGGCCTGGGTGCTCTGGTACTTCTTTCACTCTTTCCAAAACCCCCTGCCATGGAGCCATTGTCCACTCAATGATAACCACACAGGTAACAAGGAAACACAGCAGTCATTCTACCTGCTCTTGATAAATTTATCGTCACACACACTATGCTTGCTGCAACCGCAGTGACAGTAACAACAGAATGCTGCCTGATAGCAGCGCAATACTGTTTGTCACCAAGAGGAGTGGTTAACTATCAGGCTCTACGTGACATTTCAGGACAGATTTAATAGGAAAACTACTGGATTGTTTTATGGCACAAAGAGATACTGCACCAGAACATAAAACAAAAAGAGCATGCTTTTCAGGTTTCAGAGTTTCGCTCAGTGACAGATAGTGAACTGCGTGACAGACAAAGAGCACAAATCATGGTCTCATTTGTTTTCAGTAATCACACCAAGATATTAAAATCTGTTTCATGGTGATACATTGTTTTTAAATGCTACATGTCTCCCACGTTTTAAATTAAACTATACAGGATTTCACACATTTCTTGATGAAATACAAAAGAAATGCTCAAAAAGTGCATGAAGTTAGCTTTGTTACAACAGCTAACGCATGTTTAAACCAAAATAAACACAAATAACTTGAATAGTTTTTCGCTTGTGTGTGCATCCATATAGGCTATAATGTGGAGTGTGAGAAGAGCACTCCAGTGAATTACTTCTGGTACCGTGAGACCCTGAACATCACACCTGACATCGAGACCAGTGGCTCCCTGCAGTGGTGGATGGTCGTCTGTCTGGCCAGCGCCTGGTGCGTGGTCTACATCTGCTTCATCAAAGGCATCGAGTCCATGGGAAAGGTCTGTTTGCCTGGTGAAAAATACATAAAGTCCCATCTAAAAATCAGCCACTGTGCCATAACTACTTGCCATCACTGCTGACAATTACAGTAAGATGTAGAAAGAAAGAGTTAATGAGAGCTGTGTCATACGTTTGCATGTTTCAGGCTGTGTATGTGACAGCCACATTCCCTTACCTGGTGCTGACTATTTTCCTGATCCGTGCCCTCACTCTGCCTGGAGCTACTGATGGACTGATATACCTCTTCACTCCTGATGTGAGTTTGGTCACTTGTTGCCACTACATGTGATGTAAGATTGTGTCTTGTATCCCAGACACAATGACCTGATGTGTTGCTTTTACACTCTCTCTAGTGGGAAATACTGAAGAACCCTCAGGTGTGGTTGGACGCTGCCACCCAGATCTTCTTCTCCCTCTCTGTGGCCTTTGGGGGTCTCATAGCTTTCTCCAGCTATAATGAGGAGAGGTAATAATACTAATAATAATAAACTTTATTTATATAGCACCTTTCATACAGGGGGTGTAGCTCAAAGTGCTTTAGAATAGAAGTGAAGAAACAAGAAAATAAAAACAGTAGTTTTATTGCACAATACTAGTGCAAATATTGCGTAGTAAAACCAAGCGAACAAATGAATAACAAAGAAAAGAAGCAGCAAATAGCAAGAACAGGTATGGTAAAATAAAATATGTCAAAGATTAAACAAAACAATAAAATATGTCAAAGATGAAACAAAACAATAAAATATGTCAAACGTAAAACCGAGATAAAACAAAACAAAGGAAGAGCAACAGTTAGTTAAAAGCAATGCTGAATAAATAAGTTGTCAATTGTTTAAAAATGTTCACAGAGCTTGCATCTCTTATAGCCTTGGGTAGGGAATTCCATAGTTTTGGGGCATAGTTAAAAAAAAGGCTGAGCTGCTGATTTTCTTATTTGTGTGAGAGTTTGTATTTAATAAAACAGCAGCAGAGGATCTAAGAGGCCGTGAAGGATTATAAAAAGACAGATTTAGTAATGTAGGCCGGTCCCAAACCATTAAGAGCCTTGTAAACAAGTAAAAGAACTTTAAAATCAACCCTAAAAGCCACTGGGAGCCTGTGCAGGTTAGCTAAAACTGGGGTGATATGCTCTCTCTTTCTTGTTCTAGTTAAAAGTCTGGCAGCAGAGTTCTGAATTAATTTTAATTTATCAATTGATTGTTTTGGAAGACGGGTGAAGAGAGAATTACAGTAGTCTAATCTACTTGAGATAAATGCATGAACAAGTTTTTCAGCATCTTGTTGGGATAGGAACGGCCGTACCTTTGCAATATTTCTTAAATGAAAGAAAGCTGCCTTGGTCATCCTCTTTAAGTCTGAGTCTAAGATTATGCCCAGGCTCGTGACCTCAGATTTAACCTGTGGGGCCAAACTGCCAAGTTTGGCGAGAACTAGCTCTCTTTTTGCTTGTGGGCCAACTAATAGAATTTCTGTTTTCTCGCCATTTAATTTAAGAAAATTGTTCTGCACCCACTTGTTTACTACAGCCAGACTAGTTGTTAAATGGAAAAGGGTTTGGTCATCACTTGGGTCCAATGAAATATACAGCTGTGTGTCATCAGCATAGCTGTGGAAATTAAGCTTATGTTCTCTGACAGGTGAAGACTAAAAGCCCTCAAGTCCCTCTGCAAAATTGGGAGGATTTGTGTGATGACTTACAAAGCTCTGTTTTTTTTTTCTGTTCTGTGTCCGTTAGAAACAACTGTGAGAGGGATGCTGTTCTAGTAGGAGTGATAAATAGTGCCACATCTCTCTATGCCTCCATTCCCATCTTCTCCATCCTGGGATTTAAAGCTAACACCGTCTACAACTCCTGTCTAAAGGAGTACGTATGCACACATATTCTATATAATTATAAGCTTCTTTGTTTTTCTTGCTCATACCAATGAGGCAGATTTTTTTGTATCTCATCTGCAGAAACATCTTGACTCTGACCAACCACTTTGAGTTTTCAGACCAGAACATAACGGTGGAGAACTATGACGGGTGGATTGAGTATCTAAATCGTACGTCTGCAGATGAGGTGGCCAGTTTGAACCTGAGGGTCTGTGACCTGCAAAGATTCCTTGACCAGGTATTATAACTTTGAAAACACACCCAATCATGTACATTGCATTCTTGTTGTCTGAGTCTCATTTTTCGAATTTCTCCTCCTCCCTTAAATCCTGATTGTTCTCTTCTCTTGCCTCCCCATTCTTTCCAGGAGTGCAGTACATCATGTGCCGGTCAAACATGTACAGTCAGTTCATGCTTCCTCATTAATTTCTTGCCTCTCTTTCATCTTCCTCCCCCAGAGCGCATCAGGTACCGGCCTGGCTTTTATCGTGTTCACCGAAGCAGTGATAGAGATGCCAGGCTCGCAGATATGGGCCATATTGTTCTTCGTCATGCTCTTCAGCTTGGGCCTCTCCTCCATGTTTGGCAATATAGAGGGAGTCCTCACACCCATCAACGACCTCAAACTAGTGCCCACTTGGATCCCTAAAGAAGTCGTAACAGGTACCTGCAAATCAGCTCAAGTTGTTCTCAAGTCAAAAGGACACATATTTTTCCCCTTTCAATTCCCACTCTGAAAAACTTTTTTTCTCACTTCTTAGCGATCATCTGTTTGATAGCCTTCTTGACGGCTCTCATCTTCACCCTGGGTTCGGGGAACTATTGGGTGGAGGTCTTTAACAGCTACGTGGGCTCTGTGCCTCTGCTCATCATTGCATTCTTTGAGATTATTGGAGTCATTTATGTCCATGGGATGAAAAAGTAATTTTTTCTCCTCTTCTTCAATACGGTCTAGTCTTATGGGATTCATGTACAATTTTGATCCCAGTGTGTTTTAACATTTTCTCTGATCCCCTTGTCCTCTGACAGTTTCAGTGAAGACATCTATTTCATGACTGGGTCGAAGCCCAACATCTTCTGGAAGGCATGCTGGATGGTGATCAGTCCTGTAATGCTCCTGGCGGTGCTAATTGCCTATGTGGTCATCCAGGCACAGAATCACCCCACCTATCCCACATGGAACCCAGATTATGTAAGCCAAAGTCAAGTGTACTGACAAGGAAATGTTAATTATGTAGAAGTACTGAATCCAGTAGCAAATCCATAATATTAGAATAGTTGTGTTAAAATCCTAAAAGGGAACAGAAAAGGTACAAGGGCACATTTTATGACAGTATTTAAAGCTGCTATAGTCAATATTTTCATATCAGCAATGGATCTAATGACTACATGTATGAGAAAGGGGTCACTCATACTGACAAACCCACAGAGAATTACTCAACCCTGCAGTTCCCCTCAGCTCTACAGAGTGATTTAGCATCTTTTAGTTAATTGTTTTGTTTTTACACCTGGCAACTTTACTGTTTTGGTTCATTCTTTACTTTGAATGAACCAAACAGTACACAGCTATTTTCAGCAAAAAGCTCTGATAAACCGACTTTATGCTACCAGCCCAACGCCAAACAGCAGACAAAAATTAGTGACTAGCTGGTGAACATAGTGGAGCATTTAGCAGCTAAAGAGCCAGATTTTTCACTTAAGAGTTGGTGGAGAACAAAACGGAGCGAAAAGGAGCTAATATATTGGACTTACATTCACCAGGTGACCTGAAACCCGACTGCAAATGAATCATAATGTGCTCCGTGTCTGCTGGATGTGTACATTGGCTAAAATGTCTGCCATAACAAATTTATGTCAATGTTGTTGTTACAGCTTCTCAAGTGGCCAAAAAAATTAATGCAGGTTTAAAGGAATAGTTTTACATTTTTGGAATTACACGTATTGGCTTTTTGCCAAGATTTAGATGAGAAGATTGATACACTCATGTCTGTATGCTAAATAGGAAGCTAGTGCCAGCAGGAAATTAGCTAGCCTATGGAAGCAGGGGAAAACAGCTAGTCTGGCTTTGTCTAAAGTCTACCAGCAGCTCTAAAACTCACTAATTAACATGTTGTATCTTCTTTGTTTAATCCATACGCAAACTAACTTGCTGGCTGTAGCTTCATATTTACACACAGATATGAGTGGTATTGATTTTCTTCCAACTCTCGAGAATATAGCCAATAAGCGAAATTCACAAAATGTCAAACTATTTTTCAACTTCATTTTAAAATGAAATGTTATAATATTCTATACATTACATTTTATACTACTTTGTCTCTTTCTTCAGGAACTATTCCCTGAAACTGAAGTGATGCCCTACCCAGACTGGGTGTTTGTCATCATCGTCCTCCTCTGTGTACTACCTGTGGTTTCCATCCCTCTGGTGGCCCTCTACAAACTGATTTGCTGTAGAATCAAGAAGTCCTCTGCTCGTGCTGACCTAAATCCCTACTGCAATGATGGCTTTGAGGTTGAAACACAGGAACAGAACAACCGGAACGCTTAAGAAATGTTGCAAATAGCGATATTGACTTCCTGAAGAGAAAAGGACATCCTGATGGTTATCACCGTCTTAATGGACAGATGACATATAATCAGTCACGCTGAACTGTAATATAGACGTTCCTATTGATTTTTGATGTTTACATTTATCAGGATTTATCAGGACCAGACCTGACATTTGACGACTCACATTTGTTTCTTCAATAAATGTTCCTTTGTACATTGTTGTGTAGAGTACATGATGTAAATAACATCTTCTTCTTCATCTTCATAAAATCTAACACATCATACTGAAACACACAGCCAGTCGTTGATTCCACATTTACAAAACCTTACATTTGAACATAAATGGAGTCTTCCTGCTGCATGAAATCTTCCTGCTGAAGATTTCTGAGATTTTTCTACAAGATTATCATCAGTGTACTACATAAATCCACCTTGTACAAAAATCTTTTGACTTGTTCATGTGATGGCTGACAATATTTCTGTTATCTTATTTACATATACATTATTTTCCAAGTGATGTCATGTCTTCTTTGTGGAAAACTACCACAAAATATAACTCAAAGTCCAGAGAGACAAACAGCTGTGGGAAGAGACGGGGTCTAGCACAGTTGCTTGATGGTTTTCAATGATCCATCTTTATTGATCTGGAGGTTGTTGTTTATAGGGTGTGCTTATGACTGAGCTTTATCACTTAAGTGTTTTATATCAGATGACTAAAGGACTGTTTTTCTCTCTCTTTCTCTGCAGCCAGCTTTCCCAACACTGAATAACAGATACATTATAATTTCTTTGGCACACAGACAGATCAGATATATGTAAATGACTGATTTCAACACACTGTTCATCTCACTCCCTGAGGATGCACCTGAGGGTGAGACAAGCAAAAAAAAAAAGTTTAAATGCATTGGAGAAAAACAGACAAAACTCACAACATAAACCTTTTAGAAAAGCTGGACTAATACCTTTCAGCTGCTGGGGGTTTCATGGTTGTGTTGGGAGCTGTAATTGGGGCTAGCTGGTAGTCTACATCTGGATGGCCAAGAAGTCGACTGGGGTCCTGGGGTTAGTGGCCTGTCGGACCCTGGCCAGTCTCAGATCCCCCAGACGCCACTCTAGACTGCGCTTCCCTGTCAAGGGGAAGACAGCAGAAGATAGAAAGATGCTTTTTTTTCTCTTTGGTGGTGAACTGTGAAAGTCATCCACCTGAACCTTTTCCAACACCTGTAAAGAGGTGTAATAGAGGTGGCAATAAACTGATTTGTAGCTAGATTTGTTGGGTTGGGTGCACCTCTCACAAAGTCCATGTTCAAAGGGATTGGCCATCCTGGCGAGATACAAATAGGATATTTCCTATTGTTCTTTGTCTTTTCTCAAAGAGACCGAGGGCTCTTTTTTCGTGCAGGCGCAAAGCCAGATGTAGCGCAAGCTCAGTTTTTATGCAATATGCTCAGACCCTCTTATTGTAACAGCAACGCAATATTGATACCCCTCCAAAATCAAAACACCTCTCATGTATGCATAAATAAATTTTGCCGCTTTCAGTTCGGTACACATTTTTACATTTACTGCAAATTAAGGGTTGAGTGTAAGAGTCTGTAACGGACAGAAGAATAGCTGAGGCTTATGAATAATGTCATTCATATGTCACTGAGAGTAATCCAGGGACCTAGCATTCTGCTGAAATGTTGCTACTGACATTCGGTACGACCAGTGAGTTTCCCCCAACAACTTGTATGTTGGATCTTTTCCGTGCAGTTGATTAAATACTCGTAGCCATCATCACACAGCAGCAAGAATATGCTTTAAATTTTATGAACGAATGGCTCAGCAGTAATAATCTCAATAATAATATCTCCTGACAGCGATGGGATGGCAGTAATTCATTTCCTTTCAATTCATTGCAGTTATGACAGAACTCTAACCCTCTTTTTATGTGTATGTTTCATCTTTCGTGCAGCACATTGTAATGCATCTTTTTGTATAAAATATGCTATATAAACGTTACTATTATTGTAATTGGAAGAATACATCATGACAATAGTGCTTGTTATCTTGTGCTGCCATGAGATAGTTCCTGTGTGATATTGTGTGTGTGTGTGTGTGTGTGTGTGTGTGTGTTTCCTGACAATACATACTTTTGTGCAGGTGTGCGAGCAGCTCCTTATAGAGAGCACGGTGTTGTGACAGCACTAGCAAGAAGGAAAGACAGAAAAGCAGCTCCACTGCTTCATACTGCACAATGCCGGTCTGGGCCTCACTGCCTAAAATCAGTCCTGGACAAAGGAGAGATAAAAAATTATGAAAATAGGTTTTGCTTAAATACATTTTTCCACATGTATGAAGGGGAAATGTTGCCTTTGTTGCTGATCCTGATGAGCCGATTGGCGTACTCGGCCATATCCCATATCATCTGCAGGAAGTAGCCGGGGTTCTTAGCAACGGTCTGACCAAAGGGCAAACTCTGGGCGCACACATGGAACCTAAAGAGAAAAACAAAAAACGGAAAGAGACAAAGGAGAATACAGAGATGAGCCCTGCCCATTCAGATATTTATATTCTCAGATAAAAGGCAGTACAATTAGTTCTCAGCTCAGTGCAGGTATTGATTGATGACCATCCCTGTGCCTATTTTAACAGCAGCAACAATCGTATTTCAATACCTCAGGTGCGTAATGGAAACAAATAATTCCCAGTTCCCATTTAATATGAATAAGTAATACAAATGAATAGCCAGTGGTATCTGTGCATATTATATGATAAACAGTAAAAAACACATGATTAAGTTTGCACTTTAGGCTTGGGAAAAAAGAGTCAAAGTAAGGTCACTGTCTTTACCTGCATGCATGAAGCAGCACCAGCTTGTAGATGTTCTTGTAGACTGCCTCAAGAGAATTGGTCTGAGAAGAATAAAGGTATCCACTTTTATATTCAGCACAAAAGCAAAAGGTGCAGAAATGTAATAAAAGTGACTGAAATAGAAAATAATATGGGAATGTCATTAGTTTCGAAGGTATTTGGTCATAAAAATACCTAATAATAAAAAAAGTAATGGACAAATAAAACATTTGGCCTGATGATGGCGCTTAACGTTAAAGGAAGACCAAAGTGATTACAATTCATCCTGAGGGGGACAATGTCCGTAGCAAATATCATGGCAATCCATCAAATAGTGTAGTTGAGGAGACATTTCAATCCAAACCACAAATTGTCAACCTCATGGTGGCACAAGATGATCACCATCATTCATCCTCTGGGGATCAAGAATGTCTGTACAACATTTTATGTCAATCCACCCAATATTTGTTGAGATATTTCAGCCTGGACCAAAGTGTCGGACAAACCGACCAACAGCAAATTGATCCCTAGAGCCACACCGCTAGCGTGGCAAAAAATCCTAATATAGGATGGTCAAAATCTTGATTTACAGCTACAGTGTTTATCTTTTGTCCATACATGATAACAAACTAGCCAAATTAGCTTCTGAGTTGGCAGCTGTTTATTCCAGGGTGTTGTTGGATTTCACCTCTTAGCTTCTTGTTAACTATACCTTGAATTCCTGTAGCATTCTGTATTTCTATCATTTTAAAACCATTATTTCCCTGACCTTCAGGTCCAATAACAAGGCGTGGCACTTGAGTCTGAGGATAGTCATCAGCTTCCTCCTCATTTGCTGTCCGGCTGAGTGGAAAGAGCCCAAAGTAAGGCTGTAGCGCAAAGACAGGCCTGCATAGCTGTGAGAGATGAAAAGTAAGACGTAAACAAAAAAGAAAAAAAACAACAACAAGAGAATTTGCCATGAAACAATACTGCAAATGGAGATGTAGTTATAATGTTTACAGTATTTTCTAAGAAAGAATATTAATCTTCCATTATAGACTGGGAGTTGTCTGTAAGAATGTTTATGAGTAGGTACAAAGTACAGGGGGTGAGGGGTTCACTCAGCTTACAAGAAACCATAAAGGCTGACAAAAGCCCAATAAATTCTCATGCAAAATGCACACTTGAGTCAATAACTCTACAGTATAATTACAACTGACGGGATACTTCACCTCGAATAGTCTTTGTAGACGTCCAGTGAGTGCGTGTCCAGCAGCAGTCCACACCAGGGGAAGAGGCAGCGAGGGGGCAGCACACGAATGCCGGGACAAGAGCCCACGCTTTCCGACACCTGAAAGTTGACCACCACCTTCTGCGGGTTTACCACCAGACCGTACTGTGGTACCCCGCCCAGCAACATCCTACACACACACACACACAAAAGTGCCATGATCAACTGTTAAATTCAAAATTCAGCATCACGTTATGTTAAATCTGTGTCTCTCAACCTTTTTCCATTTAAAAAAAAAAAAGAACGTGTAGCCCTACGTGGATTTGCTGTTACAGAGACCTTTAAAAAGAAATGAACTGGAAAATAAAGTAAAAGTACAAATCTTCAGCACTGGGAACTAAAAATGTTATGAATCATGTCAGAGAAGCAGTGATGGTGATACTGTTTACAGATCAGATTTGGACTAGGGATGGTCATTTCAGAAGCCACTCATTAGTTATCAACAATGATAACTAATGAGTGGCAGCACATCAATAAAACAATTCTGCCATCTACCGGTTCCCTGTTAGAACAGATCCAGCCTGTTGCAAGAAATCTTGGTGTTTTGTTTAATAGTAATTTACTGAAATTAAATTAAATTTAAATTGTGAGCAGCATACCACAAAGCTTGTACAATCATGTTTTATCATCTTAAAAATATTTCAAAAATACTTCCTATTTCTAACTTTAAACAGCATAGAATATATATTCTATTTTGATGCTTGGGCGACATTGTTTTTGAAACTTTCATGCCAATAAAGCCCTTTGAATTGAATTGAAACACATTTTACAAGTTTTTATCTCCTCACACGTTGATTATTGCAATATCCTTGCCTTAACCAAAAATCAACTACAGACTGTACAGAACCCAGCTGCCCGGCTTTTAACCAGAACTAAGAGGTGTGATCACATCCTCTTTACGCTGCCTCCTGGTGTGTTTCAGAAATTATTTTATGATCTTATTGATTACTTTTAAGGCTTGCCATATTCCTGACCTTTAAGTACCATACAAGCCTGTTCGTAGCTTGAGAACCTCGGTCAGTCATCTTTTAATATGTTCCAGGGGCCCGGCTTAAAACTAGAGGGGACAGTCAGGGACCTGTTGCTCTGAAACAACCCAAGGAAATAAGCTGGCTGAGTCAGAAATATCTTTTAAATCTTTTTTTAATGCATACTTTTTATCAGAGAGCTTATCCTGATTTTACTTTTACTTAATTGTTTTGACTTGAACTGTCTCTCTATTTCTTTTATCTTATATTAGTGGAATTGGTTTTATCTATCTTATTAAAAAAATGTAATCCATTTGATTGCATTTAATGACTTGATTTTACAATTTGTTGATTTCAATTTGCTGTGTTTGAATCACTTCATAACTTGGATTTTAAAAGTGCTCTACAAATAAAGATTATTATTAGTGTTATTATTATTAATTTCATTTGATTTTGAAAATATTTAAACTAAATTTACGTAACCGACTACACCACTTTAGAGATACATTTGTGTTGGGTTCTGCAGGAACTGCAAATCATATTGTGGCCTTCTACTTGAAAATATGTTGTATGGTTTCCAGTAACAATTTTACTGCCAAGAAGAAAAAAAGAATGGCTGCCAATAAACTCAGTGACAACAAATTAATATGGTCCCATTGCATATGACTTTTCTTAAAGTCGTGATAGTCTGACAGCTTCATCAAGTAGTAGTAGTAGTAATAATGGATTTTCTAGAGGTTAAAAATAATCATAATATTTGGAAAGCGCATTAGTAAAGATGATGCAGCCCTGTCAGACATAATTGTTGGTTGAGAGCCCTTGTGTCACATGAACAGTCATATGTGTGGAAAAACCTGGTGTGTGAGTCATACTTGAGAAAGGTTTGTGCTTCGTGTAAGTCTGGGGTGATCAGAAGGAAGTCATCCACCAGTCTCATCAAACATCTACAGGACACAGAGACAGGAAAATAACACATACTGTAAATACAAAAGAGCTACAATACAGAAAGACTGCCCTCTGCTGCTGTAGATGTGTTATTCCAACTATAGACGTTGATGTTGATTGAAATACAGTGCAGTCTGCTGTACCGTTTCTTTTCAGTAATGTCTTTGAACAGGACATTCTCCATGTGACCGTAGCAGAGGCAGCAGAGCAGACTGGACACGACCGACCCCTGAGGAATCCCTCGGCACTGACGGTATGTTCTGAAACACAGGGGGCCAAAATCAGATTGTAACTAAATAAAAAGGGGCTAATTAAGTAGGAATTGTGCACAGAGCATTTGTGATGCTGTTGTGTAAGCTCAATTATGTACCAAGTTCAGTGAATGTGATCACATTTACAAATGAGCTACGGCAAGCTGCTCACACGTCGGTCTATTCAATGCTGGTGATGCTTACTTCTTCCCAAACTGAACAACACTGCCAGTTAGCATTTGGGTGAAGAACTGCAGCGCCTCTCTGCCATGAAGATCTGAGCAGAAATGCTGAAAGAGAGAAAAAGAAATGAAATGCTCGGGTTAAAAAGAAGTATCAAACATCCGTCCTTCTAAAGAAATATCTGAGGATATTGTGCTCACCTGCTCTACCAGTATGGTGTGATGAACTTTTCCTCTTTTCTGCAGTGACATCACAAACCCCTTCATGTTGGTGGATCCCATATTATCCTCCAGGAAATCTGCCTGTATTAATAAACATATAACATACGTATATACACACACAAGCATACTGTATACAGTATGTGTGTGTATGACAGTACCTGTCTAACAAAGGACTTTTTCAGGCCCTCGTGGGAATCAGCCCAGATCTTGGCATAGCGGCGGATGGTAAAGAGTTCATCCTGGACAGGTGACAGAGCCTGGCCAATCACCTCAATGAGTTTTTCATGAGGCAGACTCTCATAGGCTCCACTCACATCCACCTAAAACGCAGAGAAAAGACAGAGTGAATAAATGGCAGAGGAAAACAGCATTTAACAGAAAAGCTGAAACCTATTTTAACAGTTTTAAGTGTGCTAAAACTACAGTTTAATGCTTTTTGTAGAAGTATCATCACAAAAATGTATGCATAACATTATGTCAGTCTCTGCCAGGACAATTAAGTAAGGACAAAAACCTTAACAAAGTAGAGGGGTTGTGGCTTGTCCTTCTGGGCCGGAGCTATAGAGCGCAACACCTTGTGTATATCTGTCATCCCCCACACCGTGGAGCCCAGGAGGGATGGAGTGGAGCGCACACAGGCCCGCAGCATATCCAGCAGGTCCCGGACACGCCCTCGGTAGACCTGCAGGGGAAAGAAATGCCCTGAAAAGTGTGCACACGCTCACAACTTGTAATAACACACAATTCATGGATATGTAAGGGAGAACTTTAATGTCTTTATCAAAATGTACCCTCGTTTTGGCATCTGCTCCTATGACTCTTGTGATAGGCCTCATGCCATCAGTCTTGGGAATGAAGCGAAGGCGGGAGATGACGGTGGCTTTGGGGAGGGTCGCCACCTGAGCCGGAGTCAACTCCTCCATCTGACCCTTGGAGAGGTGACCTCTAAATCACAAAAATGGTTTGTGACGCTTGTGGCCCATGACTGTATGAGTATGAGCCTTTGCAGGTGCGTGTATGTGTGTGTACCTGAAGGCCAAGTCCTGTAGTTTTGCCCAGACTTCCTGTCTGTAGAACTTGACGGCGTTCTTCTGGCCCACACTCTCAGTGACATAGAAACAGGCTCGAACCAGGCCTACAACATAGCCGTCCAGAAGCCAAGCCAGGAACTGACCCAGGATCTGTGTCCGGTATGAGAGCTCACTGGGCGGGAACCTGCCTGCAGATGAGAGTGGTTTGTTTAAGTCAGCCAAATATATATAGCAGGAGAAAAACTGTTTACCACCTATGACAATCTTACCCGTTTTACTGATCTTCAACCAATCGCAGTCGTTCACCTTCATCTTCCACATCAGTTCAGCCAGTGAGAGCCTCTCAAACTTGCCACTGCGCAAGAAGCCCCTGACCCTGACAAAGAAATGAAGTCGGTTGTGGTCGGAGCCCCACAGCTCCTTAGGGATCACAGCAGAGAGGCATTGCTTGACGAACAGGTAGACCCGGTGAGGTGCACAGTGTTGAGGCAAGAGGGAGCTTAATTCCCCTTGTCCTGCATCTCCCTCGTCCACCACAGGGCACATCCTCTGCAGTATTCTGCTGTAGGGACATCTCCAGTGTTGACGCAACAGCTGACTGAACAGGGGGACCATGTTAAAAAAGCGTCGGGGGAGTTTCTTTGGCTTCCTCTCAAGCCCGTTTAGATACGCCAGTCCCTCAAAGAAGACTGTTCGTACCAAATCTTGTCCTTGTAGCCTTCTGCATCCATCAGCACTCTTCTTCTTCCTATCGAGAAGGAAGCCACGCATGCCTCTTCCCCCATACAGGAATCCCAGAGTGCGGATAAAACATTGCGAGGGAGGCAAAGGGGGGAAAATCCCTGATCTCCAACTGGGTCCTCCCTCCAAGGGAAGTATAGTTGTTTGCATTTCGACAGGCTGTTTGGAACCAGGAGCGCCATTTTCCAAAGGCTTCACAGATAGTGTTGGTTCCACAGACATGGGCTGCCCTTCCTCCACTGTTTCATAGCAAACCTGTTCCTGTGTGGGTTCTTGCTGTCCTACCCGTCTCCTCTTTCCTGAACAAGTCATAATCTCCTCCTCATCTTTCTCATCAGTTTCTCTCTTTCTTTTCCCCTTCTTCACTCTTACATCCCTTCTGTCCCTCTTCTTGCCGATAGTCGGATTCTCAACGTCCTGTCTCCTTTTCAAGGGCACTGCACCTCGATTCCTTCTAAACTGATCACCGCTACGTGTCCTGGACCGAGGCTGGAGACAAAACCCAGAGGAGGCAGTAGTCATGGACACCCTGTCATAGACAGGGACGCCGCACACCTGGAAAACACATGAAGGAGGGACTGCCACAAAAACAGAGCAGCTCTCCAACAGGTACCGTGTGATGTCTGTGCCGAGACGTATTGTGACTTTCTTCCACAGGTCACTGCCATGGATGTAGGCAGCGCTTTGAGTTATATCTCCTTGGAATTTGAAGTGGTCTGCATCCCGCTCCTCCTGAGCCAGGGACAGAAAATTGTAGCCATGTGCCAAGACGTTTCTTTTTTTTTTTCTTTTCAGACTGTTAAGGACAAAGGCCAGCAGTTCAGGCAGAGTGCAGATCTGTGGAAAGCATAAAATACATCACATCATCATAGTGTAAGAAGTAAGCATCCCTCATTTGAGTTATATTATTAAATCCTGACATGTTCCTTTCCTTTTTGCAATAAGAAAACATCAAATTCAGTCTCTTATAAACCTGACTGCTTTTTATTTTACAATAAAATGTATTTCCTTTGAGGTCCACTGTTCATTTAATAAACTGTATGAGTCAGTCACAGTTACTGCCACCTTTGATGACAGTTAATGTTGAACTGCTATTAAAATATCCTGCCTCACCACATGCCTTTCTCCCAAGTCTTTTACAACCAAAATTGAGGGACAGCGTTTTATGTTATATTCATGTAGAACACTAATCCAAAGTACTACCATGGGGTTTAACATTACAACCCTAATAACAGTTAGCAAAACAGCTAGTTAGCTAACAGTTACAGTTCCAAGGTTCTACAGAAGTACGTGTCAACTCTAAGAAACTGACAAGCCGGATAGTTTTTAATTTAGGAAAAAGTCACCTGGTTGCAGCTTGGCACTTGCTGTAGTTCCTTGTCAAAGCATACAAAGACACTCCGAACAAAGGATTTGAAGCGGTTTGTGTCGGACTGTTCAATGAGCACTGCTCTCTGTCCTTCTCTGAACACGATGCTGTCCGCAAACTCCTCCAGTGTCTGCACGTGCTGATACAGTGACCGGAGAATGTCGAGCACACGGGACATATCAGACATATTGACAGCATGAACCCGCTGTGTTATTACTCAGGACATGGTAGACAGGGTACTACTTAAACGGTGGTTAGCAAGCTTGAGCTGAGCTTTAGTTGCAGTTTAAGTGCCCGCGTCATCCCCAGCCAATGAGAGATTAGTTTAACGTAAGTGTCCAATCAGATAGCCCCATACTGCAGCGCGAATTCACAGTTGACCAATAGCCAACAAGAAAAGGAATGTTGTCTTTTTTCATGAATAGATGTGAAAATTGACAGTTCCACGTGCAAAATAAAAAGGTTTTCCTATAAAGAGAATACAGTGTAAGTGAACACAGTATTAAAATAATATTTCTGAAACGTTTCTTAAAGTTCCTGTACGGTGAATACGGTAAACATTTTGGTCTGACTGAAAGTAAAGTGGACTTACAGTTCAAATAAGGGATAAACAAGATACAAGGCATGTGCTACATATATAGCACATAACACACATACGTACATAAAAAGGTAAGGGGATATTAAAAAAGGAAAATAGATTCTAGTTGCTTTTGAATGGGATGAGGTCACAATAGAATCTGTAGTGTATCAGTTAATTTTAGAATATAATAAATGCGATGGCTCTGTTTTTATAAATGTACATTCATGAATGAAATATTTGGCATGAATGAAAATAACATTTAGAATCTTTTTTCTTTAAGATCGTTTTGAAAATCCGACAGGAATTCATGTGTTGTGTTGGAATTCATGTGTTAATATCAGAGAAAAATACTGTGTGTAGTTTCAGTACCGAAATAAGTGGTGCATTGTCTCTGAGCATTCATCACAGAATAAACATTTTATATTAATGTATTTTTTAATCTTTGGAGGATGTATGTAGTAGTACAATATTTGGTCGTCAACACAGATATATTCATAACGTGTAGATACTGTATATCTATGGATCGTCACTGACTAATGTAGGTGCTTGAAGGTAGCATACTATGGTAGCTTCACACGGCCTCCTGGGCCCTCTGGTGGTTAACACGAGCACAGCTGCTGCGGTCTGATTGGTGGAAGGACTGCCCCTTTTGCTTACACTGAGCGAGCGCGCGAATACACCCACGTCTCTCACAGTCGGCGGCTCGGTTAGCTGTTAGCTTAGCGCCGTTCACTCTGTGCTTTAAACAAAGCACGCCAGAGGAGGACCCGAGACAAGGCTCTTTGTCTCCGCATCTCATTTAACCCTAAATCTCCGTGGTCTATAATATACCTACAATGGCGGACAAGGAAGGTAAAGTGAAAGCTTTTATTTCTTTCAGCGACAAATAACGCGGTTATCTGACATGTCTAAGCTAGCTACCTGGCTAGCTTAGGTAGCAGCTAGCTGCCGCAGCTCCTGAGCTGGCCTTTAGCAATCACAACAAAAGCCGGATACATCTTCAATGTGTGAGCTGTAACAATGTCGGTTTCAGTTTGCAGTTCTTGTTTTCGCTTTGTTTGCCACCAGTTTACGCTTTCTGCTATATACCCTTGTTGCGAGTAAGGCCGCAGCGCGACCGTCTATAATAAGTATGGTAACGCTAGCAAGAGCATAATCGTGATCATAGACATAGCCAGTTAACGTTAAACTAACGGTCATATGCTTCTGAAAACACGTCATACTGCTACATACTGAACACTAGTCAGTTAATTTATGTGACATTTGTCGTCTGTATCAACAGCCGTTGATGAAGTGCCATAGCATTAACTGGCATTAATGCCTTGACTATTGAGGTACACTGGCGATTTCCCTAATATTAAACTGACAGGAAGGTGGAAACTATAGACGCATCTTGCAAACGTTTGAAGTAAATAAAAACTGACATGGTTTTTGAACAACCATTCATCACTGGTCCTGTCATCTCTCTCTGTGCTCTCAGCAGGTGCATTTGATGATGCAGTTGAGGAGAGGGTGATAAATGAGGAGTACAAGATCTGGAAGAAAAACACTCCCTTTCTGTATGACCTGGTTATGACCCACGCTTTGGAGTGGCCCAGCCTTACTGCTCAGTGGCTGCCTGACGTCTCCAGGTACACACTTTTACACATTGGGCCAGTCGTAATTTTCACACTTGTATACCAGCATGCACTCTTTCAATAAGTGTGAATAACATTAATGATAAAAGTTTTTTTTCCCCTTACCAGGCCAGAGGGGAAGGATTACAGTGTGCACCGGCTGGTGTTGGGCACTCACACATCTGATGAGCAGAATCACCTGGTCATTGCCAGTGTCCAGCTGCCCAATGATGACGCACAGTTTGACGCCTCACATTATGACAGCGAAAAAGGAGGTTGGACACTTGTATTGTGACATGATAAATAAGTGTGAATTTTCAGGCAGGCAGACTTCTAATGTACTGTATATTTATAGTAGGTCCGTGTGTTTTAAAGAGACGCATAACATGCACAGTACAAAACTTGTCGTAACCTGATTAAGGTGATGCCGTAATAATAATAATTATTATTATATTCTGAAGTTAATTCAAATACATTTAATGAAGTGACACTTTTAGTTGCTATTAGTCACTGTAAATCAAGCAGACACCTCAGCAAGCATTAAAATGTGATTGTTACATGTAAAATAGTTGCCTTTTGCATTTCTTTACAAAATAGGAGTCACATTGTGTCTGTATATTTACTATAAACATGTTTCCTTGTATTTCCCTGCAGAGTTTGGAGGCTTCGGCTCAGTAAGCGGCAAGATTGAGATAGAAATCAAGATCAGCCATGAGGGAGAGGTGAACCGTGCCCGCTATATGCCCCAGAACCCCTGCATCATTGCCACCAAGACCCCCACCTCAGATGTGCTGGTGTTTGACTACACCAAGCACCCCTCCAAGCCTGGTACATAGATCACACACAGTACAAGATATTGCTAAAGGTGGCATGTTGTTTGAACACGTTTTGAAAGTAAAGTGGGCTAATTGGTACCTTTGACCTACTGAAAAGTATTTTATTTAACACATCTGCTGTTGTTTATGCTATGAAAGTAATAGACAGTGTGCATTAATTTTGTCCACAGATGCTTCTGGAGAGTGTCGCCCTGATCTGCGTCTCAGAGGCCATCAGAAAGAAGGCTATGGTCTCTCCTGGAATCCAAATTTGTCTGGCTCACTGCTCAGTGCTTCAGATGACCATGTAAGAGAAAAGTCAGGTTTCATTGCTGTATTTGAGTATTATCAAGCATCTTTCCACATTTTGGGAGTTTTGTTGGGTCACCAATTTTAGTAGCACATACTCCATACAATAAACTCTGAATTTCATGAAATTAAGAAATGTTCAAACATGGGATCTGAAATATTGATGGGTTTTATCTCATATCTTTCCTAATCTGTAGACCGTCTGTCTGTGGGACATAAGTGCTGTGCCAAAGGAGGGGAAGATAGTAGATGCGAAGACGATCTTCACCGGTCACACTGCTGTGGTGGAAGACGTCTCCTGGCACTTGCTTCACGAGTCACTCTTTGGATCTGTAGCAGATGACCAGAAGCTCATGATGTAAGAAACTTGTTAAATCAAATCTGACCGGCAGATGAAACGGTTCACCTGAAAAGATACGTGATCTTGCACAGTGCATGGAATAATATGTGTCATTTTTCACCACAGTTGGGACACTCGTTCAAACAACACCTCCAAACCCAGCCATGCAGTGGACGCCCACACCGCAGAGGTCAACTGTTTGTCATTTAACCCTTACAGCGAGTTCATACTTGCCTCTGGCTCTGCAGACAAGGTAATACAATATTCCACCATATCTTAATTGTTGCTATTTAGTTTAATTTACAGCATGGGGTTTAATTCTGTGATATTGTGTGCACTTTATATCTCTTTGACTAAATTAATACTGATAATATTGTTGCTGTTTTGTAAGTGCAGTATTGTTGCAGAGATCAAGTAATATCTCTCTCCTGCTCACAGACTGTGGCTCTTTGGGACTTGAGAAACTTGAAACTGAAGCTGCATTCATTCGAGTCACACAAGGATGAGATCTTCCAGGTAAAATATTTATCACGCATGACATCGTCTTGAAATGAGGATAGTTGGTAGGGTATCTTGTGTTCAAATCTGCATAGTCAGTTCAAAAACAATGGAAGAAATTAGATCACACTGATGGAATTATAAATTGTAATCTCTTGAGTTCTCAGACAACACTGGTGCTTTGAAGAATTTCTAAAGTCAAAAAGTTATCATAAATCCGAAGCATCAACACTTGCCAAGCAAAGACATGTACTCTGAGATAAATGTTTGTGACGAGAGTTTCAGTATTGTACATCTGCGTTGCTGTTCAGGGTGACCTAATTTGAGTTCTCTGACTGGCTGTTGCAGGTTCAGTGGTCACCCCATAATGAGACCATATTGGCATCCAGTGGAACAGACCGTCGCCTCAATGTTTGGGACCTCAGGTAAAGAACTTCACATCTTACCCCCAGTGTCCCCTGCCATTCTAACCAGTGTGTTAACGTCCACCGGCCTGTGAACAGAACATCTCGCCCATGTTTCAAGTGCAGCTCTTTTCTCAGCTCTGTTATCTTTATGCGCTGGGTCTATTTTTGCCAGAGCAATGCTATGGTTTTTCTTCTGCTAATTAACCCTATTATGGGAATACAGATGTATTACAGTCATCACAGTCATTTAAAATATGGCTGACATGTGGGGTTAGTCATACTGTAACATTGTTTGGTACCAAGTTTAACTCTTGTATGTTTTTTTTTATGTTTGTTTTGTAGTAAAATTGGAGAGGAGCAGTCTCCAGAAGATGCAGAGGATGGCCCGCCTGAGCTACTGGTGAGTCTCATTGAAGACCGCTGAACTTTGGAAGATGAGATTCTCTATTATTGGTAACACCACCTTGTATCATAATAATGAAAATGGCGGCCTTTCGTCTATCTACTAGTTTATCCATGGAGGCCACACAGCCAAGATCTCTGACTTCTCCTGGAACCCCAACGAGCCCTGGGTCATCTGCTCGGTGTCTGAAGACAACATTATGCAAGTCTGGCAAATGGTAAGAGACTACATTTTACTAAAGCATGGTGGCTCTGAACATGCGGAGAACATGATTCCTTCTTTGTATTAGATTGTCTTAGAGGGAGTTATATTCCCTCTAAGACAATCTAGAAGATAATACATGTTAAGGTCACAGACAGCAGGCGACTTTGACCCATGAATATGTCTTAACAACCTGACAGTATGTGACTGAATGACTGACACACTGATTCACCTTTCAGGCTGAGAACATCTACAACGATGAAGATCCAGAGGGTTCTACAGACCCTGAAGCCACTGCCTAACACCTCTGCTTGCTGTGTGTCTTAACCTATGACCTCATCACAAACTGCCAAACTGCCACCTCAGTAGTTTCATGCAGATACTTCTTCCCATCCTTCTCTACTTTACTGGTGGGACACTGTATGCCGTAAGTCACTGTAAATACAAGTAAGAATAATCATGTGTAGCCCTGGTCCCTTTTTGGAATACTCAAAGTGAAGAATTCTCCTTTAACTGAGTAATTTATTGCCTGAAGAATCTCATCCATGTTTTTCACAGTGCATATCAAAGTTATATTTTTGTAACCAAATTGGCCCTCCCTTCTACACTGAAATGTTTTAGCCAATGGTTTTTCAATAATAAATAAAATCAGTTTCTAGAACCTAAGGTGGTGATCAAACTGACGACCCACAACAAGTGGTAATTTACAATAACCTGCTGTGAACAGCTCCCTCTGACGATGCACAGCATAGTGACATTTACTGCAACTTTGATAGAGGTTGTTTGCAGGCTAGCTTATTGTCCTAAAAAATGTCTCGTATTTTCATTGCTTTAGTCTGGTCATCACCTAATTGTTCTGAACACTGATTTTTCACACCAGCTGCTTCTGAGTGAAATTACAATTTTGGAGTGAATCTACCGTTTGAAATGTCCATCTGTGGTCCCACCTCCCCTCCCCTTAGTCATACAATAATCATTTAAGTGTTTTCGTGATATAGATTAGTGGTTGAACTTTTTCTATGTTCAATATTTGTACAGTGAGTGCATTCTTAATAAAATGTGTTTCATTAGTCTTTGAGTCCACTTGATGTATTGTCAACATTTCTCAAAATGAATGTGTTACTTACATATTTTATTAATAGGATCAGCGTCTTGCTAAGCTTGGAAGTATTTTTAAACGACCCTAAATAATCCTTTTAGTGAAGGAGTTTGTTATATCTCACGACACTTTGCTCAGACCTTTTTGTGTCTGGTGTGACGTCTTGGTGCTTTCCTGTCTGCCGAACTTACTCTCACTGTATTACTCTGTGTCCCACTGTTCTTCAGCCATGTTGCCCTTATAAGTACATGAACCCCTCTCCACTCTTCATGCAGTGATATTGTCAGTCGCACTCAGATTACAGTGAACACAAAGCCTTTATTTATAACAAAAACCTTTCTACAAGCTGCAGTCTAGTAAATTATTACAGATTATTGACTGTTCTAAAAAAACTTTGAGTTTTAACAGCATGTCTCTTAATGTGTTTAAAGTGCATTAATTTAACCTTGGAGTTGGCTATGTGGCAGACAAAAAAATAATAATTTTGGTATTAAATCACAGAACTCAGTTTTTTAAAATCAAGAACATACAATCATGTTTTCTCCTCATCGTCACACTTGTGGTCCTCAATGGCAGACCTGTAAGAAAAATGTTTTAATTATAGCTCTACCCTAAAGGTTTTAAAGGTTTGATACAGAATAGCTCAACAAATCTTACCTGAAAAGGAGTAGTTGTTTGGTTAGGCTGTCTCTCAACTCCTCCATCTCTTTGGTTTTTCTCTCTTGAATCTTTAACTCGGTCTTCAGCTCTCTGCTGCTCTCCTCCAGACAGTACACTGTCTCCTGTTAGAATGGCATAGCTTTATTGCTGTTTATGTATCAGGTGACCCTGCCTTTTACTGATGCACAGTTGAAGGACAGTTTGTCTACTTCCTAAGCTCCCCTACCTTCTGCCTCTGCATTCAATTGTCTGTATTTCTTTCCTTCTTTCTTGCCAATTATACACATCCCCCTACCTGACATCTTGCTTACCTTGTATTGCCCCATGTCCTCTCTCCTCTGTATGTGAATTAGTTTGAGTTTCTCCTCCAGACAAGCCCTCTGGAGCTTCAGCTTTTGGATCTCCTCCTTTAGGGGCCTCAGCTGAGCCCTCAGCTCCTGGGCCTGCTCTTTGGCTTTCACCAGTGCTCCAACTGTTGCCTCTCTCCTCTTCAGCAACGTGAGCAAAATGGGTTCATACCTGGCAAAGACAACCATTGACAGTTTAATGAGAAACATACATTTAATCAGCCACTACAGGCCTGTGTTTAAAGTGTAAAACAAAAAAAAGGGTAATTATCGTGACCAAATAAAAACTTTTAAAAACATGATTTTAAGTCAGCGACAATACCTGTCCTCCAGTGCTCTCAGCCCACCCTGCAGATACTGCTGGATGTCCCCACAGGAGTGCCTCCTGCACTGGGTCAGCTCGTCCTGGGTATTGGTGGTCTGACTGGAGCTCTGGGCATAAAGCTTTGCTTGTAGGTCTAAGAGCTGCTGTTGTTGGGCTGACCTGAGCTGGGAGCCCTCTTCTGTCAGCTGGAGCACCAGTGACTGCAGCTTCTCCTGGAAGATGGGAAGAAAGATATTTATATGGAGGTTTCCTTTCGTGGCGATGAACAGATTTTTCTTGAGGAGTTTCTTACCTCTTCTCTCTTTAGCAGCTCCACCTCACGGTGCTGGGTGTTCAGGGCGACCTGGTTGTGAGCACAGTCCCTAGCCATGGCGAACAACCTCCTCTTCAGCTTTCTGAGCTCCTCCTGCAGCCCCTGTCTCTCCAGGTTCACCTTCCACATCCTCCTTTCCTCCTCTGCTCTCTCCTCCCTGAGGCTCTGAATCTCACTCTTCCTCTCCTCTCTTCTCCCCTCTTCCTCCCTCTTCAGTGCCTTCATCAGCTCTGCCACTTTGCTATCAATTGGCTCCTCTTCATTGCTCCCCTCTGCCTCCTCTCTCTCTTTATTCCCCCTCATCTCCAGCACCTCTGCCAGCAGTTCCTTCCTCCTCTTCTCCAACTGCTGTACCTCCTCTATGCACTCCTCCATCTGAGACCCTAGTGCGCCTAGTTCAATCATGCCAGATCCCAGATCAATTGTGTCCATCTTGAGCTCCTCTCTCTCTTCATCTGGCAATTCAGTGTCATCTACTTCAATCCCAGTTACATCCCTCTTCGTGTATGTGACTTCATTAGTTGACATATATCCTGTCTTTGTCGGCTCACAGTACATTGGATCATTTTCTGTACTATCTAATTGCATCGATGGCCCAGAAAACCTGAACTGAGGATCAAGAACCCCCTGGTCTGTTTTCAAATTCCTTTGCCTTTCCAGTATTTCCATTGAGAAGCTGTTGCCGCAGCTAAGCACAGGATTCTGCTGACTTCCATTTGTTGCTGAGCCTGCTGTCACCTCATTTCTGCTTTCCTTGGAAGCTTTATCTGCCCCTGCATGTTGACCAGCCCAGGATTCTAATTGCGTCGGCTGGGTCTCCAACTTCATGGGCCTCCCTTGCTGAATGGGCACCAGTGTTGTACCCCTACAAAGATGAGGATTCTTGCTGATGTGTACGTATTCTTGGCTTGCATCTGTGGCCCAGTCTTGTGGCTCAAAGTCCATCCCAGCCTCTTCCATACAGTTCTCCAGCATGGCCAACATCCCCAACAGCTGGCCCTCGTACTCCACCATGGTGTCGCTCAGTTTGTTCCCTGCTGAAGTGAGAGGCATTTCTCTTTGGCGAGAAACTTCTGTGGTCACTCCGCACCTGTTGATGATGGTGTCCAAGCCTTGCGACTGGCCCTGTGCTGGCTGGTCTTCTGTTCCAGCCCCATCCATGTGTGTGTCAATGTAGCTTGTGGAAAGATATGCTTGGGGAGAAATACTTGTTTCTCCATAGCTCTCCATTGTGTCTTCCTCTTTGCTGTGGCTATGAGTTGATTCTGTCAGGCTTGTTTCATTGTAACTTGCTGAGAAGTGAGAGCCAAAAGGGATACCAGTGAGCTCCTCACAGCTTTTCAGTAAGTCATCCATATTCTGTAAGTATGGCTTGATTAAAGCTGATTGATTCAGCTGTGTTGCAGTGAAGGTGAGTTCAGGTTGTGCCATGTTGTACTCTCTTTGTTCCATGAGGGTTCTGTCCGGATCCACATCCTCTTCTTTAATGAAGAGAGGGTCAAACCCTGTAGATGACATGTTGTTGTCGTCCAGGTCCTCCATTGGTTTAGCCTAATTCTTGTAGCCACCTTCAATGTAGAAGTCTCCGTTACAACCGTCTCATCCCTTGACAAAAGCAGATGAGTATGTTAGACAGCCTAGCTGATGCATATTAAGCATGATGGCTGTAGTTGTTGACAGTTGTGTTACATGTCACAAATACTAGTCCTGGCCTGCACTGATGACATGTCAACAGAGGAGTTGGGTTAATATTTTGGCCAGACTTCTGTGTAAGCTATGGTGATGTCATTAGCACATGTGGGTATGTAGAGCTGGGAAAGGGGGCAGTTTAGCAGATGGTATGCTACCAGCAGCTGTCCCGCTAGTCTAGATGCCCCAGGGACTGACTGACTGCTTGGCAATGATCAGGCCACCTCAAACAAGGCTACTCATGCATTCACATGAACACCACGGTACTGATATAAACACATACAAACAGCTTTTGTCAGAAGCTCCAACAAGTGGCATTACACAGATTACATTAGAGAGCAGATTATAATAACATGTCGTCGTGCCGATGGATGGGCATTTGCACTCTCCCCTGGTGAATAATGTAGCTGTAATTTCACCCTATGAGGTGTTTGCCAAGACTGGCCAGAGACTCCCAGAGAGTAAATTGATCAAATTGACCCAATACTGTCATGAGCAGAGATTAGTAATGTAGAAAGGGCATGGAAGACAAGTGTGACATTTATTTTGATAGCTGCTGTTTTCTCGCCAAAACCTCCTCAACCAAAATTCAAGACGCAGCTCTAGCGTTTGTATTAAACCAGATAGATAGATAGATAGATAGATACTTTATTGATCTCGAAATTTAGGAACTGAGGTCAAACTGGGTCAGATAATACAAATAATGTTGAGTGCTAAAATCTACAGCACCAACAACTCCCTTCTTTCTTTGGCTCTGTCTTTACTGGACAGTGTTGTGCTACCAAAGCCCCTGGGGAAAACATGACAGTCACCAGCTGTCTTGCTGCAGGACAGGCGTGGGCACGTCACATTCCTTTAGACCTCCACCACCCAAAGACTGCACTGGCCTATATTTGCTGAGCATTCTGAACATTTATGTTTCTTCTTATATTAAACACACAAAAAGAACTTTCTTTTAAGCTTTTAAGTTTTCTTTTAACTGCTGAATTAGTTCACAGTTAGTTATTTGAAAGTTGACTCTTGGCAGCAGCATGAATGGTTAGTGTTTGGATTTTCTTCAGGGGTTTTCATTCAGATTTGATCAACATCAATTACACAAACCATCATATGTAAACATGAAAGATAATTGTACTTACTTCTGTGTGTATGCTTGTTTCTTCTGCCCTTATGTGGTAATCCGTTAGAAATGAGTGGTGGTTCAAACGACAAAGCAAAGTGAGCAGCAAAGAGTGAGCGGGAGCAGTGTGTGCAGATGAACTGAGAGGGCGGGGGGGGGGGGGGTAAAGACAGTTGACCCAGCCCCTCTCTCTGTCAGTGTGCTGCTATGTGTGACCATGACTACCTCAAATCTGTTTAGGTTTATTAATAAACACTCGGCTGTGAGAAAGAGGGGCCACAGCAGGCTGTTTCGACCCTAGAGAGAAAAAGGATTAGCCCAAACACACCTCTAAGAATTATACTGAACACCTGGTAGCCATATGTAGTTTATAACCAGTTTGTCTGATTTGGTATTCGTTAGAAAGCTTCACGACGACCTCTCTGAAAGGTTGACGTGTTTTTATTGTCAGAAACCTGCATTTTCATGAATCAAATGACATTGTCTTGATATACAAGGAGTAATCTGCCTTATTTCAAGATATCACAGTCATTTCAGAATAAACTGAAGGTGAAACTGCATTAGAAAGTTCAATTAAATAATTCACTGGCTGAATGTTTCATTAGTTTTAAGATAAGGTAAGATCAGTAGAACTTGTAGCACACAGACATCTTAGTTTTTACGTCTATAATGCCAGATTGGCTGGTGGAGTTGCAGCTGGATGCATTTATTATGGCTGTTGAGAGGTGTGTGTGTCTGTGTTTGTGTGTGTGGAGGGTTTATGGTGGGTGTGTGTGTGTGCGTGTTTGTGATGGCTCCAGGATTCCACCCGTGCCTCCTCATTATCGAGAGGTCTTGAAATAGCTCCATGCACTTTTCTGGCCGCTTCCCACGGGAGGATAGGTTTTCGTCTAAACTTCTGACCCCGACAATGGACCACAGGTGGTCTTCTGTAGTCTGAGGAGAGGGCAGAGAGGATGAGACAGGGCTGTAAAAGAAAAGTTGTGGCAGGTGTAGAAGAAAGGGAAAAGATTCCAGGGGTAAAGGATGAGACGATGGAGATGGTGATATGTTGAGAAAGAGAAATCAATGAAAAGCAGATTTCAGTGTGACCTGTATCTTGAGCTGCAAAGACTATATGAATTTATTATTTTTACTCCCAAAACTATGATTTACATTTTATAGACTTTCTTTTAGGTAGTGGCAGTTTATCATTCATTTGACATCCCTTTTATGGTTTATATTTGTTTGTTTGCCTTACTTTTCATATTTCATACCTTTCATTACACACTATTTTTGAATATTTTTCAATATATAGGAACACATGTAACAGTCATACACCACTAGATGGCCTCACAGTTTAATTTTAACTCTTCTTTTCCTAAGGGTGGTAAAAGGAAATGTTGAGTGTCTAACTCTGAACAACCAGTTTAATTAAAGATACAGTCTTACCCTCTCAACCCAGTCTTTCTGTAGGCTTTTCTATGAATACAGCAGTTAAGTAGATAGTCATGATTAAACTGTGAATACAGGATTGATATTATATATTATATATTATAGCACGAGTATTATTGGGTTTGTAACCAGATTAGATGACAGACATTATACATGTTTACCTTAATGCTGTGGATAACTTGTCTTATCTTGTTATTTTCTCAAATTTGGCCTGTTTTACAAAGCGATATAGAGGTAGAAAGAGAAAAATGGACGCATGTTTAGCCTGTTGGTGCTATAAAATGAACAAAACTATCCAAGATTAATTTACTGCAAATCCCTCTTCAGAGTATTTACATTACCCTTTTTTACTATATATCATTTTATTTGCAGTTAACACCCTGTAAAATAGTGACGGTCATTCCTTTGAGATTCTGATTCAGTGTTTCCATGACAAGATCACGTCCCTTGTGCTCAAGAAAAGATGTAATGTTTATTTAATTCTCCCTTGTTGACCACTGTGACTCTGTGTTTTGGCAAGTCTATGCTTTCGAAGAGTTATGTCAGGGGATTATTTGTTTCAACACACTGTTTAACACTGTTGTGCTGATGCACACCCACACAGCCTTTGGGATCTAGAGAGAGACTTTGAGACTCTCCCTCACTTGCCTGCCATAAAAATCATCTTCTTTTCAGCTCTTCTTTGTCTCTTTTCTATCATTTCCTTCGTAGAGGATGGAGAGATCATCAGTGTGTGTGAGTGTGGGTGGGTGTAGTGTAGAACAAGGGGGAAACCAAATATTTAAGGGGGCGTTGTGGTTGAGGACTGAATGTCCCACTGAGATGGGCCATATGCTGGACATTCAGTTGGACTGGTCTGTTACAGTCTGCTCCAATCTGCAGTACTGTCCAAACTCACCAGAACATCCTGTCAGTGTGTCCTCCTCTTCCCCCTGTTTCTCTTTTCTTTCCATGCTTTAATCTGTCACAAACAGCAGTAAGGCATCGCTATCCGGAGAAAGAAAGCTGAACTCATCAATGTTTTGTTATTTTTCTGTGTCATTCGTTTCCTTTGGTATATTGCGGAGATGTGAAACATACAGGGTTTCTGTTCGAATTTCAAACCTTTTCTGCCATTTAGGGCTGGCCGTTCAGTATTTCCTGGCTCAGAATTGGACTTTGGTGGAGGACCACCTATGTAGAACAGTATGCATTTGTCACCAAAATCTGTTCTGCAAACGGTTAAGTTTCCTGGTGATCATCTGTTTTTGTGTATTTTCCCGAAAACCTGTGTTGACTGGTGGACACATTAAGTGCCTCTTCATAACACACATTCCATTCAAAACAAAACATTTGGGTTTCATCTGAAAGCGTGCCTTATGGGTGATTCCATTCTGGTTTCATTCAGTTTGGTTGGTCTCACCATGTTTTGGCCTTCAGGCATTTAAAATTATCCCTTGTGTGATTTTGAAATACATTAAGGTTAAGAATTACTGCTGAATAGTAGCAATAAGAAATAGTAGTTCGTAAAATAGTGCACAGCTAACACCAAAACAAAATAATTGAATTTATTGTCAGCCAAAACAGAAGCAGTCGCTGTTTTTATATGCTTCCAACATGCATTGTTTCTTAAAGATGCATCAAATATGCATATGGTAATCTGTACTAATGGGGGAAAAACATTTAGAGGAGCACTTCTACAAAATGTGAAATATTCAAAGAAAAGTATCAAGACTTACACAACATGTGCTGTGCATCAGTGGGAACACCAACGCCTGTACATTTTGAAAACAAGCCCCAAAAACATTCTTGCTCGAGGGCACCTTGACAGCTAATCATTGTGGTCGGAGAGAACATTGCTCCTCCAGTTTCCCCTGGCACATTTTCTCAGTTGGTCTGGGGATTTGAACTGATAACGAACGCGCTTTTCCAAACTCTAACTTCTGTCCTCTCACTTTGTTGTTCCCTGCTGTCTGTCATGTTGTCTCACTATGGCTAAGTGTGCTTTAATGACAGTGACCTTATCGGGTGTTTACTTTAAAGAGAGTGCCTGTGCTACATAATTGTCAGCCGCCATCTTCTTCCTGTCATCAGCCACCCAGTGTTTGTACCAGTTGGCTTTTCATGGCCTTAAGGGATCACTTAATATAATGAAGTAGGGGGCCCCATGTACCTTCTTCAGTGTGTTTTTCCACTGTTCTGGATTAAGCATGTTTCCTCTATTTAAAAGATGACGGCCACGCTTACCCTTAAAAAGACACAGAGCAGCTACAGCTTGTTCCCACAGCGCTTTGATTAGCTTTTTTTTTTTTTATCTCATCCAAAACTCTTTTCAAACTAGTCTACTTCTCTTTAAAATGTAAAAAGTAATCTCTGTAGGGGAGTTTCACACTTTCCAACAGTTTCTTAGTTATGAAAGTTTTGCCCTCATTTTAAAGTGTTGGGACAGAGCCCAGGTTTTTTTAGTGTTGCGTCATCCTCTTCTGAAAGTCTAGTTTATTGTTCAGCGTATCACCTTTATGCTGTTGCATAGTCACAACCAGTTCCCATGAAGGGACACTGCAGATGAAAAGAGCTGATATGGAGAGATGAGACGAGCTGACAGAGACGAGATCACATGCTCAGCCAGTGAGGATTATAGTGTGGCTTCACTCATGGGTGACTTACTTCATCTACAGAGTGAACAGTGTCAACAATAAAACCATTAGGAGAGACGCCGATCTGTAAATCTTTCACCAAAGACTTGATAAATAGGGATCTTAGATTTGAATAGAGACTCAGTGTTTGTTTGTGTTGAACAGCTTGTTTGTATGTATGCGAGGCTGCTTGTACAAGCTTGTATGTAACGTCTGCATTTACTGTAGGCTTATAGTGTAATGAGCACAGATTCCTCCCATCAAGATTATTCATCTGATAGGAGGTTTTAATTCCTTTTACTTCAAGACATTTCTAGGAATGGATTTGTGATGGGAAGATTCAGTGACTGCAGAGTCAGTGTCGCCAGAGCCAGATGTATTGTTCACTTGTTTTTGGAAATGTTTGCAGTTTTTAGCCATGCTAACTCTGTTGCTGTAGAAATGGACAAGCCGATCAGTCTGTCTGTCTGGCTGTCAATCGGTTGGTGGGTCCACCACTTGGGTCCAGACTGAAATATCTCAACAACTATTGGATGGATTAAGATGAAATTTTGTACAGACATTCATGGACCAAAGAGGATGAAGCCTACCGACTTTGGTGATCCCCTAACTTATCCTGTAACGCCACTAGAAGGTTAAAGGACTTATCCTGTGAAATATCTCAACATCTACTAGATAGATTGGCATAAAATGTTGTGCAGACAATCATGGTTCCCAGATGAAGTACCCTCTGACTTTTCCTCTAGCGCCACCATGACGTTCACATTTGTGGTTTTGAGTGAAACACCTCGACAACTATTGGATGGAATGCAATGAAATTTGGTACAGACATTCATGTCCCCCTCAGGATGAAATGTAATCACTTTGGTGATCCTTTAATTCCTCATCTAACAACTGCACTTTGAATTTAGCGCTAATTACTAATGTTAGCATGTTAAGAAGCCAAACTAAGATGTGTTAGCATTCAGCAACTCACAGCGCCACTGTGCCTAAGTACAGCCTAACAGAGCTGCTAGCATGGCTATAGACTCATAGTTTCAACATTAGTATAAATGGATCTCACTTGGGTACGGCTGGAGAAAGAGACAAAGTATTATCCACCACACTAGTCAGTATAAATTGTAGCATTCCTCTGGTCTTACTCATCTCTCTCCAGTAGAGGCTCACCAAGCTCTTACTGGTGCCACTTTAGCACAACCATTTATCACAAAGGCTCCAAGAGCACACTGTGTTCACCTGAATCCTGAAGCTCTAAACCCAAACATATAAAGCTTAGCTGTAAAGTTAATGTCCCTGCTATGAGTCATTGGCTGGTGTGTGTCAGGACAGCATGTGTGGATGTGTCCATGTGCATGAGTGTGTTTGAGCTACCACAGTAAATATTAAGATGGCTACATAATAAGTTAACAAATACATTCTTGCGCACTCCCAAAAGCCCTTAGACTTAGACTGCACAAATGTATTCTTCTTAATCCCTTTTGTGTTCTGAAATGGTTTCACCAGAGAGAATCACCACTCTTTTTCCAGCTCTCTTAATTAGATGTTGTGCGAGTGCCAATCCTGTTATTTTAATAAAGATTTCACAGAGGTCGCCTCAGGTTTCCTGGCCGTGACGTCAGAGCCTCATTTAAACGACCCCCCGGAGAGAGTGAAAACAGGCAGATATGTAGAGGGGAGAGAGGGAGAGACAAAGAAAGAAAGAAAGAAAAAGAAAAAGAGATGGTTGGATGGATGGATGGAAACTTGTGGCCTGTTTTTGTCCAGTCCCAAACAACCCAGCAGCAACCACACCCTCGCAGGAATTCCTGCTGCAAAAATATTTCATGTCATGTTTTTAAAGGAGCAGTTCACCCTTACCAAAACAGGCTCAGTGTTTTCTTACTTGAAAAGCCTCCATGTTACATAAAAGGATGTATATGGAACTTAATGCAACCATCTATTGTATGTCCAAATATGACTTTTGCAGTGGAGAACATTGGTGTTGTTGACTAATGTCGTGTAGAGGGTATTTATATAAATAGTGTTAAATAGTTATCTAAAAAGTACATTACAAGATGAATAAAAATAAGAAAGATAAATAGAAAATTAATCAATGACAACAAATATTTTGCACAAGAAAAGAAAGAGATTTATGTAATGAATGTTATATGGAGTAACCAACCCTAAGTAAACCTTGGTTATGGTTAGTCAATTAAGCTAGCAAAACATGCTAACATCCAAAAGTCAAAAGGACAGAATAGCTAGAAAGAAAATAAAACAATTTCAGACTGTAGTCCAAGAAAAAGCAAAAAAACAAGGTTGTTCTTCATCAAAAGTGTTTTGTATCTATGCCTAAATATTTCTGCGTGGTTTTTATTTGAGTAAATTGTGTGTATAAGTCTCTGTGTGTGTGTCTTCATGTGCGTATGAATTGCCGGCCAGATGGCTCTGTACACAGCCAGTGTGTTTTGGCTCTGAGCTCTCCTGGATTCTGGGAAATACTTTACTGTCCACTGTGCAGACAGTTTCACTCTGATCATGGGACACACAGGGCTTTGTATATTTGCTCTGACTATGTTTTATTATTTCATCTTATAGTAAAAACACGAGGTCCAGTTCAGCTGGTCATGGACCATTTATTACGTCTGTTGTTCCCTTTATTTATGTCTGTGTATGTATGTCCAGGAAGGGTAATGTCAACTTAAAGCAAGAACCATCAACAGGCCAGCTTCAACTTGTCCAGGCAGAAGCAAACACTGATGGGCTAATAAAATTTGATGGACGGCTTCGGGGTCACAAAGCTGATCTATGACAGGGTTACACACACACACACACACACAGAGATCCCACCCACCTCCTCTTCCACCTCCTCTAGATCAGACAGATAGAAACACTGATCGACATCAGTTTCTCCATTACATCACAGCTTTTAAGTTCAAAGTACTACAGCGGATAAAAATGTGTGTTTACACGCAGCAGTTGTTCAAGAGGAAGTCATTGGTGACAGCAGTGAACATACATTATTTTTGGATTATGTTGTGTCATTTATTTACAGGTATTGAATAACACACCTGTCCTTTGGAATGACAGAGTGTAGTAACTTTAAGAGTCACAAGCAGCAGTGTTTCAAGGATATTGCTTCTTTTTAAGGTAGTACTAACAGCCCTCCTTTTGCCTTATTGTCTCTGTCGTCTGGCTCTTGGACAAAATTGCTCCCCAGAGGCGCCATAAAACAGCCAACAGCCAACTCTTACAGCCTCATTTTCAGCAGGTCCAACCCATATTTTCTCTTTCCTGTCCACCTCATCTCACTCGGCCCACCAGAGACATGACTCAACAATATTACTTCTACTTTCTCCCTTTTTCTCATGAAGCCAATGAAATGGACACCTCCCTCCCGCTCTTACAACCTTATATCATAGTCTTTTTGTGCCTCCATTAAAGGCAGGTCAGAGGAATGTGGAAGGGACAGTGAGTGGCTGTCCCTACCAACAACGGCAACGACATGCCTGGACAGGGAAAAGTGGAGTGCAGTGGGGTCAGAGAATAGTCTTTTAGCTCCTCCTTTTTCTTTGCACTTTTTCCACTCTTGAACTACTTTGTTTTATACTCATCTCATACCCTTTTTTCAACCAGAACTCACTGCCAACAGAGACTGTAACGTCTATTCTAGTCGTAGGCTGGTGAGACAAAGCTGTCTCTGTTGCACAGAGGAATCCCCTCTGTGTTTCACAGCTGAGTATCAACCTGGAACCTGGAACTCTCCCTCTTCTCTTTAAAACTATTATTACATGCCTCGATTCTCTCTCTGTCCTCATTTCTCTTTCCCTCACACCTCCCTTTCCGCCCTTCCCATCCTCTCAGTTGGTTGATGTTATAAATAGTTAACTGTGGAATGTAATTTCGGAGAGTTTTGTTCTTTTTCAGTGCTTTTGATTACTCGTTGGTTCTTAGAAATGCATTTCTAGGAGTTAAACGTGCACACATTTCAGAGGCAATGGAACAAAACAACAGATTGGTGCAGTTGAGACCTGTTTTGGTGTTTTTTGATGTAGTTTCAGTGCTGTACGCTTTTGTTTGAGAAATGGACAGAGAGGAGCAGTCGGTGCAGAAAGAATGCGTCTGTCGCAGGACAAAAGCAGGGTCGGGTGATGATAATGCTGGTCAGAGAGAGCTGGGCTTATCCCAACCGGCAGTATGGATTTCCTGCCTGCAGCCTCCTGTCAGTCACGTCTAATAAACACACATACAGAAAGTTCATGTTTCTGTTGGTAGTGTGGCCGATTATGGTACTGTGTGAGTGGAGAGTCTCAGGTGATTATCCCTAATTGCTCCATTGTTTGATCTTAAGACATTGTAACAGTGTCCAGTAGTTACAAGGGAGCCAGTTATCTTTCAGGTATACATTATAATGTATACATTCATTTTTACCCTTGTAGTTATAGGGCTATAATTTAACTACTAGTTAGGGTTGGACAATAAACATTCAGTTTATATCAAGGTTGCCATCCCTTTGTTTCAAGTTGTATTAGACCTTGCAAGCAACGTTATAAATCAATGAGCACAACTGCTTTATGGAAATATTCAAGTTTTTCATAAATGTGAAGATGTATGTAGATTTGCGTGACTCATGGGATGCCGATACCGGTGGGTCAGTCCATCACTTTGGTCCAGACTGAAATATCTCAACAACTGTCGGATGGATAGTCATCAAATTTTGTACAGACATTCATGATCCCCAGAGGATGAATCATAATAGCTTTGGTGATCATCTGACTTTTCCTGTAGCACCACAATGAGGTTGACATTCTTGATTTTTAGTGAATTGTTTTGACAGCTGTTGACAGGGTGGATTTCCATGAAATTTGGTACATTCACGTTCCTCTCAGGATGAATTGTAATAACTTTGCATATAGTGTAGCAGCATCATCAGGTCAATTTCTTTTTTTAAATTTCCAGTACTCTGGTTTATGACCAAATACCTGAAAGACTGATTCCCATCAGCCTCTGCTGTACTTTGTTTATTGCTAATTAGCAAATGTTAGCATGCTAACATGCTAAACTAAGATGGTGAACATGATAAACATTAGCTATATCTGCATACAGTAGCATGTTAGCATGCTGACATTAGCATTTAGCTTAAAGCCTTGCTGTTCAGACAGTTTGAACTTGTTTTGGGCAGTGGTTATGTGTTTTATGCACAAAGTATTCCAGATACTAACTCATTTTCTGCAATATTTATTGTTTATACATAACAAGGTCCTGTATATCTCTATAATCATGTGTCCATGAATAAACAGAATCCCTGCATGTCTGTTTTGCTCCACTAATGATATAGAATTAAGTTTGTCACAACTACATAGGAAATGGATTCCAAAACTTGCTCAGTAGTCCCATTGCCTCATATATATCTTATTCTACAACTATCTTGACCATCTGCCTTCCAAAGAAAAGTAGCCTGTTAACACTGAATCTTTTCTCTGGCAGGAGGAAGGCTTGGAAAAGGATATGGGTGTGCTTGTAAACATAGCCAGCGAATGTAGCTACAACAGTTGAGCTAGAAAAGTAGAGATGGAGAAAGAAAGATACAGAGGGAAACAGTAAAGGAGGATTGGTGATACATTCCCCAGTAGGCTCATAGTGTTCTGGTGGTTAATGATTTTGTACCTCTCACTGCACACACACACACACACTCTCTCTCTCTCTCTCTCGCTCGAGACTGTACAGCTCCCTCATAGACATACGAGGGTTGCTGTTTTCTGTTGTATCACCATGGAAACCGTTAAAACATTTCAATCTGTTAGGCGTGAGTGAACTAAACTATGACTCATTTTAACTCCCTCCCAACACACCAGTACACGCATTCAGTATGGATTCCCCCACCACACACACACACACACACAAAAACCCTCATCGCACACAGAGAAATCATGAATCATCACTGACTCAAAAATGTGCAACAGGTCAGATTTTTGGGGAAAAAAGGAAATCTGATGCATGATCTCAACCTGACACAATATTTAGTGTGTTTTCACATTATAGATAATCATCTCCAATTTACTCCATATGTTTGAATCCACTCTTGGCTGAAGATGATCCTTACGATTATATTACGATATAGCAAGAGGCTGCCAACCAGCACTGAGAGCATATGATGAGGCATGAAGGCTGTTAAAGTTGCAGCTTATGAGTACCACACTGACAGTGACATGCTCGGGTCGTGTGCCAGAATTAGCCCAGGAATCCCAACAGACAGGTAATTCGGCTGCCTCGTCTCAGGAGCTAAATGAAGACAGTGACCCACAGCTCGCTGACAGCAGATGAAACAGACCTTGTGAATATGACGGTGCAAGAGTTAGGTCATCTCTGTCATGTATCATATCAGAAAGATACTTTTTTTCTGATGTCAGCTGAGCGTAGATGCAAATGAAAATCTGGGTGGAAGTTATTTTCAACACGTCGGTAATCAATTGTAGATAGTAGCTTTAGCTGAGAGGATAGAAAAGCAAATCTCTGGACCAGCTAGAAAACTGATGAAAAAAATTCTTGTCTCCCTAAACAGTTATTGACAGGTGTTAAGCCAGGTGCTTTGTAAGGTTTTTATTGCGTTTTATTGTAGCTATGAAAGATAAAAACCCAGGAGCCTAAGTTTTAAAACTAAAAAAACAAGCAGCATTATTATATCTGTATTTTGCATGTGGATGTATTCCCTCTTCAGTGATATTTCTGTGTGATCTCTGCTCTAATTCAACAAGTTTGGTTGGTTTGTGTCAGTTATAGGCTGTTGTTTAGGGGGTGGGGGTTTACTATTACATTTATTATAAAATACAGTTCCATTAGCATAGAATTTAGCATAAGCTGAATGAAGCCCCTTGCTGCTAATGTACAATTTGCATTGTAGACTGTAGTCATAGGTGTGTCTCAGTCTGTTCCCCCAAGGCTGCTACACCTCCTCCACCTTCTGTCCTCCTGCTTCCCCTTCCTTACCCCAGTGGGCCCTCTCTGGATTCAAACCAGATGAGCTAGTCCCACGACACAGACGCACGCACACACATATGCACTCCACCCACTTCTGACAAGTGTCTCCCCCCACCCACCCATCCACCCACACACATACAGTGATGTCAGCTCGTCTCGTCCTCACCACAGCGCAATTTGAAACTCACGTCAGAGTTCAGTGGCAGAGCTTGTGTGCTGAGGTTGAGTATGACTGGACAATCATTAAAGGTAACTAGCCCCTTGTGACTGGCTGTACCTGTCTGTCTGACTGTGTGTGTGTGTGTGTGTGTGTGTGTGTGTTACATTTAACAAGGCCTATTGGGTTTCCACCTGGCTGCACAGTGACAGGAAAGAGCCACTCCCTCTTATCTGCAGAAAAACAGCTGAAACTCTTCACCTTTTGCCAGGCCACCTTCCAACACTGGTCTGCTCAGTAGTAGTTCCAGGGAACTTTGTCATCAGATTTCCTTTTTAATACCTTTTTTTTTCTACTTCAAGAGAAAAAAAATCACCTCTGTGAAGGCTACACAAGAGTCACGCCAGGCTTTCTGTCTTGTATTTTGTATTCTATCTATGGATACACTGATCCAAGGTGTGTATTTTTCTTTCCTAGCTGCCATGATGTTTCGTGGCCCAGGGGTGCCCCTCCTGAGGGAGACTGGGATGACTGCACCTGATTCCCGGAAAGGGGGCTAGGAGAAAAAAACGAAAGGAAAGCCAACAGCAGGACAAGTAACTACTTAAGTGAAGGACTCAATACTGAAGCTAAAATGCTAAATACCTGCTGTCTGGGACGGGAGAAGCAACTAGCGCTGGAATGGTGTGGCTAACTCCTACCAACACTGTGAGAGGTGGGAGGAGAGACTGGCTCTCATGCAGAGGGAGGGACTCAGAGAGCATGGAGCTTCATTCACTCTGCTAAACACACACACACACACACACACACACACATGCTCTGCAAAAGCTGTTCTCAGGCTGAGAGAAAAGAGGGGAGCGGAGGAGAGGACAGCACGCTCGCTGAGTAAGTTGTATACAGTTATGTCCTGTCTGACCATTTTGCAGCAAATGTTTTGGATTGTTTGCTAGTGTGACAACATGTAGACGAAGTGCGTGTGTTCATCTGTGCTCTATAGCTGTGTCTTTGTGCAGTAAAAAGTATGCAATTGAAGTATTTTTCCACTGCTAGTTTTATTGAATTGAGCTTCTTTCTCTTCTCCAACTCACCCATACACTCTTTTCTGCTGATGTGAACCACATGTCACACTTGCATGCACACACACACACATACACAGACGCTGCAGAGGTCCAGCTCGCCTCCCTGGGGCTTCTCCTCTACATACACAAAAATGAGAGAATAGAAAAAGGGGAAGTGGGGGAAAACTTTAGTAGGACATTGTGGGAATGCTCTTGATACATTATTAATGGTTAGGCTGGTATATTTTCTCTTTTTATCCTCTGCTTTTATTTTTATAATTCATTATTTCATAATCCTTTTTATTTTCTAATGATCCTATGTGAATTTGACTTATTCCAGTTAATCTCCCTATTCTAATGAATCCGCTTTTCTTCGTCTTGTTCTTGCTTTCTCATGTCACTCTGTCCTCCCTCTGGCTTTCATTTCTGCCCTATTTTTCTGTCTTTCCATCTCGCCCTCTCTCTCTCTCATCCTGCTGATCTCATTGTTGTCCCAGGTGGTGACAGACAGGAAGAACAGAGACACTGAGCGAGGCCAAAGAGGGACAGAGGGGTTCATCAAACCGTGGAGAGCAGGGAGGTTTCAGATCGTGTAACTTGTTCCCGACAGAAGACACACTGATCCGGGTGGAGGTACCGGGCCTTAGCTCCCAGGACCAACCTCCAGGATGTCCCGGAGGAGGTCTACAGGTGACCTGGTGCCCAGGGACGTCACTGAGATCTTAGCCCGGGAGGCGAGGGCTCAGCGTGGGCAGAAGAAGCCGGGAAACTCCCTGGGACAGGCCTTCAGCTGGTTAAAGGGGAGCCGCAGGAAGAAGAACATCGACAATGGGCTACACCGGACTGGTATTGGTGTGTCAGATGCCAAACTGGGACTTCAGAACCATGACCCTGCGAAAGGTGAGTGGGTCAACACGGTGATTGAATTTACTCATTGTACTTCAGTTTGTATTTATGAACATGAAAAAGCATATTTTAAGTCTAAATCTGATCTAATAAAATTATATAATTAATCTGTGATATCATTCATCTTCAATTAATGATCAATAATCAATATTTTTACATTAATAATGGATCAAATGATTATCTATAATGTGAAATCTGTCGCTCGTAGTGACAAAGCCACAGAAAATCATCACCTGTTCCATTCAGCTCTACGGAGCGTTTTAGCATCTTTCAGCTCATTGTTTTGGTTTTAAGAAAAACTGTTTTGGTTCACTCTCACCACTCTCATGAACCTCATTTTTAGCCACAGTAGGCAGCTATTTTTAGCGAAAAACTCTGATAAGCATGCAACTTATCCAGCACCAAAACAGCAGACAAAGTTAGCAACTAGCCGATGAATATAGCCAGTTATTTCCCTCATGAGTTGGTGGAGACGTAAACAGAGCAAAAAGGAGCTAAAGTTTGCCAGGTGGTCAGAAGCACAACTCCAAAAGAATGCTAATGTTGCCCCCCGTATGCTGGATGTTCAAATGTACAAGTGTTAGCTAATACATTTGCTTTATAAGATTATATAGTGCATGTATGTCCGTGCTGTGTTTACAGCTTGTTGCGCTGTCCCCAAGTGGCCAAAAAAAAAATCAATTAATGCAGGTTTGGTAGAAAAACCAATTAAGCTGTAATAGAAACTTTGGAATATAATTTCATTAAGCTATTTTCAAACCAGGAAATGTATGTGTTCATTTGGTTATTGTTTCTCTGACAACACAGTTGCTCTCAAGTAGATTAAAAAAGGATCATCTAGAGAAAATCTGATGACAATGAGATAGAAGTTAGAAGATACAAGTTCTGTTCTGTTGTCAAGGTTCATTTTAGTCAAGGATCAGAGCTTTGAAGCCATGTTTTGCTTGTTTGGCATCTCTACTGTATAATTCTGTCTTGTTTTGTCTGTCGTGATCACAGACTGCATGGTCATGATGTTCCTGAGAAATGTGTTGACTTTTGGATTAAGATGGAAAGGTAATAGGGACTTTGTTATCGTCAGAACATCAGTCTGTACATTTATAACTTGGCAAAAGTGACACACACACACACACACACACACGTAGTCTGACACAGGGGTCTAATCCCCCTTTCTGTTTACTGATGCGTTTGCTTGGTCGGCAGCACAGAGATTACCCACAGTCCCCATTTCCTGTTTTTGTTCCACCTCTAAAGCCATCCCTTTCTCTTCTGTCAGTGTGTGTGTGTGTGTGTGTTACTGTAGTAACTATCCAACAACTCTTGGAAATCCAGATTCACAGTCTTTCAGACCTTTTTTTGGTCTTTTGTGGGTTTTGTGCTCGTTCCGCTTAAAAAGGACTTCCATGATCCCTTATTATGCCTTACATTGTGGTTTTGCAAGGTCTAGGGAGAACTATGAATGCTGGATGGGTAACAGACAGTGACTCCAATTGAAACCAAAGATTAACTAGTAGTAGGGCTAATAATTCCCCCAGCAGAGGATGTGGTCAAAGGCTGATGGTAAGAATGTGTGGGAACCATAGTTTTTGCCATTTTGTCTCAGTGATTTACTGATTTTAAGACTGAAGAGGACCACTGTCAAGCATGTCCAAGAAACAGATCACAGATAATCACGAACACAGATTCAAAAGTGACCTAGAGTTCATGTGACTGAGGCTTTTCCCTGATTGTTTTACAGCATTTTAGATTGTGTTTATTGCAAGATAATTGTTTTTTTTTTTAAATAACTGTAGTTTTATTTTGTGTTCAATAGCCGGCAAGGGTGTTGTTTTAGTTTGTCTGTTGACTGATTGTGAGTGACCAGAGGTGGGTCTTAATGTAACTGCAGACGTGTTTACTATTGGTTGAAAGTTTTAGCTTTTAAAAGAAAGCTGTTGTTTTTTTTTAGAAAAGCAGAAAGTGGAAGGTAGACATGACGCCCTCTCCTGTTTTGTTTTAATTCTCACAATTTTTCAGCCCTGACCTGTTGACTGGATCTTGTCAAACCTGCTGTCAACATGCACAGGTGGTCTGTAGCCCGGGGAGTCCCCTCTTATTCTAACAAAAGAAACAATCATGCCGTTTGATCAAATGATTTGTTCCTTATTTCACATGAGCAGCTGGTGCTTTCTGTCTCACCTGTGTGTGTGTGTGTGTGTGTGTGAACAAATCGTTAGGTGTTGGATCGTCTTGTTTTCTTTGGCACTTTGCCTCCTACAGAGAAAGTGAAGTGAGGGAAGCTTGTTCTCCCACCAGCAAATAAGTATTATCATTATTTTCCTCGCTGCGGTTCATTCTTCCCTGAACCCGCTGGGTGACTTTACCAACCTGACGAGACAAAGCATAGCACACACAGTCATTACTCACACACATGCTCACAGTCCTCTTGTCTAACTGATTGCTCTATATGACTATACTGCTTTGGTTTACAGACCAACATACATTTACAATACTTTTAATCCATACATGTTATTAGTGTTGTTATTTTTACATTTTCCACATTTCCAAAGCAAAAGGATGGTTCATTATTACAAGTTTTTATTTGACATAAGCTGTTTAAGCAGTGACCCACCCTATCCGTCCTATCTTGACACTAGTGTTATTATCCAACTAATTTCAGCTACTGTTTATTGTTTCAACAGACGTTTCTGAACCAGTGACTCTCCCTGATTGCTACATAGTACTGTGAATTTACAGTGAATCCTCATCAGTTTCTACTCTCTAGAGAGTACCTTATTAAGTGTTTATCATAGGAAATAGTGAGCATTAACGAGGAACACAGCAATCATTTTTTAGATAGTCTAGGTTGATGAGAGGCGTATTTGTTGAACTGTACAGACATTTGACATGATGTTTCAAACCAGCCACACTCTATCCTCATCTAGTGAGCCACTGCACCTTCTTGTTTCTGTAGCAATGACATGTAGCTCTCACTATAATAATGTCTTTGTTGGTGGGTTTACATTGGCTGTGTCATCCCTGCACCACTGCCTCAGATCTGCTCATCCGTGATCCAGAGCTCTGCAGTCCAGCGCTGACTGCCGGCTATATTTTACAGAGATTCCTCTCCTATAAAAAAAATAACACTCTTTGATGTGCTGAATTCCTGGGAGCCGTGCATCAGGGCGGTTTCTGTGTGTGTGTGTGTGTCAAGGTCTCCGTTAGCGTGTGCGTGCGCGTGTCCGTGCGTGGCAGCCTGGATGCCAGATTGGGCCTAGAGTTATGCGATGGAGAGGGGAGATTACAAACGAATCACAAAGGCCCATTC